>OZ038533.1:20104191-20691691 GCA_964036665.1 Gordius sp. MW1
GACAATTTAATTTGAAATTTACCAAAACCTAACATTTCAATCGCTTGTTCGACTGTATAGGTGTCTAGAAAAAATTTAAAATAAAAATGTTAAATAAACCATCTATATCTTTAGATGAAATTCGCTTTGGAATTTCTCCAGAATCGCTTAATTCTTCGTAAGGGAGAGATGAAGACGGTTCCGTCATTTTTTACGAATAGTAATTGTTAATAATTTAATAAAATTAGTAAAACATTATGTAAAATCATGTTATCCCTAACATATGTCCCTAAAGTTAAAAAAAGGGATAGATGCTAGGACCCGCTCATTTAACATATGTTCACGGTCCTTTTAGTACAGCCATATTTAAAGCGATTTTAATGTCTGCCAAAATGTCTATTCCTATTGACATAAGAATTACTCATAAGTCTTAAAGATTATGCGCATAACATTCCACCCCTATTTTGAGTCGCTTCTTTATTTGACTCTTTTGGATGAGATGTAATTACAGAAAACTTGTATGCTGTAGTGACGTCATTCACGGAAGCGCATCGATTAATTTAGATCTTCCCAGAATAATAATCATCCTTCATGGAAGTGCATCGATTAATTCAGATCTTCCCAGAAAAATAATCACTCTTCATGGAAGCGCATCTATTATTTTAGATCTTCCAAGAAGATTATCGATTTTCCAATAATAATGATTATGTATTTTATAATAACTTTATAAACTCAATATACACACATGTTCAATCAGTCTTGTAATTTTTGTTCCACAGTTTATAATTTCGGCGTTTGAATCAAGTAAAGTAACTTCCAAAGTTATTAAAAAGCTATAAATATAAAGCAATTTAAAATTCAAAAAATTAATACATTATTAATATTATTCTAAAATTAATGTAAAATTAGCCAATGATTGCAGATAATGGATGTTATATTATACCAACCATTGTGTTTCTCAGCAGAAGGATGGAGCAAATATATTAGTTGGCAAATATTCTGATGTGAAGGCAAACTAAGAACGAATATTCATCTATCATATGACAAATATTCTTATAGATACTAAAATTTTAATACAATAGCCGCTGATTAATAGTATTATTTGATTATTTTTAAATTCACATATATACATCACAAAATTGAAAATTATCAGTAATCAAATTCCATAAATATATTCGCTATCAAATAATTTAAAAGATTAATTAAATACGCCCTTCGGTCGTAACTGGGGGCTTCGCCCCCAGACCCCCTGCTGGGGGCTTCGCCCCCAAACCCCTGTTTAGCTCAGGACAGTCCCTACTTCACATATCTTTGCTTCAAATCTTCATACACATCGATTACTCTTTTATACTTCGTATAAACAAAGCATATTTGCTATGCAATTTATGTTGGAATCGTCATAATTGCATAACAAATAATAATATGACTGGCAAAAGCTAAAGTTCATGCCCGACTTTACTCAATCTATAGCTACAAAGTTTTACCTATTACCTAGTCGCTCGACGAAAGGTATTCGGGTCGGGTCTCGGGTCACCCGTGCAGTTCACTACAAAGGTAGATAATCAATTTCATTTATTTCATTCGAATCGACACCTTAAAAACCTTTGCCACAAAATTTTGTACACTTTTTTGGAGGCCTTATGTAAATGCAACTTTATTTAACAGAAAGTTAATTTAAATTATAATTTTAATTTTTCTTATTAAGTTCTCAGTGAACGATCGCCGCCAATTTACCATTTTATTGAGACATGCCAAGAGTTATTACATAAATATATGTATATTATGGTTTATCCTACAATTAACTTTAATTCAATGTGCAATTTTACTTTCGCCATTTTATATCACAACTTAGTTTAATATCTTAAATTGTAGAAATGATTTGGCTACATTTATCGTAATTTATCACTTAATATCAATTGAAAGGAGATAACAGCTGAATATTCAATCGATAATTCCTTTTTAATATTTTGTTTACTAGAAAGGGTGATGGAGCTTATTTTGTTCATTAAAAATACACAATTGCACAACTTTAAATATGGTTACGAGATAATTTAAGTGTTTAATAAGTATACATTTACAAATATATATACAAACATATAGTACTAAGGAAAAAATAATTCATTATAACATAATTCAATTAAAAAAAATACCAAATTCTTCATTCATTAACACTTTTAAACGTTAAGCATAGGTATATATATCCGCCTAGCCAGCATTTGAATTAGAGGGGTGCAATAATGATTTAGGGAGGGGCAAAGTAATTATTTTTTTAAATTTTAGCCATAATCTTAATAAATTTGTGGATTTATAGGGGGCAGCCGCTCCTCCATGCCGCCCCGCCCCCCCCCCCTTCTTCGCTAGGCCCATGGGTATATTTTATGTTATTGTGATAAGGGTCAGGTATTAGCCTACGCTCAAGCACGGCTTGAAAATTAGATTATAAGTGATATATTTAATTTATTTTTATCTTTAGAAAAAATTTTAGTTGCGAAAATTAAATGGCTGTTGAAGTAGAACCTGGTGCTTCGATTATGTAAACAAAAATTAATTCACAAAACCTCCAACTTTGTTAAAAATAACTAATTTTGATTCGAAATCAAAGGATATAGGTGACACTTTAATTAGTTTTTCCCTAATAGAGTGAACAATTATATGAGAGTGTAATGCTTAAAATAACAATAATACAATATTAGGCGTATAATACAGTAATAAAATTAAAAAGTTTAACCCTGTATAAAACAATTAATAAGCTTGCTACGAAACGAGCAGCGACATGCAATAGCTCCGCTATTGCATGTTACGACCGCGCATCTAAAATATCACAATGAGCAGCGACATGCAATAGCTGGCCAATGGTCATTTTTTTCATTGGTCAGCTGGCAGCGAACGGTAAAAGTGTATATAAATGCATAAGAATAAAAAAAAACAAAAAAATCAATTTCGGTTTACACTTTGGCCAATGGTCATTTTTTTCAATTGGTCAGTAGCCAACGGACGGCCAAAAAGCCATATTATCAATGGTATTAACAAGAAATATCATAAGAGTCAAAAAAACGAGAAAAATAATCTCGATTCACATTTTGGCCAATGGTCATTTTTTTCATTGGTTAGCAGCCGACGGACGGCCAAAAAGTAATAATAGCAATGGTAGTAACAAGAACAATTATAATAGTAAAAAAACGATAAAAATAATTTCGATTCACATTTTGGCCAATGGTCATTTTATTCCATTGGTCAGCAGCCAACGGACGGCCAAAAAGTCATAATAGCAATGGTAGTAACAAGAACAATCATAATAGTCAAAAAAAGGAAAAAATAATAATTTTGATTCTTATTTTGGCCAATGGTCATTTTATTCCATTGGTCAGCAGCCAACTGACACCAAAAAGCCATATTATCAATGGTATTAACAAGAACAATATATTAATTTAAACAAAAAAAATAAAAAAAATTTTGGCCTCTCCGGGATTCGAACCCACATCAGGAGAGGCATAGGCTTTTGTAGGGGGGGCACAGGGACCCATACCAGTAGAGGCATAGGCTCTTGTAAGGGGGGCACAGGTTAATTATTAATTTTAGCAACAACAACAAAAATTCGATTTACATTTTGGCCAATGGTCATTTTCATTGGTCAGCAGCTAGCGGACGGCCAAAAAGTCTTATTATCAATGGTATTAATAAGAACAAATATTTGGTTAAAAAAATTTAAAAAAAATTTGGCCTCTCCGGGATTCGAACCACAAACTAGTTAACTTAATAAAAATTAAAAATAAACAACGTGACAAGACATTCGGTGCGTATCGGAAAATGGAAAGTGAGCCCATAAATTGGATAGCAATTAACTTGATAGGGATGTAATAAGAAACTGGGGGCTTCGCCCCCAGACCCCCGTTTAGCCAAGGACAGTCCCTGTTTCACATACCTTTGCTTAAAATCCTCATACACATCTATTACTTTTTTATACTACGTTTAAACAAAGCATATTTGCTATGCAATTTATGTTGGAGAGCTATTGCCCGTTATTACTCCGCATCTAAAAATGTCACAAGTATCGTAAGTAGATCTCAAAAAACTTAGAGATGCTAAATTGTTCCATTGATCAGTACCAAGAGACAGTCTAATTAATACATAAGAGTCTAAAAAACGCATAGGCCTTTGTAGGGGGTGGGGGGGGGGCACAGAGTAATTATCAATGTCAGCCAAAAAAAACCTTTGAGAATAATAAAAAAGGCTTGCGCCGAAACGAGCAGCGACATGCAATAGCTCAGCTATTGCCCGTTACGACCGCGCATCACACAATGTCACAATGAGCAGCGACATCTCAAAAAATTTACAGAGGTGTTCCATTGGTCAGTACCAATATTGTTAGTAAAAAAAAAGGGGGGGGGGGGGGGGGGGAAAAAATTCGATTCACAATTGGCCAATGGTAATTTTTTTCATTGGTCAGCAGCCAGGACACGGTAAAAGTGGATATAAATACATAAGAGTCAAAAAAACTAAAAAAAAAATTTCGATTCACATTTTGGCCAATGGTCATTTTATTCCATTGGTTAGAAGCCAACAGACGGCCAAAAAGTAATAATAGCAATGGTAGTAACAAGAACAATCATAATAGTCAAAATAAACGAAAAATTGATTTCGATTCACATTTTACCCAATGGTCATTTTATTCCATTGGTCAGCAGCCAACACGCCAAAAAGTCATAATAGTAATGGTAGTAACAAGAATAATAATAATGGTCAAAAAAAACGAAAAAAATAATTTCGATTCACATTTTGGCCAATGGTCATTTTATTCTATTGGTCAGCAGCCAACGGACGGCCAAAAAGTCATATAAGCAATGGTAGTAACAAGAACAATCATAATAGTCAAAAAAACGAAAAAAATAATTTGGATTACATTTTGGCCAATGGTCATTTTATTCCATTGGTCAGCAGCTAACGGACAGCTAAAAAGCCATATTATCAATGGTATTAACAAGAAGAATATATTAATTTAAACAAAAAAAATAAAAATAAAATTTGGCCTCTCCGGGATTCGTATCCACATCAGGAGAGGCATAAGCTTTTGTAGAGGGGGGGGGGCACAGGGACCCATATCAGTAGAGACATAGGCTCTTGTAAAAGGGCACAGGTTAATTATTAATTTTAACAACAACAACAACAAAAATTCGATTTACATTTTGGACAGATGATGGTCATTTTTTTAATGCAGCTAGCGGACGGCCAAAAAGTCTTATTATGAATGGTATTAATAAGAACAAATATTTGGTTAAAAAAATTTAAAAAAAATTTGGCCTCTCCGGGATTCGAACCCATAAACTAGTTAAATTAATAAAAATTAAAAATATACAACGTGACAAGACATTCGGTGCGTGACAAGACATCGGAAAATGAAAGTGAGCCCATAAATTGCATAGCAATTAACTTGATAGGGATGTAATAAGAAACTGGGGGCTTCGCCCCCAGACCCCCATTTAGCCAAGGACAGTCCCTGTTTCACATACCTTTGCTTAAAATCCTCATACACATCTATTACTCTTTTATACTACGTTTAAACAAAGCATATTTGCTATGCAATTTATGTTGGAGAGCTATTGCCCGTTATTACTCCGCATCTAAAAATGTCACAAGTATCGTAAGTAGATCTCAAAAACTTAGAGATGCTAAATTGTTCCATTGATGCAGAGACCAGATTGCCCGGCCCGGCCCGCTGCCCGACCCGGCCCGGCCCGGCCCACGGGCCGGGCCGGGCCGGTCAACTGTCTTAAATTTTACCTTTCGGGCGGGCCCGGGCGGGCGCGTTTTACTTTTCGGGCGGCCCGGGCGGGCACGCTTTGATAAGATTCGGGCATAAATAAATTATTGTAGGGCTAGGGTAGGGTGTGACTTTTTATATAAAATGGATTATTTTTGAAAATTTCTAGCTAGATTGAATTGCCTTACACAGCTTCACCTTTAACACCTCAGAGGTCGGGTGGGGTTATAATGGTAATGACCCCAAGCCGTTTAAAAATGCTGTGCAAAATAAATTCGTTTTCTATAATTATAGGCATAAAATTAAAACCACTTGATCAAATAGACAAATTAATATATTAACAAATTTTGACAAGTTTAAATTATATAATATCTAAGTTATAGCTATTAGTTTGGGGTAATTAATACCCCAAATACCATCCGTGTTAACATTTTTGACCCAACCTCTGAAGTGTTAACCAAACCACACTTGTAATAATATGAAAGATGCATATTTTTATCCCTCCATGACCGTGGGCTCAACACAACACAATTTGATTGATTCGAAATGCTAATTAAAATTCTATTTTTTTAGTGTGCTTTATTAAGGGCCGGGCATTCTTCTGATCTCTGTCTGTACCCTTTATTTAACCCTTGTTGAGAGTATCGCATTTTTAATTAATTTGTTGAATATTTACTTTACTATTACTTTTACGTCCTTTCCTTTTTTTATTGCTAACTAACGAACGCATGTGCTGTGCATGTGCGTGCACGTGCAGTCTAGACAAACATCCAACTCTCTTAAAAACGTTTTCATATTCATTTTCATTCTACTAAATTTAATCGCTTCGCTATTATTTTCTTTTTCACATTTACTTTACAGTATTTAATCCATTCAATTTCAAGTAAGTCTCGTGGTATTTCAATTCAAAGTGTTCATTTGTGTGATATCCTGCATTTTTTTATTTTTTAACATGTTTAATAATAAAAAGTGTAATACTTTTACTTGCGCTTCGGGCCGGGCCGGGCGGGCATTTCGGGCAGCTCTTGCGCTTCGGGCCGGGCCGGGCGGGCATTTCGGGGAGTTCTTGCGCTTCGGGCCTGGCCGGGCGGACACTGAGAAGGGTTCGGGCGGGCCGGGCGGGCAATTTAATCATAAAATCAAACCGGGCCGGGTTCGGGCAAAAAAATTTCAACAAATCTGACCTCTGCATTGATGTACCAAGAGACAGTCTATTAATACATAAGAGTCTAAAAAACGTATAGGCCTTTGTAGGGGGTTGGGGGGGGGGCACAGAGTAATTATCAATGTCAGCCAAAAAAAACCTTTGAGAATAATAAAAAAGGCTTGCGACAAAACGAGCAGCGACATGCAATAGCTCAGCTATTGCCCGTTACGACCGCGCATCACACAATGTCACGAGCAGCGACATCTCAAAAAATTTACAGAGGTGTTCCATTGGTCAGTACCAAAAGACAGTCTATTAATACAAGAGTCAAAAAAACGCATAGACCTTTGTAGGGGGGGGGGGCACAGAGTAATTATTATCAATGGTAATAACAAGAACAATATATTAATTTAAAAAAAAAATAAAAAAAAATTTAGCCTCTCCGGGATTCGAACCCACAAACTAGTTAAATTAATAAAAATTAAAAATAAACAACGTGACAAGACATTCGGTGCAAGACAAGACATTCGGTGCAAGACAAGATATTCCGAGCGTGACATAAACAAATGGAAAGTGAGCCCATAAATTGCATAGCAATTAATAAATCAGATTTTATGGGTTGTGAATCTAATATTATGCACATTTCTTACTCTCACTTATATTTTACTTACATGAATCGACCATAAATTTTAATATATAAATAGACTATGCTTTTAATATAAAATTTAAAAAATTTTAAATTGTAAAATTAAGAGTTCCTTTGTACATAGGCGAAGACAATATTAGTCTATATGACAACATTTAGATGTTTGTTTTTCCTTGTGTTTACATAGCTCATAATTTTGTCTTCTACAATAGTAACTAACATTGTTTTTTATTCAAATTATTCAGTTTTGCCCAAAATCTTTTTATCGCAAAATATTTACCTTATATAATTTTTAGTATTTTGAACGTGACAATTTTTTTAAGGCAGATTATATATAGAAGCCAACCCTAATATAATATAGTTAGTAATAAAATAAGAATAGGTAAATTTAGCCATTATTAATTGCTATGCAAAATGCGTATAATTTTAAAATATGATCATTAAACTTAATGTTGCATAGTAGACGTTTAATCATCCCAAACAACACAGCATAATAATAGCATAATGAATCATTTATTTGTGACATAGCCTGAAAATATACATTGTTTTGACACTTAGGAATTTGATTGAATGACTTTACGTTTTGTAAGGAGATAAACATGCTTTTGCAAAATGACCAATATTCAAAAATAATAGTAATAAAAGAATGTCAATTGTGTATTGTTTTGTTATATATATATATCCATGGGCGTAGTCAGGTTTTGGAAGGGGGGGGGGCGAAAGTTGTTTAAGTTCAATTAGGGGGAGGGCGAAAATAAAATATTTTTTAAGGGTTTATATGTTGAAGAAAAATTTTATTTGTCATTCAGAGGGGGGGCCCTACCCCTCCCCTCCTCGGCTTGTATTTATCGTTTGCGAATAAAGTTCCAAGTATTTTTATAACCAAATGTTACTTTACAAAGTTAATTTTTATATTAAAATGTTACTTTATAAAGTTAACTGTTATATAATTAAACAGTTTGAAAACATGAACGTAGCCAGGAGGTAGCAGGGAGGGGCAGTTGCCTTCCTCTAAATCCAAAATTTTCAAATTTAATATAATTATGACCAAAATTACTGAAATTTTTTTTTTGTCCCTCCCTTAATTATTATTGCCACCGTCTAAATCCAACCTGCCTACGCCCATGAATGAAAATTTAAATTTTCTTTCTTTGTTAGCAGATATGAGAATTCGCGTTTAAACCTTCAAATGTTAAATGGCAATAACTGAATTTGTATTTTTAAAGGTTAATTTTAGTATTATAAAACTGATTTATACAGCCGCTTTGACGTATATAATCGAGTTAGGCGTACACAATGAATTCCCATAAGCTCTTTCTTGAAACTCAACCACTTATTTAAGAAAATCATCATAGAATAGCGGCTCAAGCTCTTTAGACAATAAACTGAGGTATGGAAATATAGCTATAATTTGCACTCTCATTGCCGTTAGATTGGAAAATTCGATCATATTGTTTTTGAGGTTCAAATTTCTAAGTTCTGCTTTAGCTTTTTTGAAACCATAATTTTTCAGCAATCGACAATAAGCATCCTTAGGTTCCTTATCCGTCATCCATTCACGATTCCATGGCAGTAATTTTAGAGTGTACCAGCTTTTAAAATCCTCTAAGTAAGGTGCCCATTTGGTAGTATTTATAACTTTGTTAGACGCATACGTTATTCTAACTGTTTTTCTACTAAAACAAAATGGCAACGATAAACGTTTTTACTTCTCTATTCGGCATCCATTTCTTCCGCCTTTTTTACAGAGTAAGTCATATTGGATATAGCTTGCTGTTGATCTTGAACCCAGTGAAGGCACATGAAAGATGTGATGAGATCGAACGAGCCTGGATTGTCAATAGTATTTTGCAAATTTAATTCCGTCCACATATTAGGATTTCTCACATCAGATTGGTGAAAATAGAGACCTTTGTGTGTTTCGTAACGTTTAGCAAATCGAATCATCTTCATTGAATTATCTACACCATACGTATGCCAGGTAGCATCCAACTTAGTTCCAAGAGCAGCATGTAACGTGTTGGTCAAGAAGCCATCAACAGCCAATATCAAAGGTCCTAAACGTGCTTGTGCAAGCATTATATAAACACTCTTGTAAAATTGAGGGCTCTACTGCTTGATAAATTGGCGTTGAAAATTATTGTTCTGTGAATACTTTTGGGCGTCATCGTTCATAATAATTACATCCATTATCCTTAACTTAAAAAAATAAAATTATGTAGTCTGCTAGCTTATTACAGTCAAAACCGTTTAATTGCAAAGCCTCTGGCCTGAGAAAAAATTCGCGATTAACCGATATTTCGCAATTAAACAAATAAAAGTATATGTACATTATATTAAATATTCATTTCTTAGGCTTCGCATTAAAACGATATTTTTATAATTATCTGGTTGATTTAAGGACTCTAAAATGTTTGTGAATATCCGATATTGTACTATTAAGCGATCTGTCAATAAACGATGTTTTTGTTAATATTATCGTTTAAAAAAAACAAAATAGCGGTTAACTTCGCGATTAAAAGATTTTCGCGATAATCCGATTTGCGATTAAGAAGTTTCGACTGTACCTTAGGTTGACTTTGTAAAGCTTGGATGAACTCCTATCAATTTTTTAATGATAATTATGTATACAAAAAGGGAGTCTAATAACCTGCCATTTTTAGTAGAAGTTTTTTCTTGTAAAAATTTTGTTGCATCATCTTGTTGGTGAATATTAGCATAAATTACTTTCAAACACCTTATAACAATAAAACTATACAAACACCCATCTATGATTTTATCATTGAATATGATAAATTAGTCTAATAATGCTTTCTCTGAACCATCTATATCGTACGAAACTTGGAATTTTTATATTAAATTTTTTTTTCTTTGTATTTTTGCCCTGAGGTCAAGAGTTTCTGGGAATTGGACAGGTATTTACATCATTTTGTCGGTGTTATATTAACCTAAATCACTTTCAAATAGACAAACGCCCATTTATTATGTTTTTATTATTTTTTATCAAATGATAACTTATCTAATAATGCTCTCTCTGAAGCATTTGTATTGTACAAAACTTTGAATTTTTAAAGTAAAGTTCTTTAAAATCAAAAATAGTTTAAGTTGATTAATTTAATTTATCAAGTGTTCAAAATTGGAAATGTCTTGTATAAATAACAGTATTTTTCATGACGAAGAGCAGGGGTTAATTCACAAGTCAACAGCCTACGGGCCGGGCTTGAACGGGCTTCTGTTTTAAAATAAAACAATGGACCGGGCCTCGACGAGTGGTAATGTAGCCTAATAGGTTCGGGTTGGGCCGAGATCTATGTAAGACCCGCTAAAAGCCTGTTATAAAATCATTATTTTTATTTGTGTTTTATAAAGTATAAATAAATATTGTTTTTTATAATGTTCCAATTTATAATCCTTTGATGTTTCTTAAATTAACAAAAATTTAATCAACTCTCCCCTTTATTTATAGATTAAATTGTTAAATTAAAATTTTACCGATTAATTTGCAGGTTATTGACGTTTAAAAAAGGCCAAAATTGATGTTTTTAGCAACTTTGACAGCGAATATTTTAAAAAATGACGTATAGGGCGAAAATTAAAGATATATTCGTGTTCACCGCAAAACATTCTACCAAAATTGAAAACAGTTTGTCGGTTGATTTTTCTTGTTGAACCGTGATATTAATTTACTGAACTAGAACGTCATCATTATTTACATGGATGCAGAAGCGCTTCAGATTTTGTAAGATTAAGAAATTTTAGGCTAGTGGATTCGACCTTTTTTACACTTTGCTCCTGGTTAGAAATTAAAGAGTTTATATAATTTAGAATATTTTCCTTAATTTGATTTTTTTTTCCTCTAATCAGATCCAAGTCCAATTTGTTTTAACAATCCGATGTAAAAGTCGCTACCAGGAGACCGGGGACTAAATAGCCATAAAAAATTAAATCACGTTTAAAAAAAACTGATAAAATTTTTTATAATTTTTTATTGGAATGCATTTTTATAAATTATTTCTACTATAGAAAAAAAATTGAGAAAAAATTTGCTATCGTTTTTTCATAAATTGAAGTTTAAAAAATCAAAAATCCTATAAATTTTAAAGTGCCCGGGGTTGTGGCCCTGTTCAGTGGATAGATTAACCCTGAAGTTTTCATTTCTTATTAGTGTATGCTAACTCAAATCAATGAAAAGATTGTTATATTATAAAAAACATAGAAGATGCAAATGTAATATAATTGTATTTTATATAATACAAATAAAAAAAGGCAATCTGACTTAAGTACACGTAAAAGACAGATTCTGCAATAGAAAAAGCTTTTAGTCATTTTTTAAAGTTTAATTATAGTCTATTTCTATTCCAAATTACACTAAGTTGGATTATAAACAAAATTTTTGTTTTTTGAATCTTGTCATTTGTAAGACACAATAAAAAATGGTTAGCACTAGCCCCTCTCCTACTAGCCCCGACCCCTATTTTTATAAACAATTAATAATAATTCAACATGTTATATTGTGAATGACGGTTTTTATATGAAAAATGTCATTTTATAAGATAAAACTTAAATTAGTCCAAATTATACAGCCAAAAAAATTTTATGTGAAAAATACAAAATCTTGTCAAGGCTACTAATAGCCCCGAAAAATCGTTTTTTTTTCTATAAAAATTTTAAATTTTAGAATTTCTAAACAAAAATTTTTTTACTTATACCTTAAAAAAATACACATGTGGTTTAAATTCACATGTGGTTTAAATTTTGATTATAAAAAAAATCCAATTGTTAATCGAAAGGTGCCTAAACCTTAAATTTAGCCCCTTCCAATGGCTCCAAGCCACCCTTCCCTCCAAGAATGGTGGTATAGGCATCCGACCCCCCCTCTTTACTTTCACTAGCAGGTTTCATCTCATCCCGTTTATCAACGGATGAGTTAATCAAACAAATTACTCACACCCAAGACTTGCACCTCGACAGCGCCCTTCAGGTGTGGGAAGACCTCAAACTTGATTCCGCAACTCACCCAACTGGAACAAAAGGAATGGGATTTACCACTGATAGCACGTTCCATAGCTTACCTCTCTTCGAACAACCTATCATCTTTGGGAAATCTCCACTTTAATTGGGCATCCTCCGGGGGTTACGAATGGCTCGAGGCCCTACAAAGCCAAAACCTAGGGTTACACTTTTCGGGCGAGGAACTTCGAATAACTGTAGGCCTACCCCTCGGCTGCGGCATTGTGTCTCCATTCAACTGCGACCTCTGTCGCCAACCCGTTCTAGCAAACGGCCATCACTCTCTACACTGCCAATACAGCAAGGGGCGGCATCCCAGTCATGCCACAATCAATATAATCGGACAATTTTTGAAGAAAGCCGGCTTTCCCAATTCAATGGAACCCACTGGCCTAAGCTCCACTAACGGTAAAAGACCCGACGGTGTAAATCCCGTGGGCTCGTGGCCTAAACGCCTGTTGGGACTTCACTGCAGTGAATATATTTTCCAGATCTAACGCCTCTCCCAACCTCATCTCTTTCACTGAGAGAAAGAAAGTGGAAAAATACAAATACCTCAGCAATATTATTTTTGTACCAGTAGTAGCTACGACCCTCGGTAATTTAGGTCCCGGTTGCAGCCAATTCCTTAAACAAACACAAAATTTATAACCTCCACCATACACGATCCCAAAGAATTTTTTACATCAAGCAGAAAATCACCATGGAAATTGTAAAATTTAGTACAATCTCAATCCATGGTTTGATGCCAGCTCATTAATTTAATATATTTTAGCATATAACATACATAATTATTTGGAAATAAACTTCTATCGGTTAAGAAAAATTATTATTTTAAAAAATAATTACAAGGATAATAGTAACCCCGGGCTTCGACTAGCCCCGGTCTCCCCTATTATATAAATCGGAAAATCGAATTAAGGCGTATATTTCTACCTATTACTAATCCTTTTAACTATCTTCAAAGTTTGAACATTTTAGATGATCATTCTGATTCAAATTAATTAAATTTAGATTGTTGGGTTAAAAATGCTAAATATATATTCTTTATCCTCTAAAAATACATTAGGTTTATATAAGGATTCAAATATCTTTAATATACAAATAATCCATTTATTTTGTGTGAGTACGCAGCGATAAAATTGCAATTAGATCTACAAAAACTCATAGATTTGATGCATAGAGAATTAAATTTCCATTTTTCAAAATTTTATTCCAAATTTTTTTAAAGGAGTAAAAAAACTATTTAATTTAGTGGGTAGAGGACATAATAATAAATGCTTTTTACTATTTTTAAACATGGGTAGATAGGCCTTGCTCTTCTTTTGAGATTTCTTTATTAACGTCGCGTTGTCACTAAAGTTAATATGTGGCAGGCACACCTGATTTTCAAATTTATAGAAAATAACTGTAACTTATGGATTACCTTGGCAAATAGAATATAGCAACGCGATCATTGGTTACCTATGCAAAAAACTTAACCTTTCTCTTTCAAGTATTCACGCAATCTATTCATAAAAGTGAATACATTCAAATAGTTGAAGGTCTTGTAATTCACTGTTATTATAACCTCGCCAGATGTGTATATAAACGCGTCTAAAATTCAATTCGTTCATTTCTTTCTATTATTTTAAAATAAAATGTTGTGTGCTTTCATTTCATTCATTGTCTAATAAAATACTATATTTATTAACAATTTATAGGTATCCAACCCGCAACAAACTTTACTAAATAGTTACTAAAATAATCCCCTTCAACAAAAGTAACTAATTACAGTTACTTTTTTTTATAAAAAGAACTAGTTTTAGGAACTTTACATCTAATTAATTACTCAACAGCTATACATATAATTATTAGAAGATTAAATGAACATTAGAGATACAATTTTTTAACTAAAAATATGCATTTTACAAAAATATTTACAATGGATATGAAAATAAAATTAATTCAAGAACTAACTTAATAAGTATAAAAATTCTAGATTAGTCTTAAATATTGAGATTATAAAAAGGGTATCATTTTATCACTTAAAAAGATTTTAACCATCCACCGCCTAATGTTAATTTTTTCCCTGAAATTAAATGTCGGAAGTATCTATATAGGCCCTCTTTATTAAAAGTATTAATTTATTCTCAAAAGAAGAAATATAAATTTTTTTCCTATAGCTGTTCGTCACACTTGGTGGTCAGCTCAGCTCCTTCAAGTAGGAAGCCTTCCTACGTATCCCTGCATTTACACCAGCTTCGCCCTAGCTCCTACCTTTTCAGCCCCATATCTATTTCATGTTTCCATGTCAGCTTAGGCCTCCCTCTCTTTCTCTTAACCTTGATTTCCACCTTTCTGTCCACTTTGCTAAATGACATTCCTCCCGTCTCTCCAAATGGCCATACAATCTCATTCTTCTCCTGCAACCAACTTCTATGACTCAAGACTACTTTTAATTTATCTCTTAAGGCAGCCAATAAGATTGGGGCAGCTGGGCGTATGCCTAAGCCGCCTGCTTTAGGGGGTAAAGAGGCTTGGAGCCACGAGGAAATGATGATTTTAATGTTGAGGATTGTTTTGAGAGAAGTTTTCACAATGCTGTCCTAGCTTTTTAAGATATCGAAGCAAAAAGCAGATGAGGAACGAAAATAGTGTTGAATTTTGTATATATTGAAATATTTTTAATGGTGTGAAATAGGTGATGTGTGGGGTCTTGTTTTTTGTATACAGCCATATCAACCCCTCGCTTGCTGAGGGTGTCAGCAATTTCTTGGTATTTTTCAGCATCGTTTAAACATCTCAATCTTGTCCATAGCAAACTAGTTTCTTTAACTATATACGTTTGTGGAAGAAGATGTGGTCACCCTCGTTGACTTTATGATAGGGGCGCTTACCATGCGTGTGGTTTACGGATGACACGTGGGGTAAAGATCAGAATTTTAGAACCTAACTCTTAATAAAGCGCTTTGTTTAGCGAAAATACGTCGCAACTATACTCCACGCTAGAGATTGTTGATTGTAGAATAATCACTAACTACTGGTTCAACCGCTATTACGAAACCTACATCAAATTTACGGTAAAGCCAAATAAGATAACAAAATTATTATTTTTTGACTAACCTTATTTTAAGGATGTCTTTATCAATGGATTATGTCTGATATTATTGCTGACACCCCAAATCGAATTTTAACACTAAATTATAATGAACGCAATGCTTTAGTATCTTTGATCCTCCTACGACTTTTTTTAGCGTTACAATTTGATTTAAACAAAGCTTAATCATAAATTAAAGTGTAGCTTGCCCTAAGCAGAAAACGCTTAAAGAACTCTCGACATAGTAACAATTATATTAGTTAGCAGCCATGGGCGTACGCAGGGGGGGGCAGGGGGGGGGGGGGGGGGGGCGGCTGCCCCCCCCCAATTTTAAAAATAAGATTTTTTCAATACAAAAACCCTCAAGAATAAAAAAAAATTTGTTTTGCCCCCCCTAATTTTGCTCTGGCCCACCCTCATTAGGCTCTGCCCCACCCTAATGTGGCTCCCCCCTCCAAATAGTCGAGACCTTTTATTTTTTTTTTTTTTTTTGCTCTCAGTAAAATTTTTGGTAAGGAAAAATTTTGGATTTGGATAGTCGAGACCTTTTTTTTTTTTTTTTGCTCTCAGGAAAATTTTAGAAAATTTTTTTTTTTTAATCTGCCCCCCTCTAATTCAAAACCTGCGTACGCCCATGTTAGCAGCTTAAGTCGAAGAGACACGTATAGAGACACGTAATACAATAGCTCTAAACGGGTTTCCTTAATATTCTCAGCATTTATTTGGTATCCCCAAATGTGCTGCAAGATGTATAACTATTATGCAACAACTGATTGATAGCTGAATAGTTTATATAAGACTTTGTAGGTTAGTTATCTAAGCCTGGACAAAACTTGGTTAAGCTTATCTTATAAACCCTCCGAAATTTTGAACTAGATTCTATCTGTACCAAGATTATCACTTAATAAAAATAATTAGATATTCATTATGATCATAAACATGTGTGTTTTAACTATTTATTTTAAATTTGGAGTCGCTAGGTTTGTTTGATAAGTTTTTTTTCATTTCTAACTGGTAATGGCCATAAAACAAACAGCAACTAGGATATTATTAAAAATAATAAGACAATTATATTAGTAACGAGGGCCGGGGTGGGGTAACTAATGAACAAAGGATAATTAGAATGATAATCACAAAAACATATGGTTATTACCCACTCGGATTTGGCTTACAAAATTAAAATATAGCAATAATCTAATCTGTAGAAAATGAAATCCGAATAAAAGTTATACTAAATTAAACTATTTTTCTTTCACGTATTCACATATACGCATCTTTCCCTTTGAAAAATTGAAGGCTCTCTCTGGTTTTGCTCTTGGACACTCTCATGTGCTCCATCAACAATGTGTAACATTCAATAAACTCTTGAAGTGGGCTAGCTGTAAGGGTGAGATGGGGTGGAAATTGTCAGTAGGGGAAATATGGAGGGTTTGAGGGTGTGGACATGACAAAGCGGGTTCTGGGGATGCTAGCTCCAAGAATGGGTTAGCTGGGAAGGTGAGATGGGATGGATTTGGCAAAGTGGTTTTTGGGGAAGCTAGTGGGGGGGGGGGGGGTTGAATTGATGTGGTTTTATTTAAAGTATTAGGGTGTTCCTGGCATACGGGATCTCTTTAGTTAACTAATTAATGGACTTTGGGAATAATCCTGTCCTCCCCACATTGTAAATAGGCAAGAGAAACAAGTTAGAATATCTCCATAGAATAATGTTTCCTTTTTCATTGAATTAACATCATAAGTTCTCATTGAATTAACATCATAAGTTCTTATTATCCCTTTTCCTCTTTAGATTTAAGCATTGAATTCCCTTTTCATTGAATTAACATCATAAGTTCTTATTATCGCTTTTCCTCCTTAGATTTCAGCATTGAATTCCTTTTTCACTCTTTTTGTTCAATAACCTTGGTTTAATTGAGGCTTGAGTTCTTCTTTCGCTATCACCATTATTAAAAATAATAAGATAATTTTAGTAACTAGGGCCGGGATGGGGAAACTAATGAACAAAGGATAATTAGAATGATAATTACAAAAACATATGGTTATTACCAACTCGGATTTGGCTTACAATATTAAAATAAATAATTATAGCAATAATATAATCTGTAGAATATGATATGCAAATAAGTTATACTAAATTAAACTATTCTTCTTTCGCGTATTCACATATACGACAGATATCCAGGAAAATTAATTTATTTAACGTAAAAAGGGCCATGAGACTTTTAGAAGAGAACAATCCAATTGTAACCCCATATCAGGAATCAAATGAAAAACCTTGAAAAACACACAAAACATTTGTCTCAGTATTGCTTACCCCTTATGCCATCCAACTTAAGCTTAGAATCCTCTAAAATTAGTAAAGCTATGCATTCCTTCCCAATTAACTCTGCTGCCGGTTGGATGGTATCAAACCAATTTATCTTCAAGATCTTATTAAAATTGAAAATATCAATTCTTCAATTCTACTCGCTGCACTAACTAAATTTGCAATTTAATTATTAATGGCAACACTCAAGAAGTCCGACCAATAAATCTTTGGGATCACTTACTTGCTATTTAAAACCAGAACAAAACTTTAAGACCGATTGACATCGGCGGAGTTTTTCGGAAAATCATATCTAAAGTTTGCAAATCAACCAAACATAATTTATCCCCATATGCCTCATCACCTAGGATTCGCTGTTAAAGGGGGATGTGAAATAGCTACGCATGCTGCTAGATTGACCCTTAAAAATATACCACCCAGCTAGTCTTTCATAGAATTAAACTTTCAAAACGCCTTTAACAACCTAAATCAATTCTTTTATTAGTACTTTCATCGATGCTTTTCCTCAATATGCGAACTCTATTCTTTCAATTTATAGCACCCCATCTATTTTAAAATTTGGACAATATTTAAATTGATTCATCTGAGGGGATACTACAGGGGGACCCCTTAGGCCCCCCCCCCCATTATTTTGTATGGCCATCTAACCATAACGAAATCAACGATAAATGCAATTTGAGGTTCAACGTATGATACCTCGACGATGTCACCCTATCAGGCACCCCGGAAGAGCTGGTCAAAGTTCTTAACATTAATAATGAATACTTCATAAAACTTAACTTATCAACGCGATAAAAGGCGAAATCAACTGACATCCACCCATCCTTTGCATTTTTTTACGCCTTGAAAGGGATGAGGTTTTTTTACTAGGTTCTCCAATAAGCGGTCCAGAATGCCTAAGAAGTTTAATCGACAATAACCTTAAAAATTTAGAATATAAAAATGAAATCTACAAGCTTATGCCCGCCCTTCATGCATTTTATATATTAAATAACTACTTTAATATTGCGAAAATTTTGTTTTGCTTCCGTTCCACAAGCGCCTTTTTGCATACACAAATCTTACATAATTTCGAAACCCACATAAAATCTGTTATCGAATCCGCCCTCAACTTATTATTCGATACTAACACCTGGCTACAAGCCACACTACCAACAAAATCTGGGGTTGAAATGGTTCACCCAGCTCCTTATCACTAGCCTCATTTATATCCTCCCACATATCCTCAAAATCTATCGTCGTTAAATTAATCCCATACTCCCTCGATGAAACATTTTTATAGGCCCTATCCCTTTAGCATTTAAATGTTATACCAGAAACCTCGCCACCTTAAACACCATATCAAAAGGATTGGGATGTTCTTTCACGTTCCGTTGCTTAGCTCCTTTTGAGCTGCGATACCAAACAACATTACAACCTTAGATCTTTGGTGTTTGATAAATCTAGACATAAATGGCCTGGGGCTTTTCCTAACAAGTTCTCCAATATAGTGTTAGAGGATTTTGAGCTATCCTACATAGCACTACGCCTTGGAATATACTACACCAAAGCATATGCAACCTGTCAATTGATGAAGGAGCACGCCACCCATTAAACGCAGGCTGAATAAATTTAGACACTTGGAACTCCAAAATCAATTCTTTTATTTATTCAGCCCTTAAAAGGGCTGAAATTCCATCCATACTTAAACATTCAGATCTTTCCCTTGAAGGTCAAATGCATCTTGATGATTCCTCTCTATTCCCATGGGAAAACGATCTCCTTTTAAAATGGGATTTTACATGTATTGACTTATTTGCCCCCTCTAATCTTAATTATGACCCCATGGCCCTCTCTGAAGAACGTAAACTTTAAATATACAAGGCCCTCTTGGATTTTTATCCCAATACTTTCCTCCTGTTCAGAATCCTATGGAAAAATGGCATTTTCTTTATTCAAAGAAATAGGCAGGTGATCCCCTCCTTTTAAAAATTCTCCCGCATTTTTATTGGAACAATCAATAGCAATTTTAATCGCAAAATTTGCTTTTTTTGATTTCTGGCCTTTTCTAAAAGAGGAGGATGAAGACATCACTCATATAATTTTTTTTTATATTACTAGCTGACGGCAAACGTTGGTTTGCTATATACATTATTTCTAGAAAATACTATAAGTGTATGGGTTGGTTATGAATAATGAAATAATTACTTGAAGGATGGATAATTATTAAAAATATGCTTCTATGATCGACCACGTGATAATAATGGCAAAAACTGTATAATTTAAATTTTATTTATTTAATTTAAATAGTTTGTTAAACCCCAATAATTTTAACCGTATACTGTAACATTTTTATTATACTTTTAAATATCTAATTCGAGAAAACTTCAGCCTTGTATGTATGACGTCATTATTGTATATGATTCTATAAATGAAACTGCTGGCTGGGAAATGTCCGATAATTTTAAAACAAAAAGGTATTTTAGGAATCTGAAAAAACTATTTTACCCCTGGCTGCCCCTGGGCATCTACGGCTAAATTTTCGCGCAAATCGGGCAAGTAGTTTCAGAATTTAGCCCTTTTTTAAAACTAAAAGGAATTTTAGGATTCTGCAAAAGCTATTTTACCTCTGGCCGCCCTGGGAACTTACGGGTAAAGTTTCGCACGAATCGGGCCGGTAGTTTCAGAATTTAGCCATTATCCACATACATACATACATACATACATACATACATACATACATACATACATACATACATACATACATACATACATACATACATACATACATACATACATACATACATACATACATACATACATACATACATACATACATACATACATACATACATACATACATACATACATACATACATACATACATACATACATACATACATACATACATACATACATACATACATACATACATACATACATACATACATACATACATACATACATACATACATACATACATACATACATACATACATACATACATACATACATACATACATACATACATACATACATACATACATACATACATACATACATACATACATACATACATACATACATACATACATACATACATACATACATACATACATACATACATACATACATACATACATACATACATACATACATACATACATACATACATACATACATACATACATACATACATACATACATACATACATACATACATACATACATACATACATACATACATACATACATACATACATACATACATACATACATACATACATACATACATACATACATACATACATACATACATACATACATACATACATACATACATACATACATACATACATACATACATACATACATACATACATACATACATACATACATACATACATACATACATACATACATACATACATACATACATACATACATACATACATACATACATACATACATACATACATACATACATACATACATACATACATACATACATACATACATACATACATACATACATACATACATACATACATACATACATACATACATACATACATACATACATACATACATACATACATACATACATACATACATACATACATACATACATACATACATACATACATACATACATACATACATACATACATACATACATACATACATACATACATACATACATACATACATACATACATACATACATACATACATACATACATACATACATACATACATACATACATACATACATACATACATACATACATACATACATACATACATACATACATACATACATACATACATACATACATACATACATACATACATACATACATACATACATACATACATACATACATACATACATACATACATACATACATACATACATACATACATACATACATACATACATACATACATACATACATACATACATACATACATACATACATACATACATACATACATACATACATACTCATTATTTTTATATTTATATCATCCAAATTCCTTTTTAATAATAGTCCATCCTTAGGCGATCCTAATTTTTTCTGTTTGTCATAGACTGAGTACTCATTTTTGCACGTTTTTTATAATATAGCTCCATCGTATAAATCCCATCTCCGTGGCTTCTTTTAACATTTATTTCGTAGAGGTTATGCCTATCAGAGACCAGATTTGCCCGACCTGGCCCACTGCCCGGCCCGCCCGGCTCGGCAGGGCGGGCCTTGGCGGGCACGCTGATAAGATTCGGGCATTAAATAAAAACCATAGTATATTATCTTGTTACTTTTTTTATTAGATTGTATATCGCGAATGCTCCCCCCCCCCCCCCCCAAGTTAAATCTTTGCCCGACTCTATTTCTTAGCTACGTTTATGGAAAGGATTGAAATAATTATATTTATGTAACCATTTCGTTGTTCGCAATACACATGTGTACGGTCTAGACTTAAAACAAAGGCTTCATCCCATATTTTTTTAACAAATAAAACTTGATTTAATTCGCCTTTTTTATTCCCTAATCTAAGCTATTAGTAATTTATAATTTCTATAATAATTAATTTCCAATTCCATATCATTCTATTTTTGCCCCATTTATTTAGTCCTTTATATTCCTTTATCTACGCTTTTACTTATTTTTATAATACATAATTAATTCACAACCATTCCTTTTTTTGCTTCAAATAAAAATTTTCTCCATTATATTTCTGTAAGAAAGACAAAAAAAATAAAATAAAAGATTATGATTTAGAGTTTAAGGATTAGTTAATGATTAAGGGTTTCGGTATTAGGATTATATTTATGGATATTTTTACTTATTATAATTAATTTATTCATATCCTTATTTCATGATAAACGTATTATTACGATCCCCAAAGAATCCGCGAGAAAAATGATATGTATATATGATAATTATTCTAACAAAAGAAAAATATATGCGGATTGATATCTCTATCATGTGATGTAAACACGTGATCACAACATGTAAAACGCGTATGTATTACTACGCGTCTAAGAAATAACTACGAGCTAAATAATGATGGGAATACTCGTATTAGAATCTCACTATATAAATCGCGTAGAGAGCGATGGGGGAGAGGGACTACGCATATACATAAAGATGCGTACATTAAAATGCGTATACCTTAAGATGCGTATACAGTCACTAATAAACAAGAGAGAGATGATTGGGGGGGGGGGGGGCGGGGTGTGTGTGTGTGTGCCATGGTACAACATTCTAACAAAGAGAATAAATTTCCCCTACTCTCCTTCAAGCATAATTGCCTTGCCAGCGCAGCTGGTCTTGCTACGCATAATGTAGTCAGCGACTACAACAATTTCACAACAAAGTAAGTTTTACTAATTGAAACAATTTTTTATTAACCTAAATGCTTTATCAATTGATATCTATTAAAGTTGTGTGACTATTTTTTAATAGTGGTTGAAAGATTTAGGGATTGCATAAATTTGGGTCTAACGGGTAAATTTAATTAATTGGGCCGGGCAGCCCTAATGGTTTGGGCATGGCCGAGCGGACACTTAGAAAGGTTCAGGCGGGCAATTTGGTTAAAAATTTGGACCGAGCCGGGTTCGGACAGAAAAATTAAAACAAATCTGACCTCTGTTTGGGATCGCATAAATTCGGGATTAACAGGCAAATTTAATATTTCGGGCCGGGCTATTCGGGCAGCTTTAACGATTTGAACGGGCCCAGGCGGACCTTAGCTGGGTGCGGGCAATGAAGTAAAAAAATTTATTCGGGCCGGGTTCGAGCAGAAAATTTCAAACAAATCTGACCTCTGATGCCTAGGTTCCCCTTTCTTTAGGCTTGGCTTTGATTTTCAACTATAATAGCATCTTCTTGTCCCAAATTATATCGGAGAAACATCGCCATATAAGGAATTATTGCGTTGACGTCCTTTGCACAAACCTTCTGGATGGAGGATCGATCTGAGGTATGCCGACATTACAATTCTCATCCATCGACGGTGTGCCTTTAACGTTTATCTCCAATAAAATTTCAGAAATTTGACCACTTTTCAGCTTCTCCGAAAAGTTCCTCTTTTACTCTCCATAAACGTAGTCAGGGGGGGGGGGCCCCCTCAATGACAAAAAAAAATTTCAATGCAAAACTCTTAATAATTAAAAAAAAAAATATTTTGCCCCCCCCCCAAATCGAACTTTCAAACGTTTCGCCCTCCTCCTAAATCAAAACCTGGCTACGCCTATGCTACTCTCATAGTATAATAGAAAATGTATCCTGTCCACAATTTTGTTGAATAGAGGTGATTATTGCAGATGCTTGGTGTAATCCAATTTCTACTCCAAACGCGTCGACCTTTAAGGGAAGAAGTTCATAAATTTTTTTGACGTCGTTTAAGACCATAAATAGTTTCTTTTTCTCATCAATCCTTTGTCTTAGTGCAGATTGGGTCTATTTCAGATATGCCGTTCACAAATCTAAACTGGTCACCTAATATGTACGCTCCCTCTTAAGTTCATATAATTGCCACACTCCTGAGGCTCCTCTTTGCCCTTAAATAGTATAAAAGTATTTGTTCTCAACTGACCCTAAATCGCTCTTCTACCAATATGTTTTAAAAAAAGTTTGTCAGTCGTAACTCCTTCCTCTCGGCATTCTACCCATGTTTACATCGCTACTCCTTCTGATCGTTACCTATACCTTTCATCATCATTCTCCCAACGAGGGTCAACATATTTATATTTAGCTCCATATCTGAATAAAGATCTTTGTTAATGCAACAGGATAAGTGATTTGTACAAAATGGAGATAGCACCGAGTATAAGATATTAAAAAGTTCATTGTTCATTCAGGCCCAACACTGATTTCAATTTCCACATTAAATTTGATCAAAAAAAGGAATGAATATGTCGGGTGGCGCAACAGAAGTCAATGCCCGATCCAAAATGGATGGCTCAGATGGCGATGTATCCGGTGCAATGTGCGACAAGAAAATGTCATTATGGTTGAAAGAGACATGGGAAGAGGACAACCTCGTGTCACTTGAAAAGGGCAAAGTTATAAAAACTGTGAGGATTAATCAAGACCTGGCCCTCACCTAATCAGGATAGAAGAAACTCATTAAAACAAACCCCACAACTGTGGGCCCAAATACTAGGTGCGTTGTTTAGTTATTGAACTGGAGGCTCTCGCAAAGATATATGGATTACAACGATGCCGCGAATATTTAATGGGGAAGAATGAGTGTGTGATTCAGCAATACTAATTCATTCAGAACTTAAAGGTGGTTGAGAGACAATATTAATTAACTTGTAACGGTATGAGTTTATTGAATGGGGGAAAGGGGGGGGGGGTGTTTTGCCCCCCCCCCTTATTTTTTATTCTCTTTCTCACCAGAGGGGAGAGGGGGGGGGGGTGTTTTGCCCCCCCCCCCTTATTTTTTATCCTCTTTCTTACCAGAGGGGGGGGGTGGTGTTTTGCCCCCCCCCCTTATTTTTTACCCTCTTCCTTACAAGAGGGGGGGGGGGGTAGATAGAACGGCAGTCAATAGAAAAACTGAGTGATGGAAAAAATTTACATTTGTGTTAAAATAGTAAAGCTCTTAGTTATATGTCTAAGAAGAAGTTTTAGAAAATAGACTAGGTGAAAATGGAAACCAAATAGATTAAAGCACTTTTACATTAAAAGAACTTTTCTTCTAGCGGATGGCGGAATGAATAAAAAACAGATGTCGGATGTCTTAAATAAAAAGATTGAATAGTTGTTGTGTGACATGACCAAAAGGTAAATATAGAGGTCAACGGCCAAGATTACATTATAGCTGGGATGTAAGCAATAAAGAAGATAAGAAGCGATCTTGTCACCGAATAAGATGAGAGTACCAAGCTGGATGTTGAAGCATGCAAGAAAGAACACGAAAGAATTTATTCACTGAGAATTTACCTTTGACGAGCTGGTGCCTACTAGTAAATTGTGGGAAACGAAAAAGTGGAAAACCCTAACCCAACTTAGATAATATTACACAATAAACCTTATAAAAACATTTAAGATATATAAAGACATGTGATTATAGAGACAAATAAAAAGATTGTTAGCGGAAGAACACCAGAGTTGACAAACAGTCTTATGACTATAATTCTTTTTTGAAACAATCTAAAATATAATTTTAAATTTTAACGTAATGGTAAAAATAGTATTCACGGTTAACTTTAAATCAAATCCACATTAATCCGGACTTAAACCCTTTATTTGAATAAAATCGATCTGGAAGTTTTTATTAGAATAAAACAAACAATATTTTATTCATTTTAAAATTATTTACGCGTAATTTTGATCAATAAAGTAACTTAACCTCACGTGTCACTTTAGATGAAAATTCATTCGTTAATTTATGCATCGCATAAGATGACCTAAATTTATTAAATTCACTTTATGTGAAATTGAGTTAATTTCTTAACTCAATGTTTGAAGGTTTTCTGTCGGCTAAATTCCATTTTAATATAAAGTCGTAAAGATTTTAATTTGATGAACATATGTTGAGGATGTATTTCATTTCGCCAAGATAAATATTTAGGTTTAAATAATGCTATTAAACCCCAAAATTTTGTAGTCAGACAATGGACTATTTTTTTAAAATATCTATTTATACTAAAATAAGAATGAAACTGAGTCATTACCAAATATGCACATCTTTTACTTAATTATGTTTATTTTATAAAAGAGCAACTAAAAATGAAAGCTGGTTCATTTGCATAAGAGGTCACTAGGCTAAAATTATCATGGTTACGCTGTGCCTTTAACCTTAGCAGTTAATGAATAAATGTTATTAAATCATGCGCAACAATTTTTTGATTATCATCATATTCATATCAATATTAAAAGGTATAATTATTTAACTATTAAACTCATTGTAAAAGTTGCTAACTTATACTCATTAAAGCTTATAATTTAGATATCAAAAAGAGTCAAATACATATTTTGTAGCTTATGCCAATTAGTTTTCTTAACCACTGAATGAAATTTTGCATATTGGATTTTAATTAACACAGTTCCCTGAGTAAAATGACATAAGTTATTAAGGTCTTAAGCTATTTATTGCAGTGTTTTGAAAAAAAGGACAAAAACATTTTATTAACCACTAGACCAATGCTGAAAGGACTGACCACCAGCCTAGGTGACAAGCAGTCATAGAAAGAAGAAGAAGAAGATGGTATATATTATTGTTGTAAAAACGGCTGGGTTTTGTACAAACCAAAGATTTTTTGGCCTATTTTTCTTAGTCGCCTAAATAGATTAAAGGTTTATTGGTCAAAAATTTGGTCTGTTTATGTTATGTCGACTAAAAGCAAAGGTCGGCCAAACAAAACCCAGCCGTTTTTACAACACCAGTATATATCTGCAACTATTACAAATTTAACAACTCGCGAACTACGTAATCTATCCCTCTTTTAAACGAGACTTGCAAGGAAAGGATAAAGGCTTGCTATTAAAAGGGAAAGGTTTTATTGACTGTAACGAAAAACGATTTGAGTGTGTGAGGCAATCATTTCGATTACAGGGGCTATTATATTACATATAAAATTAGAAGATCGGCCGTTTAGTTTTCAATGTTGCTTTCCAATCTATGGGAAAATCCATTAGATAAAGCGACCTTAAACGTCTCATTACATTTGAAAGAGTACTTTTTTATCAGGCGAAAGATCACAATGAAAATAAATCCAACACGATTTCCAAACACGGATCAATGCCATCCGTTTAGTTATAGCGCGTTTTTTAGTCGTGAATATAATTTTTTTGTTACACATTATTTAAATATAAAGAATCAATCAATTTAAAAAAATGGGTAATTTTCTTAAAAAAACATTATTTGAAAGTTGTGTCTTTTTTAGTTAAAGGTCAGAGTTGTCCAAGCGATTGGCAAAAAGGAGGATTGTCCTGCTACCGCGCATTTCTATCATTAAACGATTCTGTCACTTGGACAGAGGCTAGTAAGAAATGTCAAGACTATGGCGCTAAATTGTTATCAGTGTATGATAAGGACGTGGATGATTTGATTACCGATTTTCTATCATACGCGCAAACAGGTACATTAAAATGATTTAAGATCATTTAATTTTTTCACTAAATTAAACGTTTGTATAGGAAGTATGGATTTGATTTGGACATCTGGAATTCATACAAATTCTAAATGGGTCTGGTCGGGATTAGGTGACATAGCGATTAAATATAAGCGATGGGCTAATGGTTACCCACAAGGAGTTAGTAAAGGAAAGATATGTCTTGCTCTATACAGAATCAATAAATTAGCATGGCGAAATGATAATTGCTACAATGATAAAAATTATATTTGTCAAAAGGATATATAAAAACCTTATAAATGTATTGTTACATAATCCAATCGTTTGTTCAAGGGATCTAAATTGAAAGTAATAATAAATCTTTCTAGTTTGTTGGTATAATGTTTAAAGTTAATAATGCCTGAACAAATTAGAAATACTTTTATTTTAAATATGTTTGTTTTTACTAGTGCTGTAAAAACGGCTGGGTTTTGTTTGATCGACCTATGATTCAACTAGGACAAACAGTCGATCTGGTCTATTTTTCAAATCTCGACTAAGCTTAGAAGTCGACTAAGAAAAAGAGACCAAAAATCATTTGATCTTAACAAAGGTCGACCTAACAAAACCCAGCCGATTGTACATCACAGTTTCTACTTCAACTGAAAGGGCAAGTAGACAAAGTGATGAAAACTAAGAAGGTAAATAAGGACATGGCGCTTACCCCAACAAAATGGAAGAACCTTATCAATTTATTCATTAATGTATGTGTAGTCTTATTAAACTTAAATATGCAAAAGTAAGGAAATAAATAATTTTAAATAAATTGTCACAATCCAAATGTAAATCGCAATTTAAGTAACTTTAAAATATTATAAAAAAAAGTAATACTAAATGTAAGAATTGTTAATTTATGCCGATAAATAGCTAATTTAGTAAACATTGCATTTTTTGACTTATATCTAGTTGTGTACGGGAAATATTCATTGCCTAATTAAGCAAAATTTTTTAATAGAAGTTGAATACTACTTAATTTTTTGTACCTCCGTTTCACTTTTTTTAAATTAAGCATGATAAAAAAATGGTCTTTTCCTATTAAGTATATTAAATTTATTTGATCATTGTCTAAATCATATTTATCTTAATTATATTTGTTACAAAATTTACACAAATCTTAATAAGATGCAAGTTTTTTATTAATTGCTATGTATCTATTTAAAAAAATGCAAAAAACAAATTCTCACTAATGATACTAATAAAAAAATATTGTACCAATCCGCCCCTAATAGTTTTGTAAAATTTCCGGACCTAAATTTATGAAGAATACTCTGCTCCCCATATTAATTAAAATCAAATAATAAAGGTTAAAATATAATATAAATAACTAATTTTTAATATGGTTGTTTTTATTTTCTAAAGTATAATGTTCCTACTTTAATTGTCGGATATATGCTAATAATAATTATTATTTAAGAACAAGCGTCTCATTTATATATAAAAAAATAAGTCGTTTTAAACTCCTGCAGGTTTTGTGTTTAATTTAATTATTGCTAAACATTTCTTACCCTACCCCTCCCCCTTCTCCTCTAACGCGTTACCTTATGTATTTATCTGCTTTTTTTTTTTTTTTTTTTTTAAAGTTTATTTGTTAAAAATCCGCTGACAGTAATATAATATAAATACATGAAATCAAATGCATGACAAATTAATCCACTGCTTCTTTACGAAAAAGATAAGAAACTAGGCTCGAAGCTTAGAAAAAAAGCAGACGGGGTCCGACTTATATATATACACCATTTCGTATAATACAATTTTTTGGCTTACTTCATTTTACCAGCTATCTTACTCTCCACCCCGTAGTGTCGATGTCGAAAAACAATTGGACTCCAATCATGGTGAGAAGCTAGCTACTGTTTAATTAATTTCAGTGAAACGCTTCCATTTTTAGCTAAATCCATTAGTGAGAAAGCATTAAGAAGATGGCATCTTACTGTTTTTTAAGAAACGATGACATAGACTTCCAAAAGCTCATTAAACCTTATACCTTAAGTGGTATTAAATATTGATTCTTCTAAGCATATACTCTATGTTACTGGATTTAATGTAATAAATCATTTTTAAATGACTGTTAAGGTGTTTTTCAACTTGAGTTAAATTGTTAGTCATTGAAAGGTGTCCTCATCCCCCTGTTAACACATTGAAAATACCGGTAAGTAAATTAAAGTTAAGTATGATTGCTTCCCAATCCATCATTAATTACAAATTCCAATAGCTGTTTGTCACACTAGTCATCTTCTTATATATTTGGATGAGGGGTAACGCTCGGCTATCCAGGCCTAACGGCCGTGTTAACGTTAAGAGAGCCAAAAGCGGGATTTGAACCCACGAGCTCTTGTTTCAAGACAAAGACTATACCAACTAAGCGCCCACGCCCCTCATTCTCTGTCACAAATAGAACAAGTACGATTTGCAATCGAATCTTAATGGAAGATTTGTGTTTCCAGCCTATTGTGCCATCCAATTTTTGTCAGAATGTAGGGTTTGTTTATTCATGCTAAAATAATTTAAATAAATCTAATCTTCACGTTATAACAGCCTGGTTTTAATTGTAGACTCCATACAATTTGTAATATACATTTATTGTAGTTTAATCGTTAAAGCGTCCCTTAGGGTCTATGTTTTTTTAAAAGGTTCGAGGCCATAAAGACAAAATCTCGTTATATTATAAAATAAGGAGTTAAATAATAATTAACGTGGCTTTCTGATAGAGACTTTATTAACTAATTCACGGCGGGTGATTCTTCCATCTCATCTTCTTCTCTATGGTATCACCCAGGCTGGTGGTCAGTCCTTTTAACCCCATTTTACCCCTTTAATACCCTCTCTCATGTTTTTAAAATCTAATTTAATTTTTAGATAAATTGTGAAGTGCGTATAATACTAAAATAATAGATTTCCTCCAGTGCCTGGTGTGCACAGTTTATAGAGAAAGGGTAATAAAGAGTAGTTTCTATTTTGATTGAATGAACAGTATGAACCGTGGGGACTTCTTCCAATAACTAAGCAGGCCTATAACAACTAATCTAAATTAATAGCAATTTTCAGTATTATTTGTAAACAATGTAGCTTTATGATTAAATCTTAAGATTATGATCACAGACAGGCTAGGCAAATTTAAAATTTTTCGTGTAATATGGTGACCCTTTCTCACTTTTTTACAACTATTAATTTTGGTGTTAGGTCACACTTTAACCAAAATTTAAAACGTCTAGATTTTCAGATAGATACAGACTTTTTTTAACTTAGCCAACACAGTTTTATAGCCTTAAAATATAATTTAAGACTATATGCTTACCTATATAAACTATATATTCAGTAAGGTTATAAGAATGTTAGTTTTAATGGTCTGTTCGGATTGATATAAACCATTTATAAAAACTTTCTTAAATAAACTTTGTTTTAATATTTCAAATCTTCTGTATAAAAAAACTTTTAGTAGATTAATGAAAAGTGTGTAAAAAGTTATTCCATTGATCAGTTTGTTATTAATATATAAGCAAAACTGAAAGTCAAATATCCCAAATCATACAATTATATATGATATTTTTTTTATTGATTTTAAATTAATTTTTATTAACTTTGGTTGGTAAATCAAATAATATTTATGGGTTTTAACCTATAACAATTGAATAATTAAGCATTTTAATTATAAATCTTCAAAGTTCTAATCATCATTTTACATAAATATTTTGATCTAATACTCATCAGAGTGAGGTTAAATTAATTTAATTGGATATATTCTTATTGGAACCTAGAGAAAAAAGAATATGGTTGTGTTGAGCGAGAGAGAATAAGAAAGAGTGGAAAGGAGTCATAATTAAAATGTGTTGAACTTAAGTAATGAAAAATTTATAAACGTGGCCCTAAATCAAACAATTTTGACCTAGGAATCCATTATAAAAGTTAATATAATTTGGTGTCTAATCAATTATCAATTTTTACCTTTATTACAATGCTAAAGTAATGTCGATTATTTATATTAAGATGGCGCTTTGTTCATTAGAGCTCTAAGTTATTTTTATTAATTAGACGATAAGATAACCTACATAAAACAATTTCTCTAAAATTTATGTCATGCCTAAACTTTAAAATTTTTAAATTCATTAACATCTAACGGTATATTGATATGCCAGTGTAGCTTTTCAAAAGCCCTGATCGAAAATTACTCAATTAATCTAGCATCAGGCTCAATACGGGCCTGATGGTCCAGTCCGACTCGTCAACCTGGCCCGGAACAAACCCTAACGAAGAAACCGTTTAAAGCTATTTTTTAAATTAATACCAAGCTCTTTAAAAATAATATTAAGCTTTAATAGTGTAGAAAGCAGGGCTTAATAAGCTCAAGCCACTCCTCCCTATCGATGATCTTTTAAGTTGTAAAGTATCATTCATTTTTTTAATTATACATACAAGTGTATATGTATAAACTGGCTATGAAAGCACAAATATTGCTATCTTATATATAAAAATGAAACTATGTATGTTTGTTTGTATGCTTGTGTGTATGTTTGTGTTTATGTTTGTGTGTATGCCGCCCCAATTTTGGAAAACTACCAGACCAATTTGGCTCAAAATTTCACACTTTATTTCTGACACTCCGGAGCATGTTTTAAGATTTGTTCGAGCCAAATTGGTCCAGTAGTTTTCGAGATATTTTATTTATACGTTTTGACGTTTAAGATAAAATGTCAATGCTATTCACTGCTTGCTAAGGCTTATTCCTGACACTCCGGAGCATGTTTTAAGGTTTGTTCGAGCCAAATCTGTCCAGTAGTTTTCGAGATATTTTGTTTTAGACGTTTTGACGTTTAAAAAAATGATAAAATGTCAATCAAACGCTATTCACTGCTCGCTAAGGGTAACTTACACCATCCCTCCTGCCCTGCCCTTTCCTTTATTTAGGCGGCAACAGTTTGCAAATAAAATACATGATGACATGCTAAATGCACTCCTTTTTTTATAAACATGTGTGCAAAAAAATATTTAAAAATATTTTAAAAAGATTTCTAACATCAGTTTATTATAAGTTCAAACTTCATTTTCAATCTACAAATCATCGGATACACTTTTAACAAAGTGCCAATAAATGATGATATATCTCAGTTCTTCGGACATTATTAAGTTCAGAATTAAAAGTTTTATTCAGAAACAAATATTATAATTATGATATTGTTTCCTAATTTAAAAAAAATTGTTTGAAGGGCCGGGGGGACAAAGAATTTTCCCTTGGGGGGGGGGGGGGGGGGGGAAGGGGGGGGGGGGGTTGGGCCAGACTATGATTTCAAAAAATACCATTTTGTAGGTCTCTAGCGATAGCTTTAAAAAATGTATCCAAAATTTAATGATTAATTTTTGATTATAGGTAATTTTGACTTAAAAAATTTGCTTGGGGAGGGGGCAAAGGTGCAAAATTTTGCACCATACCACACCTTATCTTCAAAATATCAATTATTTGTTATTTTTCGTTAAATAAACTATATGCGTATCCGTATCCGCCTTTTGTTTATATTTTATCATAAAGGCAGGCGCGATATTTTTATTTGATTAACGAGCATGAAAATTTATAACTGATCCACTATTTTGCAACACTCTTTTAAAACCTTTTTATAAATTGAGGCCCCCTTTGCCCATCCCTTTAAAAAATATTTATAATTAAAGTTTATTTTTCACGTCAATTATTATTATAATAGGACGGTGGTGTCCCCTCCTGCGTGGCTAAATAAATTGAAAATTTGTCATTAGGCCTCATGTATCATAATTTAACATTTAACTTCCTCTCTCTAACTTATTAATTGGCAGCATTAAGTTATACAAAGAAGGAGGATAACGCGGTTAAGAATTTATTTTTATTTTAAAAAGATTTCTAACATGAGTTTTTTATATGTTCAAACTTCATTTTCAAATTAAAAATCATCGGAATATTTTTTTGTTTAAAGAAGTTTTAAGGCTAATATATATTTTTTTACCAGGTGGCAATTTGGATTGAAACAAAATTTCGTTTTTATTGGCGTAGCCAGCATTAAAATTAGAGGCTAGAGGGGGGCAATAATGATTTAGGGAGAAGATGATCATTTTTTAAAATCTTAGCCATAATTTTAATAAATTTCAACAGATTTTTGGATTTAAGGGGGAGCAGCCGCCCCTCCCTGCCCCCCCCCCGGCTACGCCCATGTTATTATGAATAATTATAGTTCACGATAATTCGGGCTCTCATGGGATTAGCCAAGATTGGAAATAGAGGAGGGCAATAATGATTTTAGGGAGGGGCAAAAGGATCATTTTTTGAAATTTTAGCCATAATTTTAATATATTTCAACAAATTTTTGGACTTATAGATGAGCAACGGCCCCCCCCCCGGCTTCGAGAATGTAAAAGCTACAAGTTTAAAAGTTTCTAGAATAAATATATTCTCTACACTTATTTGATTAGCGTTAAAATTAATAAGTTTTACAAAACCCAATTAATATAATTGACCAATATTTCTAATTAGCAAATATGAAAAACGGCTGTAATAATCTTCGGAGCAGTGGTAAAAGTAATACTAATCAACTTAATGCTAACATTCGAGCGTTGGAAGCTTTATCAAAGGTATTTTTATTGACTTATAGATGCATTCAGGGAGAGGCAGCACTATCCTCTCCGAAATTTAGATAAAATTAATTTGTACTATCGCGTCTAAACCTAACAACAATAACGTATAAAACTAATTAAATATTAGATTAACCTCTTTGGCCTGGACAAATTTTTTTATCCCCGCCCCAAGCCCGTTAAACCCTTATAAGAGTCTGCCCGGCCATATATTTAAGTTGCCCGAACTGCCTGTGCGCGACGATCGCAAGAGAAACTTAACTACAATAGCAACTGAGACATCGGAAGAGCGAAGCGACAGACTAGCCACCACACGCTCACATCCTAATTTGGCTGAAGGACACAATTTTTCCTACTCATATTGATAATATTATATCGGCTGAACTGCCCGATCCGCAAGAAGATCCGCTACTATTTGAAATCATCAGTCGTCATATGATTTATGGACCCTGCGAAGCAATGAATAGAGATTCACCATGTATCAAAGACGGAAAATGCACCAAAAAATACCCAAGAGAAATGAGCCAAGAAACTAAAACTGGTGGCGACGGCTACCCGCTGTATAGACGGCGTAATCCAAACGATGGCGGTCATAGAGTCACCATCAAAGTGAAAACTGTTCCCGTAGAAATCAACATAGATATCGTTCCTTACTCCGTTGCTTTCAAAATGTTCAAGGTCCACATAAACGTGGAGTCTTGCAATTCAGTGAAATCTATCAAATACATCTGCAAATACGTCACCAAAGGCTGTGATATGACAGTTTTTGGACTTACTAATACGCAAGCCGATGAAATCACACAATTTCAAATGGGACGTTACATCAGCAGTAATGAAGCTGTCTGGCGCATTCTCGGGATCCACATTCACGAACGCTATCCACCTTTTGTACATCTCGCCATTCACTTGGAAAATGGCCAACGTGTCTACTTCACGGAAGAAAACGCTGTGCAAAGAGCGGCGCAACCACCGAATACAACACTGACAGCTTTTTTCTGTTGTGCCAAACGGATGTTTTCGCAAAAACTTTGCTCTACCAGGAAATCCCAAAATATTACACTTGGAGCTCATCAAAAAAAGTGTTTCAAAGAAGAAAACACGCCTTCCCATCCCTGATGACCCGAAAAATGGATCACACATCGCCCCCATACGTGTGACATTTGTATCTTTTTATATAATACGTTCTTATAATGTTCATTGTTATTACATAATTTATGCAAGGTCGTGTCCCCAAATATACATGCTTCTATGGCCATGTGATAATAATGGCAGCTCATTAATTTTATTGCCAGTATTATTAGTTGAGTTTTTAAAAATTTTTTTGGTAGTTTTAAATTTTCTTATTTAAATTTTTTTTAAATATTTTTAATATGGCAAAACAACGTTTGCCGGGTCAGCTAGTAATTAAATAATTCATAGACTTATTCATATAACTGTTAACTACAAATTAGTAATTTCAAAGTTAGATAATTGCAAAAACATGTATAGTCTAATAATAACAAGTTGGATTCTTCCATATTTGTTCATATTATCATGTGTTAAGCCAATTTAGATTTATATGGTAAAATAAGTTTTAGAGGTAAAATTTGTCTAGAAGCGATAGTTAAAAATGTTATAACAATTTCAAAATCGGGCTTAGAAAAAATTAGATTAAGAGCAATAGGATCGGGCCACATTCATGCCTAAAAAAACAAATTTGCATTAGCCATACTTAATAAAATTATATATAAACCTAATAAAGCTGTCCGCATAGGGTGACCTTACATTAAATAGAAAAGGATTTAAATTTTAATTTAGGATAAAAATAGGAAATTATAGATTAAATAAATATTTATACCTTTTGATTTTTCATCAGATGTATTATTTGTTAAATATCATCTGTACGATTTCGTGAGTAAATCCATCCTTGGGTATATAGGCAAAGTCCAAGTATCAGTTATTTCTAGTAAGTGTAATTATTATTGATCCGATAGCTGTCAATTTAAATGCGTTGAGTGTTTTTTGCTCAAATCCCCCATTCTAATTTTTAAATGCACATCTGCCTAGGTGCATCTAGTAATCAATTTTTGATTTGGTAGATAATGTACAATTATTATTATCCTCGAGGTATCGTCAAGGATGACCAATGCCCGTCAATTTCACCAGATCATGAAAGCCATTACACTCGTTATCAATACCTCATGTACTTAATCATAGCTCCGTCCATAATTATCTTGGGAATTTTGGTCAATTCTGCTCTCATTTACCTTTTATTCGGGGTGAAAAGGTTTAGACAAGGGAACGACAATCTTTTTTTGAAATCTATAGTCATATGCAGCCAAGGCACGTGTCTATCGATGCTGTCTTTTGTATGGTACTTCAACCAAGGACCATCAGCATTTACTTCAACAAAACTGCAATCTTATAGACGCTTGGTAGTGGAAATCAGTTTCATCGCCATCAGGGGTATTCTAGCCAATACGAGTGGTTTCTGCGAGGTCTTCTATTTTTATGCACGCTTTCTATGCATAGCACATCCCAGGCGTTACGTAATATGGAGATCGAGCTATTTGTACAAATTATTACCGTGGATATTTGGGATCTTTTTAACGGTAACACAAACCAATGCATTTTTGTTTAAATTTTACACCATTGAAAAATGTTCGATTACGTATTGGTATAACTACTCCGATCTAAACCAGACTCATACCTTATTCTTATATTATGCGAAAATTAATTTAAGCTACAAAGACAATATCTTTCGTCATCTGATACTTGTTTGGGATGGCTTTATCTACGGAGTTTGCTGGATACTAATATTGTCGGTTTTCGCAGCTTTTATTTATTTATTGAGAAAATACTCTAAAAGTCGAATTTATTCTGAAAATTGCCGTGGACTAAACGCTGCAGCCATCACTAATAATGCTATAACGTCTCAACGCTACAATAACACACAAATAAACCCCGCAAGTGTTTCAATAATAATGACTGCTCAACCTAAGCAAGAGAATACACAAACTACTCGGGTTGTCAATAACAATCCCCGTTCGCATCGGCTAAACCATAGAAGGAGACAAAAATTACAACCTTGGCTCTACATGGCCTTAATATTAATATCCATAATATTAACAGCTCCAATCGAATTTGGGAAATTAAGACTTTTATTTAATCTGCCCAAATGCGATCCAAATTGCAAGCTGCTTAATGCCTACACACCTATTGCGTTGGTGGCGGAATCCATTAATTATGCTTTGGTAGCCGTTGGTTATGTATGCATGGATAGAAACCTAGTAAAGATGATATTAAAGACTTTTAGACATTTGAGAAGATTAACAAGATCTATGTTAGCCGTGTGTGTGTTACAAATTGTATAACGCTATATTCCTTACTTTAATATTATAATATGTGTATAAAAATTTGTATTGCTTACGCCTTTCAATCTCTTTGAGTTTGTTTTGTATATACAACAATAGTCATAAACTTAATAGCCTGCCTAGCCATAGTTACAATGCCCTAGCAACATATTTAATAGCAATCTTGTAGACCTGATTGAATAAGCATAAATTAGCAACCTACTTATACCTTTATTTGTTATTATTTCATGCCAAAAATTAATTAATTTATACTTTGTTTATACACGGTATTTTTAATCTACTCCACAAAACTTGATTCTTAAAATATATTATTATATACGCTTAACGGTAATTTATGCAAGAATTAGCTATATATAATATGATAATAAATTTAATATGTTATTTTGGATTATTATTCTCAGTATTTATAAAGGTCAATTCATAAATAACTTTCAACATTATCAATAATTCGCATTTAAGGCGTTTTTAATCGTGTTGCTTGAGTCAGTGACAATTTAAATATGACAAGTACTTAAAAATATTTTAGTTTAGCCTGTGAATAGATTAGAGCCTAAGTGTATTTTTCAATTATTGCCTTTAATTAAAATGACTTACGGAAAAAGTATACTTCATGCATTGAACTCTTATTTGCTTCATTTAAATTGATGAAACATAAAACCTACATCCATAACAACATTTTGACTTTCCCAAAACCACGCCGTCACTCTCCCGCCTCCCCCTTTGTTATCCCAAACCCAATCCTTTACTCCTTTTTTGTCATTGTGCTTTATAAATATTGAAATATGATACCTGTTTGTTTGTTAGTAGATTTTAAATTAGCGAGAAGATTCAATATTCAGATTCGTTTAGAGGCGAGATGAAATCTTTATTACCTATATGTATGATGGATGAGGCGACACAAAAGTCATAGAATTAAGATTTTGCAACAATTCCTTGCGGAATGGATGCCGAACGTAATAAACTGGGTAATTATAAGTAAAGGGGTTCATTTATTTACAATGATCGGAAGGGGGTCTTAAACAAGCAAATGACTTTGATTTAAGTAAATTCTCCGTAGGTTTTATTGTTTATGTAATTAAATCATTGGAGCATTAATTTTTGGCCTACAGAAGGAAATCTGCTTACAGTAAGGGCTTGTCTTATTATTGGAATTTGCCGGCGCAGCAAAAATCGTTGTACGGGTTATAATATAGCCGTGTCTAAACTTCGAATTCACAGCAGATTTACATTTCAGATGCATAACATAACATCGATGAATCTCAAGAGTTGAAATAAATAAAAAAACGGTTAACTATCAAAATAACAAAATATTAATAATTACAACCGAGTTTGACACATGAAATTGAATCGGATATTTGATAAAGATAAATTCGCGCCATTTGAATCTGAATCCGATATTAAGACAAGCCCTAAGACACAATTACGACTTCTTTTATTGATTTGAACTTATTTATTGTTAAGAAGTAAGCATAGGTAAATTTTGTACCCGTCTTAAAAGGACCAACTATCTATGCCCCCCCATCGGGGCTTGATCTTCACCCAACATAAATTATACCCTTCTATATCCACCTACCTGTATTTAACGCTTTTTCCCTCTCTCCTTTTCAGTCTTTGTCTTGATACAATTTCGATATTGTAATCGAAAACACCTATAAAAATTTTTTGAATCAAAACGTAGTCTATTATCGACTTAACCCCATCCCGACATCGGCAAATATTGTGATTCCTAGGAAGCAAAGCCCCCTAAACTAGCCTTAAACTATTGGCTCTCGAAGCCCAAGAACTTAAAAGGACATATTATTAGAACTTTAAAAAATTTTCAGACTTTAAATCTACCACTTAACGTAGGTTTTGCATTGCATACATAGAATGAATAGTTACTGCTATAGGTAAGCTTAGAGAATTGTAAAGTCATTCAACCCAACCCGAGCTTTTGTAACAATTTTCAACCCCAACCCGACCCGACCCAGAAGCATTTTAATATTTAACCCGAACCCAACCCGACCCAAGCATTTTTAAATTTTCACCCCGACCCCAACCCGTCCGAAAGTATTTGAAAATTATTAACCCTAATCCGACCCGGCCAGAAAGCGTTTATATTTTTTAAACCGAACCCCGCCGTTGTAATATTCAATATAATAGTTTTAACTTATAGGAAGGTTCTTCTCAGTGGCGTAGCTGGGGGGGGGGCCCATTTTTTCTCGGTCAAAAACCCGTCCAAAAGTATTTGAAAATTATTAACCCTAATCCGACCCGGCCAGAAAGCGTTTATATTTTTTAAACCGAACCCCGCCGTTGTAATATTCAATATAATAGTTTTAACTTATAGGAAGGTTCTTCTCAGTGGCGTAGCTGGGGGGGGGGGGGGGCCCAAAAGGCCCGGCCCCCCCCCCAAGAGCAAAAACGGGCCCCATGGCCCCCCCCAAGGGAAAAATCTTGAGCCCCGTACGCCATTTTCTTATTTTTTTTAACGAGAATTCTAACAATGCCGAACATTGGCAAAATCTTTTTTATTTTGCGTCTCGCTTCCTCTCAATACCACCTAAAACATACGCCGGTTCTCTCACGAATTGGATAAAAACCAACCTGCAAATTGGAATATTATAGGTGACCCTATCAAATACGACAATCATTTACACTCCATTCCATCCCTAAATCATAGGGCAAAAATTGTTTCTACAAAAATAAATAATGGCGACATACAAGGCGAGATCCGCGTCGCTACATGCGACAATAAAATTTCCCCAAACAACATCAATACACTAGATTTACTCAGAGATAAACACCCAGAAAGGCCTAACCTCTCGATTCCAGATCCTCTTAATCAAACCTTTAGAAAATTCTCCACTTTCGAGGTTCTTACTACAATCAATACTTTCAAGCGCTCTTCGACTGGGGCAGGCCTCGACGGCCTGTGCGCAGCTCACCTCTTAGATTTATCAAATCCCTTAACTGATCGATCTGGGCTTTTCTTAAGCACCCTCACTAATCTCATCAATCTCATAATAAAAGGCCTAGTCCCCGAAATAGTTGCCCCATATTTCTTTGGTGCAACTCTGGTATCCTTCTCTAAACCAGACGGTGGGATCCGGCCTATAGCTATGTGATCCATCCTTCGCAGACTATGCGCTAAACTTATAATAAAACGGATTAAAAACCAGGCTTTAGAAATCTTAGCTCCCATACTCGAATTTGGCGTTAAAGGCTGATGCGAAATTGCTTCACACGCGGTTCGCATGTCTCTTGCTTCTCAAATCCCCTCGTATATCGCTAAAATTGACTACAAAAACGCCTTTTATTCAATTTCTCGATCCCATTTCCTTAATGAAGCCTACAAATATATCCATGAATTCTCCGCATTTCTCAATGCGTGTTATTCACCTGTTTCCATCCTTCAATTTCATGAACATACTATTAACTCTAGTGACGGTATCCAACAAGGAGACCCATTAGGGCCTCTTTTATTCTGCCTGGGTATCAAACCCCTTATTGAAAGCCTAAATTCAAAATTTAACCTAACTTTAAATACATGGTACCTTGACGATGGAACAATTCAAGGGGCCCCTATCTCAGCCCTAAAGTACCTGGAAACTCAATCTGTTGAAATCGGTTTATCATTGAACCTAACTAAAACGGAAATTTGTCCCCTCAATAACGCAGAATCGGACAATATTGTCCTCACCCCCTACAAACTAATCTCTCCTTCAACATTAACTCTTTTAGGATCCCCAATAGGTGGCACCATACCCATTTTAGAATTCCTAAATGATACAATTCAGAAAGTATCTAATATGAGGAATATCCTTAACCACCTACCCGCTCACCAAGCCTTTTTCCTCATAAAGAATTGTTTGGCTATCCCAAAAATCATGCACAGTCTTCGATCTTCATCTACATTTTTACATCGCGAGGCTCTGCTCGAATTTGATACTGAACTAAGGACCTTAATAGGAGAAATAACCAACCTTTCATTAAGTGACAGACATTGGCAACAGGCCTGCCTTCCCACAAAACTAGGGGGGTTAGGCATAGGCTCAATAAACTCGATTTCCCTATCAGCATTTTTATCCAGTCGTCTGTCCAGGGATAGCCTCATCTCAGCACTAACCACACAACCCGACAACCTCCTCGATGTTGCCTTTCAACAGTGGAGAGACATCGTCGGCACTCCCATCCCTGAAGTAAACACACAAAAGTCTTGGCATGGCCCTTTGTCAGAGTGCTCCTTATGATCTTTAATCAATTGCGCTTCGGCAGAGGACCTTCCAGCACTGAGAAGTTTAACTTCTGGGACTGGTCACGAATGGTTGGAGGCTCTTCCTAGCCGAAACCTTGGTCTTCTTCTTTCCGATAATGAATTCCGGATATCTATAGGCCTCAGACTTGGATGTAATATTGTTGCTGAGCACATCTGCTCATTATGCAAATCTCCTGATCGACCGAAGGGCCACCATGGCCTCCATTGCAATCGCAATACGGCAAGATATTTACGCCACGCAGCCGTCAATAAAGTTATTCATAACTACATGAATAAAGCTGGCTTTCCATCCATCCTTGAACCATCAGGTCTTTGTGGAGATAGTAAGAGACCTGATGGTCAAACGCTGTCTCCTTGGGAAAAAGGACTTAGCTTGGCCTGGGACTTTACTTGCTCCGATGCTTTTGCACCAACGAATCAAAATAAAGATCCACTGGCGACAGCCGAAGCTCAAAAAATTACTAAGTATTCTGACCTAGGTCCATCAATTATTTTCTGTCCCATAGCGATCACTACCTTAACAACATTTGGCCCTCAAGCCCTCAACCTTATCAAAAATTGGGAAAACTTTTTTCCACGTTTTCCGGCGACAAACGTGAAGCATTTTTTATGAGGCAGAAAATTACAATTACCATTTGTAAATACAATTCAATCGCGATATATGAATGTTTTCCTGATATTTATAATAATGTATAATCAAATTTAATTTTTTTAAGATGATTCAAAAATAAAGTATATTATTTTTTTTTATTTTATCAGTTAGTAAAAAATATAAAGATTATAATCATTTGTTTTTGAATATAACTTTTAATTATAATATAAAGCACAAATATTTGTTTAATATATGCAATTTAACGGTTTATAGCCTAATATTAACTTTAAATGATATTAGAAATGAGGATCACTATCAAATTCTTAATAAGGGGAAAGATTTAGCTTCAATTTTTCATTTAGTATCTTCTAAACGTATTAAAAAACCAAAAAAGTATGACACTTCACTTTTTACTCTTTTGAATCTACCAATTAATTAATTGATTTCAAAATTGATTTATTATATCCTATCATAGCAGAATTAAACATAAGATTTTCGGAAATTAATTGTTATTTATATGTGTCCTTAGAAGGTTTCATGGGCGTAGCCAGCATTTGAATTAGAGAGGGGCAATAATGATTTAGGGAGGAACAAAATGATTATTTTTTCAAATTTCAACAAATTTTTGGATTTAGAGGGGGCGGCCCCCCCCTGGCCACGCCCATGGAAGGTTTAAACCCTTCATACCCTTTTTTAAATCTCTTTTATCAGAAGTAATTAACCATTATGAATTAAAACTGCCAGATGCCAAAATAATAATGGTAATATATTATATTCTTTACTTCGAATAAAATAAATTGCAAAGATATTTTTTCACCTATTAAAATTTTGCTCTCAATAGTGTTTCTAAATTTTATTGTTTTGACTAAAATAATTTTAACTATCCCAATAACTTCAAGTTCATACGAAGGATCGTTCTCATTGCTAAAATGGATTAAAACTATTTTCGTTCCATAATTGGACAAGATAGGTTATCTTCCTTAGCTTTATTGAGCTTAGAACATGACTTTATAAATGATTCGTTTGCAACATCGAGTTTTAATCGTAATGAACTACTATTAAAAGACTAATTTTAATATATAATGAAAAATTACCTGGGCTTTTAAACTTGTTTTAAACTTTTTAACACTTTCAAAATATATTAAAATATTATTATTACGAAAATTCCATCCTGGATTCAATTTAATTGTCCATCTCACCACATGCTTATTGTTTAACATATCTTGCATATTTTTATGTACCACATGCACATATATAGCCAATGAATTTCCAAAAAATAATATATACACCATTTTTCTCCTTTTTAGTGATATCCCATCAAAAGTTTGATAAATTGCTATTAATAACAAATTCCTGACTTTTATAGAAATGATAACGCATCAAAACTTTCAAGGGATAAAAATGCCCAAAAAAGTCCTTTGATGTGCCATTGGATTCAACAAAATGTACACCAACGCTAAGTTGTTCTGTGCATCGCACATCTCTAATTTCATCTAAAATTTATTAAGTAAAATTTTATTCATTTAATTCTTACAGAATATTTTTAAGGTTCATTTAGCCGTTAAATTTTTTTAGTTCATTTTAAATTTTAGGTGATGTAAGGGGGGGGGCGGGTTGTGCAAATATATCTATAATATCATCAGGGGCAATAACTTCTAAATTAAATACTCATTCTCGAACAAATTTTAATTTCATGATAAATTTTTATTTTATGTTATAATTACGCCTTTTGAGGATCTAGCCTTAAAAAAGGCTTTTAAATGTTCTCATTGTTTTCCTGATATAAATGCTGCCTGAAAATGCTGCCAATATTGCATATGTAAAATTAAAATTTGTTATATATATGGCCAATATTTTTTGGGGTTGTGGCAATAAAATATTATTATAAAAACTTTGTTGTATAGTTTTTTTACTATTTGTATTATTTTTCAAAATGTCAACAATTTCTTGTCAATATCTCCGTTCCACCTTGTGGCCTTACAATTCATTTACACAAAAACTTATTATACCAAGTGAAATTTTCTATATTGTTTCAACTACATTACTTTGTTTTATTTATGAATAAATTTTATTTATTTTATGCCCTAGAAACATGCGGTCTAAGACATACCAGTGTGATGTTATTAGAATAAATACACAAAGGAGTAGCGGAATTTTAAGTTTGTCCAAGGGAAAATTTTTTCATATGCGTTTGACCCATGCATGGTCGTATCCAGGTTTTGGATTGGGGGGGGACATAATTTTTTTTAATTTTTAAGGGTTTTTAGTTAAAATTTTTTTGTCCCCCCCATAATTTGACCAGCTCAGCCCCCCCCCCAAGGCAAAAAGACTAGCTACGCCACTGGTTCTTCTTTTATAATAAGTTCCTTAATTAGATATAGAAAAATGATGTAAATTACCTTATTAATATATTATAATAGTTTTAATTTATAGGAAGGTTCTTCTTTTATAATAAGTTCCTTAATTAGATATAAAAATATGATGTAGTAAATACCTTATGTATTAGAATATTTTTAACTTATAGGAAGGTTCTTCTTTAATAATAAGTTCCTAATATTATAAATAAGCTATTAAAATAGATTTAAATTACCTTAATAAATGTATGTTTTGATTTCTAATAGGATTAAAGTAAAACGTAAACTCAAATGAATTTAGAACGTAAACTCAAATGCATGTTTTACGAAATTTATACCAATCATGTTACGCAAAAAATAATGTGATTGACAAAAAAAAAGTACTTTTTTCGTGTTTTCAACAAAAGAGGAGGCGTGATTGACGTTAACGCGATCTCAAACGCAACATGATCTTATACGTTACAAGGTTAAATTTAAATTAGCGTCCAATTAAAACAATCCGATTTAAACTAAACAAAAGGATTTAATTAAATAAGTGATCATCCATTATACATTTCGACATAAATTATAAATAATATACTACATAGCATTAATTTAGAACATATGTCACGTGTATTTTGCTATGTAATTATCGTGTACCCATACACGAAGAATGAAGTTAGCGTATCCGGAGATACAAGTATACAAAGACTAAGCCAGATGTCTACTTTGTTTGTAAAAGGTATAGACGCCGCCGCCACACGTCTCTCCTTTTCTAATTAAGTTTAGTACGCATATTAAATCCCCCCCCCCGACGCGCTGATATTATATATTTTATCCCCATATATGATTGTGTATCACTGATAATATGCCTGAGTCATTATGATAGTACGGGGATATCTTTTAGATATTAATTAATTATTATATATTTTCTTGGTTGTGATTATATTAATGCCATGTAATAAAGACAGTTGAGAAATATTTCTGCGTACGCGCGTGAGCCTGTTCGCGGCCCGGCCATCCCCCAATAATTTATCGTTTTACGGCCCAATTTTCCTTTAAGTTCCCCCAATTAATTCCTAATAACTCTTCCCTTCTGGACCTTCTTATTTAAATCGTATTCCTTTTCGCACGAATACGATATTTGGTGCAGGCTTCAAACCTGTAGTCGCTTAACGGCGAAGTGGTTCGATTCCACCTTTCCGGCGCCAATTTCATATCCAAGCATTTTTATGTGTGTCGTGTACCCATACACGAAGAATGAAATTAGCGTATCCAGAGATACGATGATGAAGATGTCTTCCCACACACCCCCCCCCCCCCTCATCTCATCTTATTCAAAAATTAAAGTTAAGAGTTCAACACGCGGTACAATCTTTTGATCTTACACGTTGTACACTCATAGCGTAGACCATTATTCTTTTACATTTAATTTCTAGTACGCGTATACCCCCCCCCCCCCCCCGACGCGCTGATACGTATTTGTTATTTTTCTTACGCGTGAGTGATTTTCGATATACGCATCTTATCGTATGCGATTTTGACATTGCAATCTTTTAATTATATATTTTCTTGGTTGTGATTATATTAATGCCATGTAATAAAGACAGTTGAGAAATATTTCTGCGTACGCGCGTGAGCCTGTTCGCGGCCCGGCCATCCCCCAATAATTTATCGTTTTACGGCCCAATTTTCCTTTAAGTTCCCCCAATTAATTCCTAATAACTCTTCCCTTCTGGACCTTTTTATTTAAATCGTATTCCTTTTCCCACGAATGCGATATTTGGTGTCAGATTATTCTACAAAACGAAAAAGGAAATAATTTATACAGAAAAATTAATTTGGAATTCAAATTGCCGCCCCCCCCCCCTTCTTCTGAATGGAATGGATAAAATTATTCGGATAAAATTATTCCAGGAACATCCCGTTTGCCATGAAAAATCGTCACAGTGCAGGGATATTGAATAAAATTATTCCAATCCCGTTTGCCATGAACAACCGTCACAGCGCAGGGATATCGGATAAGATTATTCTAGTAAAACAATCGAACCAATCCATGATTCGGAAATATTGGGAGACGGAGGAAGAAAACAATTCCTTCGAACAATTGGCTACCAAATTTAAACCGCAAACATAATTCAGTGGAAATTCCAATATGTCTGAGAACATATGGCGGAATTCTTCGAACGAATGAAGATCCCGAAACTGATTTTATTCAAAATATCAATTATGCAGAATCATCCCTAACTAATTCTCAAGGCCTAAATTCTTAATCCGCTAAAATATTATTTTTCTTTGACTAGTATTTGACAGTCTGCTCGTGGGCAAGAAAGGATAATTTTCAAGATAGCAGTTTACAATCTATATTAATTATAAGTTTTGTCAAGGCTGTTGCTAGGTGAGTCACAGAGCTGGAAGAAAAATCCGTTAGTCATGACGTTGCCTTTTTATCTCTGATTTTTACATATATCAGTCGTCGTGTGAGCAAAGGCCAGAGTTGGTATTCGATGCCAGATGTTTGAAATTTATAATGTTAATAACGCCGCCTTGATAGTTGCACTGAGCTCTTAGAACTCTATCGAAAATACATTAAGTCTTCGACTTTTAAAAGGAAAAGATGTCGTGTACCCATACACGAAGAATGAAATTAGCGTATCCAGAGATACGATGATGAAGATGTCTTCCCACACACCCCCCCCCCCCTCATCTCATCTTATTCAAAAATTAAAGTTAAGAGTTCAACACGCGGTACAATCTTTTGATCTTACACGTTGTACACTCATAGCGTAGACCATTATTCTTTTACATTTAATTTCTAGTACGCGTATACCCCCCCCCCCCCGACGCGCTGATACGTATTTGTTATTTTTCTTACGCGTGAGTGATTTTCGATATACGCATCTTATCGTATGCGATTTTGACATTGCAATCTTTTAATTATATATTTTCTTGGTTGTGATTATATTAATGCCATGTAATAAAGACAGTTGAGAAATATTTCTGCGTACGCGCGTGAGCCTGTTCGCGGCCCGGCCATCCCCCAATAATTTATCGTTTTACGGCCCAATATTCCTTTAAAACCCCCCAATTAATTCCTAAGAATTCTTTCCTTCTGAACCTTTTTATTTAAATCGTATTCCTTTTCGCCACGAATACGATAATGTGATATGATTAAAAACTTGTTGGACCCAGAATAACTTGGGAAGAATATTCGTGGCAGGATTAAATTGATGAAAAGGGGGATAGGCCATTTAGAATATATTGGGGAGATTTTTTTAGAGATATATTGGGGAGATTTTTCTGGATGATAGGGGGCCGGGGAAAACCAACCTTCTCCCCGGTAAAATGTCGTATTATTAAACTAAAATCTCTCTTGTGTATAAACTTTATTTCTATTACACAAATACAACCAAGAATAAATTAATTAATATCTAAAAGATATTCCCGTACTATCATAATGACTCAGGCATATTATCAGTGATACAATCCATGGCCAACGAGTGGTTCGATTCCACCTTTCCGGCGCCAATTTCATATCCAAGCATTTTTATGTGATATGATTAAAAACTTGTTGGACCCAGAATAACTTGGGAAGAATATTCGTGGCAGGATTAAATTGATGAAAAGGGGGATAGGCCATTTAGAATATATTGGGGAGATTTTTTTAGAGATATATTGGGGAGATTTTTCTGGATGATAGGGGGCCGGGGAAAACCAACCTTCTCCCCGGTAAAATGTCGTATTATTAAACTAAAATCTCTCTTGTGTATAAACTTTATTTCTATTACACAAATACAACCAAGAATAAATTAATTAATATCTAAAAGATATTCCCGTACTATCATAATGACTCAGGCATATTATCAGTGATACAAATTACCCCTACTATTCTGGATTGAGAAATCATTCTAAGAAATTACTCCTGAAATTCCCCTTCATTCAAACCTTCTTTTTAGTATTATTCTCATTTTTCAGGATATAACAGAAGTTCAAAATTCACGCCCTCGGATATTCCTATTCAGCATATATAAAATCGCATCCTGTACAAATCTAAATTTCATCTGGTTAAAGAAATCAGGAATTATTCAACCAGGAAATAATTAATACGATGCATCATAGGACAAGAGTATCCGATAACAGATGGCAACACGCACTGCAAGAAAATGTTTAGGATTCAGAGAGCAGGGATTAGTTTACCACAATTTAAAGAGCGGGGAAAAAGAACATGAAAAGTCCCACAAGCCATAAATGAGGTAAATCCCGTTGGCCATGGATTCTTCAAAAGAAAATACTGCGTAAATTCATTGAAGTTAGTTTGATATTTTTAATGTTAAGACCGGAAAATTTTTCACACCCCCCCCCCCCATCACCCAGAGGGAGCATACAAGTTTGGTAAAGGGAAAGATATCGTGTACCCATACACGAAGAATGAAGTTAGCGTATCCGGAGATACAAGTATACAAAGACTAAGCCAGATGTCTACTTTGTTTGTAAAAGGTATAGACGCCGCCGCCACACGTCTCTCCTTTTCTAATTAAGTTTAGTACGCATATTAAATCCCCCCCCCCCGACGCGCTGATATTATATATTTTATCCCCATATATGATTGTGTATCACTGATAATATGCCTGAGTCATTATGATAGTACGGGAATATCTTTTAGATATTAATTAATTTATTCTTGGTTGTATTTGTGTAATAGAAATAAAGTTTATACACAAGAGAGATTTTAGTTTAATAATACGACATTTTACCGGGGAGAAGGTTGGTTTTCCCCGGCCCCCTATCATCCAGAAAAATCTCCCCAATATATCTCTAAAAAAATCTCCCCAATATATTCTAAATGGCCTATCCCCCTTTTCATCAATTTAATCCTGCCACGAATATTCTTCCCAAGTTATTCTGGGTCCAACAAGTTTTTAATCATATCACATAAAAATGCTTGGATATGAAAGTAATTTTCATAAACTATGACTGGACACTTTAAATCCAACCCGACCGAAAAGCATTTTAAAATTTTCAACTCTAACCTGATCGGGTAGGGGTCTTTTCGGGTTTTGGGTCACCCGTGCAGGTCACTAGATAAGTTTGAGATTAAATATAGCCGAGTAAATAAACTTATTAAAAGAAATATATAATAAGATAAAAACATTGTAACAGCTGTTTTAAAACAGCTGGTTAGTTTTTCTCAGCGTATAGCGTTTATTTTCACCCACCCTATTTAGTATTCGAAATTTTTTGGGAGGGCTTTGGCGTTTTAGTAAAAAACACCTGCGTCTGGGGTGAATTTTTTGGGCGACGTTTGGCGCTTAAAGTTTTTGTAAAAAACGCCTAGAGTTCTGGGTGAATACTTTTAATAACCTTTTGGTTTGGGTTTGATCATTTTGGGTGGAGCATGCAAATATATCAATTTTTTTATAATGTGTATCTATTTGCAGTAGCTGTATTTACATTTAGGTAATAAACTTTTAATTGAAATAAAATAAAAATAAATGAATTATGACGTCTCTAAGTCTTTTCACATTGTGACGTCTTAATGAATAGTATTAATCAATCTCTAGTAAATTATAATCAATTATTATGCATCATCTAGGCAAGCGGTGAATCAATATGTTTTATTTAAAACAAATATTTTTGTGCAGATTTGCGGTCACAGTGGTAACCATTGTCATAATCAACATTTTCTAAAAATAAATATTTCTTTGAAAATTGCCTTACTCTTCTTATTCTTCTTCTTAATCAGTTATTTGGTCCCACATTTGTGGGGTTTGTTTTGATAAGTTTCTTCCATCTTGACCGGGTGAGTGCCATGTCTTGAGTAATCTCTTTAATCTTCATAACTTTATCGACGCCCTTTCCACGTGACACGGGGTCGTCCTCTTCCTCTCTTCCCCGGTACCTCAATGTCCAGTTCTTTTCGATTTACGTCATCCGTGTCCTTAGTATATACCCATACCACCTTAGCCAATTTTCGTTAATCATGTCCACCATAGGTTGAATACCCATTTTTGTCATGAAAAAGTCATTCGTCGTCGAGCTTAGTATACCCCAAGCTCCACCGTACCATTCTCATCTCCGTGGCTTGTAATAGCTTTCCTTCCGTCCCATGTTTCACCTCCATAGAGTAACACCGGTCTTACGATGGATTTGTAAGCTTTGCTTCAACCATATTGGCATTTTATTGTCGCACATTACACCGGATATACTTCGCCATTTAAGCCATCCTTTTTGGATCCGGGAATTGACTTCTGTTGCGCAAACTCCCTCTTGATGTAGCATCGAGCCGAGGTATGTAAACCTGTCTACTTTTAGGTACTTTAGATGGTCATCCAGCGATAGGGTGCTTGTACCGTTTATTTCCATGTATACCGTTTTTCGATCGTTGATCTTTAAACCATATCCAGCTAAGCGCTTTGACCACTTTTCGGCTTCTTCAAATATTTTCTTCCTTGTTTCCTCGCATAGTATTGTATCATCGGCATATAGCATACACCATGGCGATGTTTAAATGTCCCTCGTTATCGTGTCTATAATTATATTAAATAAAAAGAGACTTAAAGCAGATCCTTGATGTAATCCAATTTTAACCCGAAAAGATTTAGAGTCTCCAACTGTCGTCTTAACGCAAGAGTTTGAGGTTTCATAACTATTTTTCATAAGCCGTATATATGCGTCAGGGATATTTTGTTTCCTCAGGCACCACCATATTAAATCGTGGGGGACCGTGTCATAAGCTTTCTCCAAGTCGATAAAGACCATATGTAGGTCTTTCCTCTTTTCACCATACTTATCCATCATTTGTCTTAGTGCGAAGATTGGGTAGTTTGTGGATTTGCCGGCCACAAACCCGAATTGATTAGCCAATATTTCCACCTCGTTGTTCAGCCTTGTTACTAAGATCCTTTCCTTAAGCTTCAAGAAGTGGCAAGTTAGCTTGATACCTCTGTAATTGTCACAGTCTTGAGGGTCTCTTTTGCCTTTAAATAAGGGTATAATCGTGCTTGCTTTCCATTGATTAGAAATTCGCTCTTCTACCAATATCTTGTTAAGGAGGTTCGTCATGGTGGTGACTCCTTCTTCACGAAATCCGAGCAATACTTCCATAGGTATTCCATCTGGGCCATTTGCTTTTACTTTTTGCATGTTGTTCATTTGTGTCCTAACTTCATCCTCCTGAAAGAGTTCGACCATACTTGTATTTGGCTCAATTTTGGGAAGGGAATCCTTGTCATTTGCAATATTCATAAGTTTCTTAAAATATCCTTTCCACCTCTCCATCACTTCTTTCGGCTTGAATAAGGTTTGACCCTTCTCGTTTTTGACTATTTTAGAACTCCGACATCGGGACTTTTTTTCTCCCTTATCTTGGCCAATTTGTAAATAAGCCTATCGCCCCTTTTATGATCCAGTTTTTGCCATCTCGGTGTGAGCGGCATCCTTCGCTACGGCCTTTTTTGCGGCCCTATATTCTTGATAATCCTCCGATTTTTTTGATTTATGCCACCGTCTTATAGATTTTTCTTTCTTTCGATATAATCCCTAACCGTGATCCCACCACCATAGTTCCCTATTCATAGCTTTACCTCCTTTGGTCTGTCCTAGAACACGAATCGCTGTTCCCTTAATGTCCTTAGATGGCGTCTCCCAATCGTCGTCTACGTCCCTTTGCAACTTCCTTCACCCAAGAGTGAGGAGACTTTTTGATGGTATTCTTCGTTCGTCGACGTCTTTAGTATCGAATTCGAGGTCATATACCTTTCTTCTATCGGGAAATACTCTTCTGTCAAGATCCATAACAAGGGGACGATGTTGCCCGGCGATTTTTTCTCCCGTTATTACTTTGTAATCCTTGATACTTCATAAGTTCTTTCGCCGTATAAGCAAATAGTCAATTCGACTGCTTCTATAGGTGACATATGATCTTCTTGTTTTTAAAAATAGGTGTCAACGCTCGCCATGTTATATGCTTGGGATACTTGGAGAAGTATTAGTTTCTTTGACTAAAAGATTCCAAGAAAAACATCTGACAGGAAACATTTTTCCAAACATTTATCATCAAATATGAAAGGTTTTATTGCTGTTTGCAATTTTTGCAAGTTAAAATATACATTTCCATACTCGACTTAAATGACATGTCATATAGCTAAGTGCCCAGATTTTATAAAGGAAAAAGATTGTCAAAAAGTTTTCTTAATGCCCCCTCTCCATAATCATCAATTTGTAAGGTAATGCCTAAAAAATGCCCTATACAACAAACATCTGCTTTAGTGACCCAAACAATCAACATCCAGTATTATACAATACTTTGATAGCATGACCCAATCTCAGCAAGAAAAATTAGATGAAAGGTTAGTATTGGCTAGTGTTGTAAAAACAGCTGGGTTATGTTTGGTCGACCTTTGATTTAACAAAAACTAACTGTCGACCCTGATCTGTCTTTCAATTATTGACTAAGCCTAATGGTCGACAAAGAAAATTAGACCAAAAAATTTTAGTCTGTTTATGTTTAATCGACTAAACCAAAGGCCGACCAAACAAAACCCAGCCGTTCTTACAACACTAGTATTGGCTATTTTCATGTCTTCAATATTACCGAGGATCCATATTGGAAGGAATTTTTCAAATTTATAAAACCTTCTTACAAACCCTCTTCCAGAAAAGTAATAGGAGATCCATTGTTGAATAAACAATTTGACAAGATTACAATGATTATAAATAAAAAATTAAACTCTGCCTCAAATTTACATTAGTCAGTGATGGATTACCTAATATAAGAGGAGAATCATAAACTTTATTATAATTACCCTAAACCTATTTTTTTAATTCTATTGATACAGAACCTAATGCTCACACTGGAGAATACATATCTGGGGAATTTTTACAAGTAATGCAAGAAATTGGATCTCAAAAGTTTATTGCTATTGTGACTGACAATCCTAAAAATATAAAAAAAAAAAGCTTGAGAAATGTGAAGGTGGAACTCCCTTCTATTGAATATTTCGTCTGCGCTGCTCATGGCTTTAATTTACTGAATAAGATTTATGCAATAAAATTGTATCAATACAAATTATTGTAGCCAAAGCCAAAAGGCTTATAAAATACATTAAATTTAGTGGAATTTTATATTCAACATTCAAAGAAAAACAATCATCAAAAAAGCGTATGGTAACCCTAAAAATTCCTTGCCCTCCAAGGTGGTATGGTGTTGTGTTAATGCTAGAGATTCTTATCTCCAATAAAGATGTGTTGCAAGAGCTTGCTAGTTTTAATAATGTTAAAGGCTCCACAACATAAGACAAAAGCCCGCTATCGCTTTCATTTGCCGATATTTTGGTTAAAATTTTAAATGTATCAGCAAGCGAAAACTATTTTGGTGTAAACAATTCCATTTGGCGGCAAACTTGCGCGACCCACGGTATTGTGAACATCTAACCCATAATGAAATAGGGATGCAATTCAAGCTAATAATTTAGTATCACAAAAAGCATAACTAAATAGAGGAAAGCATTTTGCAAATTTAGTAGAATTGATTTATATGGGAAAGTGTCAAATACACTCCCCCCCCCCTAACATGGTGAAGAGGGTTGTGTATAGATCAACCCCTGTCAGCGGTCGCTATACGACTTTTTTCTATCCTAACAACAAGTGCCGCAACTAAGAGGGGTCAATGGCGATTTAAAAAATTTTCCCATTGCCATTTGTCAGACTTAATCAGTCATTCTTGTGTATTTTTCCCACAATTCACTTCAACTCCTACCTATTTAAGTTATCAATCTTATGTTCCCAAATCTTAGATCTTTCCTCTTTCGTTTACCTTCAACTTTAGTATTTCGACCTCGTCTCTGTCTCGAAAACAAAATCTCGTCTCGTCTCGGGAGCGATTATAAAAATCTCTATCCCGTCTCGGTCAAGAAAAATCTCGGTCTCGTCTCGACTTTTTAAAAAAGGTTATATACGGAATAAAAATTTCTTCTGTTAAATTAAAATATCAAATAAGTATTAAAAAATCCAAATGGTATACTTTTATATTTTTTGAAAAACTTTAATGCAAAAACTTTTTAAAGATTTAGCGGGACACGACATCTCATTGAAAATATAAAAATATGAATTAATTCATAAAAATAACAATTAAAAAAAAACTATAAATAAATTTGAAGTATAGAAAATTAAATTTTATTGATCTAGCAAATTATAACATTTGTATCACATTCACTGTGTCAGTCAACTATAAATAGACTTAGAAAATTGTAAGTTCGCATACAGTTGACTTAATTGCATAATTGAGCAAATTGAGACCCTTTATTAACCCTGGCTAAACATTAAAGTAGACCTTAAATCATTTAAGGGAAACGTTTAAGTCTATTAATATTGCCATCATCAATTATAGCCCATAGTGTATGGCATGTTTTCTATGGCTTTATGTGGTATATGTGAATACGTGAAAGAAGATTAGTTTAAGTTAGTATAACTTTTATTTGTATATCATTTTCCACAGATTATATTATTGTTATAATTAAATATTTTAATTTGTAAGCCAAAGCCGAGTAAAAACCATATATTTGAATCTTTTTATTTTCTTTTGAAAGTGCGAGTGACTTTTAATGATAATATTATTATTTGCAGAATCGATAACTAATTGCACATATTAAAACGCTGTAAAACCAACAATAAAAGCAGCATTATTATAGGGTTACGAATAAAAGGTTTTAAACTTTAAATTAAAGCGCACTTTAATTTATAACAAAATCATTATAATCAAATGTATACTCCAAATAATTACCTTCCAATTCTATCTAACTTTGCCATTAAATAGTTATTTATCGAATACAGTATAGGTTCGCGTATTTATTTTATATTGCACAATTATAGAAATAATAGTAAATTTGAATGCACCTGCCAACCTAGCTTATAACGTGAAAAGTAATGCACATGACAAAACTATGTATTCGCATAATGTCTTTTTAAGGTTCAAAATTTTGGGAGGTGTATCTATAACGGTGTCATTAAGTACTCTAATTTATTTTTAAAATCGTTAGGTGGGTGCTCAAAAATCTCTAGCCACCTTAGCTTAGCTTGTTTTATTATTTAAACTAATTGACCACCAATTTATAATTACCGCATCATGCAGGATGAGTAACTGCGAATTCAAAAATGCTTTAGTAATATTTACTATTCCATCAAAACTCATTCTAAGCCTAAAATTTTTAACATTTAATAACGCTATGGATATAAATGTGTGCTAATTATATTATAAGATTATTCACATACCCTAAGGGTCAACCATACTTAGGTAAATGATGGCCAAATTTTAAATTATTTAATATATAATTTTTACTACACCTAGGAATTTTTTTTAATATGAAATATATTTCATACATATGGATTTACACTTAATACCTTTAATGTAAATCATGCAAATTATAATACACAATATTTATTAAATCTAACAATAATAAAAAGTCGAGATCTCGCCGAGAAAATCTCGTCTCGTCTCGGTTTTTCCGCATCACGATTCAACTTACATATAAACATGCGAAATTAGAGTCCTGCAACGAGCCTCTTTAGGTCAATCAGCTCGCCCGTTACAAATATATAAACTCAGGACGGGGTCCAGGCCCATCAAAAGTGATGCTTGGGTCGAGATCGAGACGAGAATTTCGACCCAGGAACGAGGAGATTTTATTGGCGAGATCTCGTAAAAATTTTTAATTGATTATCATAATCATGATATAATATTTGTGCATTTTTTATTATGTAATTCACATTTAAGAACAATAGCCTACAAAGCATTAGACTAGGAGTTTAGTAATGCTTGAACTGATGTTAAACCTCTAAAATTCTCAGGCCATAAATAAATTATGTCTTTGTTTTGCCATTTGAATTAGCTTTCATATTATAAAGGTAGAATTGTCAAATTCACTGAACTCTCTAAGCGATTTCGCACTACACTGAAATATAGGAGCATAAGATTTATTAATAAAATAATTGGTGGCTGAATTATTTAAAATATGGAATAATTAAAATTTTGGGCGGGGTCTTACACTAAAAAAATCGTTTAAATTTTGAATACAAAAGTATTTGCTATAAAATTAATGTGCAATTTATTTAAACCTCAAACTCTTATTCCTACCATTAACAATGTTACTTTTAGTGTTGTTTTCACAACGTTGTAATGTCTGCAGCTAAATGCTTATGTTGTAAATATTAATAAAAAAAAGTTAATATCGAATTCCTGCGGAATAGGAATATGATTTGCGAATTTTGAAGGAAGGGGGAATTATCAGGTTTAAATTGGGGGAAATATTGGGCCGTAAAAAGATAAACTATTGGGGGATGGCCGGGCTTAAAGCCACTAAATAAAGATAACTTTACCGCTCTACATTTCGCCAATCTATTTTATTACAAGAAAAATTATATTTATCATAATAATCCTGAATGATCGATATCAAAATTATCAATATATGATCACACGCGTATTGATACAAATAACAAACACGTATATTCAGGGGGGGATAACACACGCGTACTAGAAATAATGTAAAAGAATAATGGTCTACGCTATGAGTGTACAACGTGTAAGATCAAAAGAGTTGTACCGCGTGTTGAACTCTTAACTTTAATTTTTGAAAAAGATGAGATGGGGGGGGGGGGGGGGGGGTGTGTGGGAAGATATCTTCATCTTCGTATCTCCGGATACGATAGTTAATTAGCCCCTTAGGTTTCCACAACATTATGATAAACATGCTATAAATTCTTTAGGAACGAAGTGATGAAAGTTGTTTCAGATAACTACAATTATTTTCTTAAATTGTTTATCTAAAACATTACATTTTTGCCGCGAATTGAGGGTCCCAGCTAGTTTAAAAATGCAAATCACACGTTTATACAGGTTTTTGAATAAAAATGGGGCGTTATTTTGGTTTTTCTAATAGGGGAAAAATTAAAACCAGAAATTAAGATTAGTATGAAATAACTGTGTGAGTAGGCTGATTTGAAAGATTCACTTAATAAAAAAAAGGGACCGGGTCAAAATAGCAGAAAAAAACAGCAGAATTGGTCAGAACTGGTCAGATCAAGATTGGTCAGAAGGGTTAAGGTTTGGGTTAGTGTTTTAGGTCAGCGTTTTAGGTTAGGGTCAGGGTTAGGATTAGATGCACATCAAATTCCCTCCCCATTTGAGATTTAATTCTAATATATTGATTATCTAAAATCTTGTTCTGACCAGTTCTGACCAATTCTGCTGTTTTTTTCTGCTATTTTGACCCCGATTCAAAAAAAACTAATAAATAACTGCTGGGGAGACCAAAGGGGCCAGGGTTCTCCATTTTAGGCGGGAGTTGTAAGTCACCATAAGATCTATTAAATTTAAAATTTTAAATACGTTTATTATTTATATTTAAATTAGCTTATTTCTTTTAATTATTTCAAGAAAATATATATATTGCGAAGATGAAAGTAATAAATCAAAAACGATAAGAATTATAAATATTTGGAAAACATTCCGATATTGCAGTTGAATTATATTAAAGAGAGCTAAATTAATTTAACTATTCGCTCATGTTAAAAATTAATTTTCTCGGTGTAAAATTAAGGGCTTGTCTTAATATCGGATTCAGATAAATGCGCGAATTTATTTTTGTCCATATATCGGATTCATGTTTATACTTCAATCTCGAATGTTATCATTTAATTTACTTAGTTGATTATTAAAAACAAGTAGTAGAAAGAAAAATATGATATATTTGGATAATATAATCACATTTTTGATGATATTGATAGTAGTGAGCAAAATTTTTTTCAACTTGAATGTTTCCTTCAACATTCTATTACTTAGTAAATTTGTTAAAGATATATAGCATTATAAATCCAAAGTTAATCCACCAGTATCCAGTATAGTTTTAGATTTTCAAGGAGTTCAATAGCATTATTGAAGAAGTTTTGGTGCCATAGTTAAGGTCAATTCACATCATTGTGCAGTGTCAGATTGGATTAGAGTATAATAATTTATATTATAGTATTTCCATTTAGATTTATAAAGTGTCCAAAAGCTGGAAAGAGGAGCAGTCCTACACAATATACACATAGGCAAGTAGCAGATAGGTTGCACTCCTTTACAAGAGGCAAGATCACTTTCAAACACCTATTGAAAATTCCAAGCCAAGAAATTTATATTCAAATTATTTTAATTTGCCTTGATGTTTGTTATTTTTATAATTTGAATAAAATTTATGTTGTCTACTATTAATTTAAATGTGCAACAAGATAGACTTAATAAATTTTAATAGATTATTAAAATATTGGCTAATAATATATATGTACAAACAAAGTATAAACATAACAAATTCTTTACATTGTTGTTTTGCCATTACATCAAGAGATTGTAAATCTGGCAAAATAGATCTAATAAAATACTATAAAAAGACTAATTTTAATATATAATGAAAAATTATCTGGATTTTTAACGTTTTCAAAATATATTCAAATATTATTAAATTTACAAAGCCAATAGTTTGTACACCATTATAGAAATTTTATTAAAAATATTCATTCATATTATATACAATATACAAACATAAATATTGTATTTTCATGATAAATTCTTTACATTGTTTATTGTCATTATATCAAGATAATGAAAATCTGGCAAAATAGATTTAAATAATAATAAACAGGATCTTCTTCTTTTAAACATTTAGCCTCTTCTATATCAATCAGTTTATTAAGTTGATTAACAAACAGATTTCTTTTGTTACAAGGTCTATTTTCTTTATCAAGATCATCTAAGGTACTTGTGGTGGGAGTTTCATCAAAAACCTTTTCCACAAACATGATGTCATTCATTTTAAAAGTTTCCCCCCTGTACTCCCTGATTTTAGTGTTTTCCACCTTGATTTACAACTAATAAACAGCTATATATAATTTAATGTATGCATATTACAATCTTTGGCTATATTATCACAACATTTTTTCATCTCAAACTCAATCATACCTTCACACCATATAATTTTATTCTTTTCAACGCTTTTGATCATATACAAACTTTGCTGATACCTAAAAACTCAAAATTCATATAACATTTAAGCTTACGAAAAATGTTGCATCCTACAAAATCGCTGTTATGTTAGGGCCCGTCTTAATATACGATTCAACTGCTTGGGGCCATATTTTTGTTTGTCTAAATATGCGATATACATATCGCATATTCAACAATTTTAGTTTAGTTACCATATGAATATGCATTAATAAGCGTATTAAAGGATTAATATTTGTTTTATGAGCAAAACCACAAAAATAGAACAAAAATGACGTGACGCTCGTATTAAGACGCGGCTATGTTTTAACATGCATTCGCTTTTTGAATCTAGATTCAAAATCGCGTATTAAGACGCACCCTGCCTCTAAAATCAAAATCTGCTGTAAATCGGATATTAAGACACGGCTATGTTAAAACACGTATGACGATTTTTGCTGCGCGTTAAAATCCGATATTAAGACAAGCCCTAAGATGCATACATTTAAGGATCAGCTGCTGGATTTAAGAAAAATTTTAATTTTGTTGGATGCAACAATATTCTGTTAAAGTTAGAAAGTATGTTATAAAATTGTTAATAGAGGGATGAATTTCTGATAGAACAGCTCCTAGCGTTAAATATGAACTCATGAGGTTTAATGCTCCTCTTAAAAATGAGTTTATTCCAAATCTACCTGTAAGTTTTTTAATAGGTATATTTTATAACCCTTATTACCAATTTTGATTGCATAAAAAGGATTGTTTAATGTTCAAATATAATAATTTTAGTCTCTTGATAGATTAATAGTTTTAATATTTTTAGGGAAAAATATACAGAGAGAAAGAATACATTATGTTAAAGAAAGGGGTAACAAAAAATAATGATGAAACAGAAGAATCTCAATATGGAGCAGGTAGTTCATATAGTCAGTATGTGAGAAATGAAAAGAAACAACTTGGTACTCCTAATATATCAAAGGATTCAGATTTAAGCCCATGGATTATGAATCTAGGAAATGGAAAAAGTTTAAGAAGGTAAATTTATTACATAATCAAAATAAAATTTTAAAATGAGCCAACTACTTAATTTAAATGAATTTCTCTAATATCTATGTATCGTAATAACAATTCTGTTTTTAATTAATTATCACTAATAAACTGATAGACTTTATACACTCTAATACCCAAAATAAATATATTGTTGTGTTGTGAAGCTATAAAGGGAATAGGGAAGGTAATGTCTCAGAAAATGCTTCTTACTATGTCTTTATGCAAACTGCTGATGGTGCATTCGAAGCATATCCCATCTCAGCTTGGTACACATTTACACCCATACCCAAACACAAAACTTTAAATGATGATGAAGCTGAAGAAGAATTTAACAGGTTGCTTTTATAATATAAAAGTTTAATATAACCTAAGAGATGTTATTAAACTTATTATTGGAATCATGGGTTTCCCATAAATTTTAATTAGGTAAGGGACCCTATGCACTTTACTTTTTCAGCTACACTCATTAATATTACTTTGTTGTTATGTGTTGAAATTTGCATTTTATTTTTTGGGCAGATTAGGTTTAAAAAAGGTTAAATACAGTTTTGTGTATATGTCAAGGGATAAAAAAGTGGGTAACACAATTAAGGAGATTAGTATCTTATGTATAAAAAATTAACTTATATTTTTGCAAAGAGTGAAATTATACTTGTTTGTAATTAAACCCTTCTAGCCCCTGTTGCCAATTGGAAAAAATAAATTAGCAACCTTAAGCACTCAAAAAATTTGAACCCTAATTTAATTTAATTAAATGTAATTTTTTTCTAAACAAATCAAACTGCCTAGGCAAATGGTTAGTTAAAACTTTCTAAGATCCCCCCCCCTCTTCTTACTCATTCAAATTTAACTAGGCCCATTATCTATACATTAGTTTGACCCATGGGGGGAGGAAGGGAGGGGTGACTGCCCCCTTCTAAATCCAGGATTTCTTGAAAATTTATTAAAATTATAACTAAAGTTTAAAAGGGTCATTTTTCCTCTCCCTAAATGATAATTGCCTCCCCCCCCCCTCTAATCCAATGCTGGCTACGCCCATGGTATGACCTAAGTCTTATTCATTATATAAGGAGGGATAAGGTTCTCAATTACTTTTCGATCATGGTTCAAAAACGCCTAAAAACGGAGGCAGATCCGGAAGGAGAAGAAAGCGAAGGAATGGCTGACAAAAAGTCGCAAGGCCTACAGATACGCGATGAAATGGACGAATTCGAGTTGGGAAGTGGTAATGAATATGATGATGACAACGAAAACAATAATAAGAACGCCAGGGCAAAGCAGGCTCCAAAAGGTAAAGTCACTCTCCCTTCCTATCCTACCATAGAATCCGAATAGAATTTGATTGCACTCATATTTAAATGCCTACGATTCAACTTCAAAGCGCCGTTTGTCTAAATATGCGACATACGTGTTGTGGAATCAACAATTTTAGTTTAGTTATCATAAGAATATGCATTAATAAGCGTAATTAAAGGATAAATATTTGTTTTATGAGCAAAAACTCAAAAACAAAACAAAAATGACGTGACGCTCGTATTAAGACGCGGCTATGTTTTAACATGCATTCGCTTTTTTAATCTAGATTCAAAATTGCCAATTAAGACTGGCCCTTAGGTATAATTTTAATTGCCATAACACATATTTGTATTTTAAATTAACCCTGGTCAGGTCAAAATCCTAACACGTATGGTAAAGGGGGTTATGATGACCCCAAACTTTAAATAGCTATAACTTTGTTGTATTATAATATAAACTTTTAAACTTTATAAGCATAATACTTTAACTCTTATCTGTAAATTGATGTGTTACTTTGGGTATTTGAACAAGTGGTTACAATTTTATAATTGCAATTAGTACAACCCCCAAAATTTCTCTTTATGTGAATATATTTATGCATAACAACTTTTTCCCCCCCAATTTCATAATTTAATTTATAAGATCATATAAAATAAGGTTGGAACTATAAATTTAAAAAATTTGGCATAAAAAAACCTTAAAACAAAAAAAATAGAGATGTCCAAACTTAGGCAATTTTTGGCCCTAAGTTTTTTAAAGTGAAAAAGTTTCTACTGATCTTAGCCATTATTTTGCTAATTTTTGGACTTCTATTAAATTTTTTTTAATAGAAATATATCATAGAAGGTTAAAATTAAGAATAGGAAAAAACTTAATGTAAAATCTTAAAATAAAAATTTTTTTAGGCTCTAAAAATATGAATTTTGTGTAAAAAATCAGATTTCCTACAAGTTTTTTTAGTTTAAAATTTAAATTATTTTAGATTAAAAAAGTTTATAAATAGACAATGGTAATTATAAGTTCATTTTTTTGTAAATTTGGCATAAAAACAAACTTAAGGAAGTTTTGACTTTTTATTTTTGAGACAAAGATTTCTTTAATTGCTCAACTTAGTTTTAAATTATTACAATTCAAATACATCATATAAGGTTGAATTTGAGAATATGAAATTAATCTTCATATAATATCTTAAAACAAACATCATATAAGGCTATAAAAACAGTCAATATTGCAAATAAACATACACATATTTAATATCAAATTGATTTGTTTTAAATTAATGAGAAAGTTTTAATTCAGTTCCTTGATAAACACTTTATAATTAGTCTATTAAATCCTAAGCTACTATAATATCAACTATAAAGTATAAACTTCTCAAATTAATATTTAATGTTTGAAACCACTTGATAAAATTTTATCTTTTTATATTTATATCAGAGATCAGATTGCCCGGCCCGGCCCGCTGCCCGAACAGGCCGGTCGGGCCGGGCAACTGTCATAAATTTTGTTTTCGGGCGGGCTCGGGCGGGCACGAAGAAGACAGCATTCGGGCAATTCGGGCTTAATGAGATTTTTTAGATAGTGTATTTTTTTGTTACTTTTCATTAAATTGCATATGAAAATGCTAAAAAATCGCCATCCGTCCCCAAGTTATTTTCACAATTTTTGCCAGAACCCCTTTATTTCCATCAAGTCCCTAGCTAGGTTATGTAAAGGATTAAAATATTTATATATGCAGCCCTTTCATTGCTCTATACATAGTACAAAATCGTCACGCCCAAATTGATACAACACCTGAAAGTGTTAAATTTCATTCTAATATCATTTAATTTTTAAACAAATGATTTAATAAGGCTTCTCCAAATCGCTCTTATTATTCCCTTATCACTCATCGCTATCGCTAAGCTCAAATATTTTAGAAAGACCAAATACTACGTTTTTTGACCAATTAGGATTAAAATTAAAGTACAAAAGTTTCATTTGAAAAAATCATTCGACTTTTAAATATTGAAAGAATTTTAGGTCGCAAAATTTCGGGCCTAACAGGCAAATTTAATATTTCGGGCCGGGCATTTCGGGCAGCATTAATGTTTCGGGCGGGCTCGGGCGGACACCAGAAGGGTTCGTGCGGGCTCGGGCGGGCAATGAGGTTAGAGAATTGAACCGGGCCGGGTTCGGGCAGAAAATTCCTAACAAATCTGACCTCTGATTTATATACCATCTTCAGATAAAAGATATCAAAGTGCACAGGAAAATTTAAGCAAATGAGCTGAAATACCACGAGGAAAAATAAACATGTTAAAATCTGAGTTTAAAAGTTAAATATCTCAAATAAATGTTTAGAAAAAATTTCAAAAAAAAAATTGAAATTTTTTTTATTGTTTCATATTGTGGAAGGTGGGGTCCTGGAAGACCCCGGGCATCTAAAACACGCTGTATCTTAAAAACTATTTGATAAATACAAGCCAAATTTTGCAGAGATATTCTAGGATAAATTTTATTAAGCTGCTGAAAAAATGAAATTATAACAATCACTAACTTAATTTGTACAACATTTATAAACCGCTTGGGGTCCTCATTGACCCCACCTAGCCAACGGAGTGTTATTGGCTGTAGGCTTTTTGTGTCCTATCTTAATAGATATCCCACCTTAAACATTCAAATCTTGAAAAAGTCTCTATCCTATGTAGTCTAGATAGACATGTCTTTCGTGATGTCCATATTTGCGGAATGTGTTTGAAAGAGGACGATTGTTAGAATTTTTATAGAGACTAGATGAACCCGGCAAACGTTGTTTTGCCATTTACCCGGGTGTATTAAATTATGTTGGAATTTTAGGGCATATATGATGATAACGCGGTTATTGAAGTAAAAATAAAGTTTGATGTCTATATGTTCTACTTCTATTGTTCTATTTCCGTATACAGTGCAACGCGTACGAATACTCGAAAACTACTGGACCGATTTGGCTCGAACAAATCTTAAAACATGCTCCGGAGTGTCAGGAATAAACTGTGAAATTTTGAGCCCGGTCTGGTAGTTTTCCAAAATTGGTGGCGGCATATATACACACACACATATAAGATTGACGAAATTAATAGGAGAGGAGAATATAAAATAAGTCTAGATCTTAAAATCTAAACATTTTCTGATTATATCGGTCACCCTTCCCCCTTGGACAAGGTGTTTATAATTGAAAGTATGATTTTTTTGTTGTACTGAAAGGGAAGAGTAAGAAGAAGGGACGCCTGGGTAAAAAAGGTGGAAAGGGGAAACGAAAAGAGGATGGGGATTTAGATGAGGAAGCGGCAGAAGAGAGTGATGACGGGGATGGAGAAGGACAAGAGATGGATTATATGTCTTCTGGACCCTCTTCCGATTCCGAGTACGCATTTAACTTGTTTTTTATTTTTTATCATTTGTTTTATAATTTTTTTTAGATACATAGCTTGCGATTGTCCTCTGATTGTTATTATAATAACTATGACTTATTTTTCGTGTTTGGAAATTGAGGGGTTCTTTCTACTCTTGAAAAGAATTTTGAAAATCGTTTTCATTTAGGGCTTGGGACTTTTAATTAGTTAAAATATCATACGTACCAAGTTTTAAATATAATTTTTTCCAGGCCTACCAAAAGCTCTACCATCCAAATGTAATTCTAAACGCGATCTGACCAAAGGAATTGTTGGGCCTCAAGTGTTTTGTTTGCATTCATTGATGATAAGTAAAAAATTTTGGGACCTCTAAAATAGAGTAGTGCAGAATGGATATTTTTTGACGCCGTCCTAAAAATTTTTAAAAATGCGTTTACTTATTGGATAGCACTTATGATGGTTTTGCCAAACTTCTTTTGCTCATTTTAGATCTAACTAATTAGGTTGTTTAAATCCAAGTCACCGATCTGTTTAATATCATTGGTCATAAAATTTTTTTGATAAAAATGCGTGGGATTTCATTTTCATTAGCTGACTGTTTTGAGCGAACTTAGCTTGATGTGAACCTTTAGTTCAATTATTTATTCAAGCTAATTTACATTCATAGGTTCCATATTTGATTAGATGCCCAAGTATTTCTTCTGTTAATTTATTACTAACCCCGCGTTCGTGATGACGCGCGAAGCGAAAAAAAGCGAAGTGAATTTTTGTGCTAATTTATCAAACTTTTTATTATTTCTTTTTAAAATCTTATATTCATCGTGAATTTTATCATATATAACGAAAATAACAATTGTAAATATGAGGTGTTTATAGTGAAACCGCAGACGATTATTTCCGCCTGCGGCAAAAAGCGAACGAAAATTAAGATACATATCATTTTGTACTTTTCGCGCAATGGTTTGAATATTATTTTTGTTCGCTTTTTGCCGCAGGCGAAAATAATCGTCTGCGATTTCATTATGTACACCTCATATTTACAATTGTTATTTTCGTAATATAGGATAAAATTCACGATAATATAAGATATTAAGAAAAATAATAAAAGGTTTGATAAATTAGCACAAAAATAACTTCGCTTTTTTTCGCTTTGCGCGTCATCACGAACGCGGGGTAAGGCTTGAATAATAAACCTAGAGTAGTATTTTGATTATGATATATAAAGTTTTATGCAAAAGCTTTGTCCAATTTAAAAGCATACAATCCAAACTTAGAGGGCTGATTTTGCATAGCAATAAATAAAAAAAAGCGGTTCGTTTTAATGCCAAAATATGATTACTATCACCCCATTTTAGCATTTTTATTGTGAGCCGATCGAATGCACTAAGAAATGATTAAGCTAATATCAAGTGTTTTGTGCTACGGTTTATCTAAATGATCGTTTTTGTTTGAAAGAATATACATATTGCTTTAGACCTATAATTTAGTTATTATACATCTCAAAACAAGTACCTGAAATGAAACCAGTTTATAAATTCTAACCTCAAGAAATTATATGATGCCATAATGAATTAATCGTCATTGTATAGAGGGGATGATAAGAAGAAGGCATCATCGCAAGTGTCCAAAGAAAATGTTAATAATGGTGAAGGAGGCGATATGGGGCGAATAGAAATGGACGAATTATTGGATGAAAATGAATTGTTGGGTGTACAAGATGAACTTGCGTTGCGCGAGGAAGATTATGATGAAGAAGCAGACGAAGAAAACGGAAATGTAACATCATCACGTGATGTACCAAACGATAATAATAATATCGGAGGGGGCGGAGATAAAAATGCGGATGATGGTGGTGGTGGTGAGAAAGGTGATGGGAAAAAATCGAAATCTAAGCACAAACATCATCGACTCGAAGGTATTTTGTTTTTTAAAAGTTCCTTGTATTTAAACGATTTTATTTAAGATTATTTCTATTATAAATTATATCGGGAATATTAGAAGGTGTTATAGATAAATTATAATTAATATAATATTCCTTCAAATATTCCCTATAATAAATCTAACATGTATTCTTTACGAAGGTCACAATTTTCAAAAAGATTATTAGATGTTTTATATGTATGTGTAATGATTGTTAGTTTTACCGTTATTAAAGGCGTTGTAGTTTAATAAGGTTACATTCTTTTTGATAGGTATATTATGAATTTATTTTATCCTATTATTAATCCCTATAAAATTTTGATAAAAATAATTTAAAAGCAATTGTAATCGATTTAAAAAATATTTCAATATATTTAGCGACGTTTGATCCCTGTCCCATTCACAAAAATAATGGAAGCACATAATATATCATGGTCGTAGCCAGATTGAAATTAGAGGGGACAATAATGATTTAGGGAGGGGCAAAATGATATTTGTTGAATTAGCCATAATTTTATGAGATTTTAAAGAATTTCTGGATTTAGAGGGGGCAGACGCACTTTCCTGCCACTCCCTGACTACGCCCATGCCATATATCATAAAGATCTTGAACATAGAGCTTTACTGAATTAAAAATTTGTTTTAAAACTCTTCCCACCACTAAAAATTGAAGGAAACTATCAAAAATAAATGTCAGTAAGAAATATGATTGCTGCGCATTTTTTTATATCATATCCCAGTATTATCGATAAAACGACAGATAGTGGAAATAATAAAGAAATGGTTGGCGACGAGGAGCCAGGGTCCGGTGATGTGCGAATGCGTTCCGAATTTTCCGGAAGATCTTCAACCTCCTCCACCTCTTCCTCGACCTCCTCTTCGTCATCTTCTGGAGATGATGACGACGACGACGATGATGATTCGTCAGATTCGGACGTCGAAATCGACGATAACGCCATTCAATCCTCCATCTTCCTCCAAGTATCCATCCGCCCACGCTGCTCCTTACGCCATTTTGGATCTATTTTTCCTCGCGGACGCGCTCTTTATTTTTAATATTTCCCGAACATTTTTGGAGGCTTTAAATTAGATTAATTATTATTCAAACATTGTTTGGTCAACTTTGATGGGTAAGGTCGCCCTCAGGAGACCTTAGACTAGAAATATCAATGACTTGGATTATTTAAAATATTAATTTTTTTCCATTTTTTATAAATATTATGAGATGTTAGGAATTTCATTTTGTCAAAGAGTTATTATATGAATGATAAATTAAAATAACGCTGCCACTTCTGGATCTTTATAAGGACCCTAGTTAACGGAATAAATAACACATTGTTAATATCTTTTTATATTTAGCGTTTAAATTACGACTCTCTTAAGTAGGTTTCTAAGCTACGTCTTATAAATGCCATGTACGAGGCATATTTACTAGTATAATTTGCGAAATAAAAAATATCTTTCAGAAATTCATTAATCAAAAATCACTTTTTCCGTTTCTAAATTAATTACATTTTATTTTTGTATGCCAAGAAATTATAAATTAGATAGTTTCCCCGGCTTTTAATGAAACCTTCAAGATTTTTAAATCATTATATATCGTAAAAAAGGGCTTTTAGCTAGAAATTAATGTGCTGGTCTTTTGTGATAACTAAAAACTTTTTAGCCTCGGTTTCGAGTTTGTAACAATGTAAAGAATATTTACAAAGAACTTACCTTATTAAATCGTAATTTAAACAAATTTTTGGTGCTGGCTTAGAGAAGCAATGATGATTTCTGTTTGAATTGTAACAACAATTGCATCAAACATATATAAAGTAGTATTGTAAAAACGGCTGAGTTTTGTTTGGTTGGCCTTTGGTTTTAGTCGATTAAACTTATAGATCTGATTTTCTTATTCGACCACCAGGCTTAGTCGAATCTTAAAAAACATACCAGAGTGGATCGTTAGTCTTAGTTAAACAACAAAAGGTCGACCAAACAAAACCCAGCCGTTTTCACAACACTAATGCGAATTTTTGTAATTTGGGCAGAATAAGGCGGCGCAGCCTCCGACCTCTCAAGCCCGCACCGATACATCAGCACAAGGTAGATTTATTGATAAATGCATGATGAAATCCTAATTTTTTAAATAATATAAAAGTAATGATTTATAAATAGATAAATTATCTGAAATTGATTTTGTGGGATTTTAGGGCAAAATAAACGAAAATTGGGCGAACCCGTTGAAAATTCTCAAAGCAAAAAATTATTAGTCGAACCGATTAAAACGCCCGAGTATGACATAAATATATTCTTTTTAAAATAATATATTTTCTCGTATCGACGGGAATTAGTTTATTCTAAGTTTTTGCCTGTCTTGGGGAACGGTCAAAAAATTTAGTAATCGGGCACCACCAACTTTCTTATCTTTTTAGAAATTATTTGCTGGTAATAAAGGGCAAAAAAGTATAGAGTAAAGGACCTTTAACGGTAAAAATGTCAGGATGATTTTAATTGATAAAGCGTCCTTTTTAAGGGATCCAAACATTTATTACTTATAAAAGCTCATTGCTAAAATTGAAATTTGCCATTCAAAATTCAATCATTTAGCTGAGTGATTTATGTGACAAGGACACTGTTTGTTTTCAAAAAAACTAGGCAATACATGGAATCTAAGTCTAGTGGCTTGGCAATATTAAATTTTTTTTACCTTTCTAGACTCTCAATGGCTCACTAACTTAGGATGTCTTTTGCCCTTTTACAAAAGCAATAAAAATTAATATCATAGAATTTTGTCAAAATATCGCTTAAAATTTCAATTTTTTTGGATCAAATATACTTTATCACAAAAAAATAATTTTGAGCATTAAATGTTGAGCCCACACACCTTGGTAATATTTTGATGTTTTATGACTATCAAATAATGTTTTCTTCCTCATCAAGAATTTGGTCCCCCACAGCCGTGGGGTTTGTTTTGATGAGTTCCTTTTAGTGTTTGTTGTATAAACGGCTAAGTTATCACAAAACCAGAGATTTTTTAGTCTTTTTTTCTTAGTCTCATAAATTATGTTTAACCGACTAAAATCAAAGGTCGGCCAAACAAAACCCAGCCGTTTTTACAACACTAGTTTCTTCCATCTTGATCGGGTAAGTGCCACGTCTTCGCTAATCTTTTTAGCATTCATAACTTTGTCCACTTGCCCTTCCACGTGACACGAGGTCGTCTTCTTCCTCGCTTCTCCAATACCTCCATGTCTTATACTTTTCGAGACTTACATCATTTGTGTCCCTCCTCATAATGTAATGGGAAAAAGTGCAGAAGATGCACCTTCATTAATTTTTTTTTCAATAATTGTAAAAATATAATTTTTTGTCATTTATTTACTAACTCATTGCAAGAGTGGCCGTTGGAGGTGGTATGGTGCTTAGTGAGGAAAATGTTAGACGTTACTTAACCCGTCGCCCGATGACGACCAAAGATTTGCTGCATAAATTTAAGAATAAGGTGGATACTAAAGCCCAGTTGGCCGATAGGATGGCTACCATCTTGAAAAAAATCAATCCCGAGAAGAAATTTATCAAGGGAAAAATGTATTTATCCCTTTAACTTACATTACACATCAATACCCATGCAAATGATCCATACATTACAAATTTATATGTTAGTTATATGAAAATAAAATATATTATTATGATTTTTTTTCTTGAAAGTTGTTTTAACTGATATTAGTTGGTCTAGGTAGACATTGTTTCTATGTATTAGTGTTGTAAAAACAGCGGGTTTTGTTGGTCGACCTTCGTTTTTAGTTGACCTCTGTGGTTAATTGAGATTTGAAAAACATACTAGAGTCGGCCCATTAGCTTAGTTGAACCAAAATGACCAAACAAACCCAGTCGTTTTTACAATACTAATAAATATTAATTAATGTTTTGAATTTCTATAAAATACCAAGATTCAGCATATTTTCATCTTTAGTAGATACTTTTCATTAGAGGTTTGCATGGGCCGAAATTTTAGGTTCAAGCCCGGCCCATACCCGCACAAATATTATTTTTTTGGCCCGCACCCAACCCGCAAAAAAAATCCCAAAAATTAAGCCGCATCAGGCCCGCACGTTTAAAAACAAGTCTAACTTTGTTTCATAATTATTTATTTGTATAAAAACTATTTTGTAGTGTTCATGATATATTTTGCTTTAGCATATAAAATCGGTTTTAATTAAATCAAGACTATCTATCAGGCAATAATTTCGTTCTACTCTGTTTTATAAGGCGACTTGCCTTACTGAATGTGCTTACTCGTAGCACTATTGGCTGGAATAGACAAAAACTGACTAGCTAATTTAGTTAGTAGCATAAGTTGGTGTTCTTTCTATCATAAAATAACATCTTCAGGTTTAGATATAATTTGTTTTCCTTTTAATCATTTATCGTCCCAAATAGAAAATAGATAATTGCTTAGTGTTGCACACCTTAGCTGGGTTACTCATAGTTGGACCACTTATGCGAGAAGATCTATGAAAGAAGAGCCAGGATCTTCTTGTATAAATTTTTTTTAAAATTCTGTTACCGTAGTTTTTAAGAAGCTTCTTTCATATTCTGGTAGCATTTTAACGTGCGAAACTACGAAACAATAAAGTTTGATATTTTATGATAAATATCGATATTAAACTTTGAAATTAGCATAGTTTGGGCTCTTGACTTCAATTTGTCGAAGATTATATCTTTCTCATATTCCATACACCTAATTGCGGAGAATGGTCTCCTTCATCTGCAATCCTCCTACATTAACCTGTCTTAACTAGTGATGGTGAAACACTTAGCACCAGCGCGTGTAGCGCCTCCCATACACGTAGTAGATGGCAATAAATTTGGGATGCTTTTTAATGATGTATAAAAGGGTAATATTTTATAGAGCGTTAATGTCTAACCCGCTTCTAATTCGATGCTTATTAATAGCATGATATATTTTATGGAATGCCTCCAAGTTTTTCCATTAAATCTTTGCCAGATAAAAAAATGACTATTTCACCATACATATCATGCAAACTTTTTAACATTATGATTTTTGAGTTCCACCAGATTATTGTTTGGAAAAATAAATTTTTTTATCATTAAGCTAATAAGTGCATTTTTTGTTTCTATATTATAATTAGAGTGTAAAGCTAAATAAATTCAAATATTTCATTTTTTAAAGCCCAAGCCCGGCCCGCACTTTTTTTGTTCCTTTATTTTAGGCCCCGCCTCAGCCCTGCAGACCTCTACTTTTCATTATTAACTCCGTTTTATCTTTATAATATATCATGGGTGCTGATGTCAGTAGATTTTATTTTAAATTATAAATTATCATTGATGAAATAAAAAAATATTTTTTTATAGTAGGAATATGTTAATATAATGAATGTCAATTTTTAACCAGGGACAAGTTTGGATTTCACAAAGTTATATAAGTAACACTTTATTTGTAATTGTATAGTGAATTTTTTCTTATTTTTTTAAGTTTCTAAAAAATATAATAAATTTTTAGTACTGTTTTGTAAAAAAACACATTAAAATTTTTTTTATATTAAAAGAAAAATATACCACGCATATGATAGGTGTTATACCCTCTCCATAGAATCATACGTGCAGGTAATTGCAATTTTTCATAAGCTCAGATTTCTTTAAATTAACTCTAATGTTTAGAAATGGTTAATATACAACGTAAATTTTTAATTATATATACATATTTTGATATTTAAAACAACGATAAATTGGTAAGCGTAGTAAATTAATATACAACTTTAAACAAGACATAACGAAGCAGGCATCCAAAAAATACTTGAAAATATTGCTTAAAATATTTTAAAGAAATAAGCGTATATTTAACAAATTACAATGATAAACGGATTCTAGGCGATTAAATTTTGGAGATTGAGTTGTTTTGATTGCTGATTGGTTATAATTGCTGGTATGCGTCACATTATCAAACCTAGGGAGTCGACAAAATTAAATTTTTAATATGAATCACTATAATCAACTAATTAATTAAATGAAAAATGTGATTATCTTCAAGTAGAAGCAGCTTTAGTAGTGTAAACTAGCTGTTATAAAATGAGAAATTCATTCATTATACGATTTACATATCAGTGTAACTGCTCTGCCAAGTTAGATTATATAACTTAAAAGAAAATTATAGAAGTGATGTCGGGGTCTGATAAAAAATAATTTAAACGCCTTATCAAGACCTGACAATAAGATCATTGTCGAGAAGGTACCATTTTTACTAAATTCACACATGTTAGAATTAATATAATTTTGATTTAAATTGCTTATCTTAAGGCAAGTGGCCATGTCTTGATTAATCTTCTTAGATTCATAACTTTGTCCATTTGCCTTTTCCACGTGACACGAGGTCGTCTTCTTCCACTCTTTCCCGGTGTAACGTACGAAAATGTTCAACGTTAGAAACGGCGACAATCAATTTACGAATTCCTATTCGTTTTAAAACACGAAATAACGAGCTTTTCATTATATCACGTGTTAATTGCGAGAAGGAATTGGGTGGGGATTTTGTAAAAAGCAGTGTCTATTTTGACGATACCATATCATTAAAAAAATTGATATCCTTTGAAATAAATAACATCTTTGACTATATATCCCTACCTTTTTTAGCATGTGACTCGAAAATGATAACAGACATATAACGTTTTCTTTCTTATTACAGCTCATCAGTATGACGTTTGGGTGGAAAATTTTGCAATGTCTTCGGGTTTGGGTTGAAAATTTTAAAATGCTTTTGAGTCGGGTCAGGTTCGGGTTGAAAATTTTAGTATGCTTTCTCGTCTGGTTGGATTTAAAGTGTCGGGTCAAAGATTATAAATTTTACATTGCAAAATACACGTGACATGTCTTTTAAATTAATGCTATTTTATATAATATTTTTTAATTCATATCGAAACGTATAATTAATTGGCCATTCATTCAGTTAATTAAAGTCCTTTTGTTTTGTTAAATCTAATTGTTTCAATTCGCAAATTTAAATTTGACTCTTGAAAGGTAAAATATATCAGTATCATATTATGTTTACATTTTAAAAAGTGTGAAGTGGTAGTTCATTATTGATTTAAACTACATAAATATATATTCATAAAAGAAATAAAAGTAATTTTATATTTATTAAATGTTTCATTTGCAAAACTATATATTTCAAATTGAATGTGACCCGAGATTGTAGATGCTATCATATTTATATATCTATAATAAATCATTTAAATAGATTTAGTTATCTTAATCTGTGGTAATTTGTTTTATAAATCGCACTTTATTTGTCGATTAAATTTCTCATGGGCATAGCCAGGATTGAAATTATAGGGGCAATAATATTAAGGAAGGGGCAAAATAACCATTTTTTTAAATTTTAGCCATAATAGGATAAAATATTTATATGGATTGAGGGGGGCACCCCCTGCCACCCATGGCCCCAAGCGCAACGCAATTTTTCTTCCTCTCCAGTCGGATACCAAAATTTGAAATGCGTTCGCGAGGATTTCGGTTTAAATAATTTAAACGCGTTCGGGGCCGGTTGGGTTCGGGTTGAAATTTTTTAAATGTTTTCGGGTGGGGATTGGGCTAAAAATATTAAAAAAACTTTCGGGTCGAGTCGGGTTCGGGTAAAAAGTTAAAAAGAATTTCGGGTTCAGGTTGAAAAAAGCGACTTTGCAGTTCTCTAAGATAGGTATATATAAGGCTAAATTTAATTCAACCCACTCTTATGTAGTGATTATGGAATAACCTTCATAATTATGGTAGATAATAATTATTTTGTTATATTTAAAATTTATTAATAAATTGCAGTTTTGATAATATTTTGAAAAAGATAATAAACCAGGGGCTTCGCCCCTATTGGGAGGAGGGAAGGGGGGAGGGAGCAGGAGGGAAGGGGTAATGAAACTCATCTGTACTCCGTATAAACGTAGCACATTTGCTATGCAATTTATGGGCGAGAAAGGTGGGAAGGGGCGAGAATGCCTATCGGGGGGGGGGGGCAATGAGCAGGGAGTCAGATAATACTCGTACAACGTTATAATTGTTTTTTTAATATCCTATTTTCATATTAATAATTTTCCTCAACAAATAAAGTATTAATAAATGTTTTATAGCAGGTTTTACAAAAATTTAGCTTTTTAAATATTTGCATGAAAAAAAACTAAATTATCATTTTGCATTTTATACTTGATTTTGAGGAATAGGTTTTCTTTCATTTTACTTATTTATCAACTTCTAAATTAATCAAAATGACGAAAGGAACGCAAATAGAGGGTATGACCTTGGAAAAGCCAATAGTCATCCTTGCAAAACGTACAACTTTCAATTTAGAGTTTTTTTGATACTGTATAAATTTAAACAATTTGGTGTAGGCGACCCATAATTTGAATTATGACTATAGACTCTATTCAAATCATGCGCATATGTATAGTATAAACAAGATGTTAAAAAAACGAAAGAAATTTCCAATCAGACTTTGGCCATTGGTCATTTTTTCCATTGGTCAGACTGCCAAATAGCCTATAATTATAATATAGAAATGCGATATACACTTTGGCCAGTGGTCATTTTTTCTAATGGCCAGCAGACAGCCAAATAACTAGCCTATAATTATAATCTAGGAAAAAAATCAATTTTAATCTCACTTTGGCAATTGGTCATTTTGTCCATTGGTGAGTAGCCAGCAGACGGCCAAATACTAGCCTATAATTATAATCTAGAGAAAAAAATTTGATTTTAATCTCACTTTGGCGAGTGGTCATTTTTTTATTGGTCAGTAGCCAGCAAAAGGCCAAATAGCCTATTTATAATATAGAAAAAAAAATTGATACACTTTGGCCAATGGTCATTTTTTCCATTGGTCAGCAGCCAGGAGACGGCCAAAGCCAATATTATCAATGGTATCAACAAGAACAATATATTAATTAAAAAAAAATTCAAACAAAATTTTGCCCCGCCGGGACCCACATCAGTAGAGGCATAGGCCTTTGTAGGGGGGGGGACACAGGGACCCATATCAGTAGAGCCATAGGCCCTTGTAGGGGGCACAGGGTAATTATCAATGTTAACCAAATATAGCAATTCAAAAAACGGAAAAAAAATTTCGATACACACTTTGGCCATTGGTCATTTTTTCTATTGGTCAGTAGCCAGGAGACGGTTAAAAAGCCAATATAATCAATGGTATCAACAAGAAAAATATATTAATTTAAAAAAAATTGCCCCAAAGCTTCGAACCCACATCAGTAAATACAAGTTGGACGGACGGACAACAAAAAGCGAGCCCATAAATTGCATAGCAATTAATAACCCTATCTAGAAGTGCATGCTAAAAAAGATAAGGATATAATTAAAATTATATAGATGGCGCTAATAAGAGTAAACTTTTAAGTTAATTTCTGCACTCCTAAATGGGGTTTTTATTATCTTCAAAATTATTAATTGCTATGCAATTTATGGGCTCGTTTTTTGGTGTCCGTCCGTCCGTCGTCCGTTACCCTCCCTATCTATTTGCATTGGGTACATTAGGTTATGGCTTTTTTAAATTAATGCATGAGAAAGAGGTGCCCCACCCCTCATCTCTATCTCCCTCGCTGTGTTATTTTTTAAATTAATGCATAAGAGGTGCCCCACCCCTCATCTCTATCTCCCTCGGTGTGTTATATATAAGATTTGTTAAATTATCTATTATATAATAAACATAGATAAAAGTTATTTACTTTTAATGCTATGCAATTTAACTAGTTATATAATAAACATAAATAAAAGTTGTTTACTTTTTAATTGCTATGCAATTTAACTAGTTTTGGGGTTAGAATCCCGGAGTTTTTTTTGACTCTTATGATTGTTCTTGTTACTATCATTGATAATAAGAATGACCAATGAAAAAAATGACCATTGGCCAAAATGTGAATCGAAATTATTTTTTTCGTTTTTTTTTTACTATTATGATTGTTCCTGTTTCTACCATTGCTGTTATGACTTTTTGGCCGTCCGCTGGCTGCTGACCAATGTTATATAATAAACATAAATAAAAGTTGTTTACTTTTAATTGCTATGCAATTTAACTAGTTTTTGGGTTAGACATTAATTCCCGGGGATATTCCCGCGGGAAAATTGAATTTTCCCTATGATAAATTCCCTTAAAAAAATTAATGTTTTTGACACAAAATTTACGCAATATTTTATTTTTAAATTGATTTTAATTATTTAGAATTTTATATTTTCCTCGTGGAAACTTCTATTAGCATTTTTCCGCCTATTTAAAATTAATTGAAACCTTCTAGTCAATCACCTAATTCAAGTAAAATATAAACATCTCGAAACATTTTGGTAGACATACATCCTCCAATAAGAAAGGCTTTATTGCCATCTGCAACTATTGCAACCATAAATATGACTTCCCCAACCCAACAAAAATGTCTATCCATATACAAAAATGCCCAGAATATGCAAGTGAAACAAAATGCTCAGAACTAGAAGTTTTTTCAATATCCTCAGAATCATCTAAAACTTTTTCTGCGTCAGAACACAAACACCCCACTGTAACAACACCTGAGTTAACAACAAATTTTAACACTTCAAAACAATCCACATCAAATATTAATCAATATTTCGATAGCATGACTCCAGTGCAACAAGAAAGATTAAATGAAAAGCTTGCACTGGCTATCTATATGTCAAATTGTCCGTTTAACATAACAGAAAATTATTATTGGAAGGACTTTTTCAAATCTATAAAACCATCCTTCAGAATTCCACCAAGAAAGGCAATAGGAGGTTCTTTGCTAAATGACCAATTTGACAAGATCAAAGCAGTTATAAATGAAAAACTAGAATCAGGTTCTAATTTTACATTAATTAGTGATGGTTGGACAAACATTAGGGGGGAGTCCATAATCAATTTTATAATAATGACACCGAAACCCATATTTTTAAAATCTATAGATACAGGGACGAATGCCCATACTGGGGATTATATAGCTGATCAATTCCTAAAGGTGATGGAAGAAATTGGCACTCAAAAATTTGTTGCCATAGTTACTGACAACGCTAAAAATATGAAGAAGGCTTGGGAAATAGTTAAGTCTAAACATCCTTCAATTGAGTGCTTTGGCTGTGCAGCTCATGGGCTTAATTTATTAATAAAAGATATCTCCAACAAAATTCCTACCATCCAAAATATTACAGCTAAAGTTAAACAAATTATAAAATACATTAAATTTAATACAATATTATCATCAACTTTTAAAGAAAAACAATGTAACAAAAATCGACTCACAACTTTGAAAATACCCTGTCCAACAAGGTGGGGTGGTATAGTTATAATGCTTAATAGTTTCCTAGTAAACAAATATACTTTGCAGGAACTAGCTTTAACAGATACATTTGCTGATCGAAGCAAACGTTTAAATTTGCTTGATAATGATGTTTTTTGGGAGAAAATAAAAAAAATTACATTTTTTTAGATGTAATTTTGACCAAAATAACTTGCATAGAAAGTGACTCTGGATTATTGTCTGATGTACCGGAAGCATTTCATACTATTAAAGCCCATTTCAGCGAAATTTCTAGTAAGGAATTTAGCCTAATTGATGCAAGTGTTATTAAAAAATTCGTGAGCAAAAGGAAATCGTTTTGCTGTAAGGATTTTCATATGGCAGCTAACTTGCTTGATCCACGTTATTGTGGAGTCAACCTTACTACAAAAGAAATAGCTGAAGCAATTAACGCTATCAAGATTATTTCTCAAGGCTATAATTTCAATATAGGCCAAGTTATTGCCAATTTGGCAGAATTTCGTGCTAAAGACGGGTTGTTTGCTGAGCGGTCAATATGGGATAGCGCTAGTTACATTTCACCCTTGACGTGGTGGAAAGGCTTGTGCACTAACCAACCCTTATCTGAAATTGCCGTAAAACTCTTTTCAATTCCAGCTACCAGTGCTGCCACAGAAAGAATTTGGTCCACATTTGGTTATGTACATTCTAAATCAAGAAATCGAATGAAAAACGACAAGGTGAAAAAGCTAGTGTCCATAAGGCACAACATGCACTTGAAAAGTAGTATCAATTTTAATGCAAAAGCGCGCTCAATATCTTCATCTGATGAATCAATTTCATCGCTAAATGACGATAGTGACAGTTTAGATATTGACAATTTTTAATGTATATTTTTATGTAAATTTGTAATGAAATATTGTGTATTATTGGAGAAATAAACTTTATTAGCATTTCATTTTACACCCTAGCATCTTTTTTTCATCTAAGACTATATATTAACAATCAAAGTATTTATTTTCCCCATGAATTCCCCAAAATTCCCGTTATTTCCCAAAAATTCCCGTTATTTCCCCAAAATTCCCTATTTTCCCTGGGAATATTCCCTCGATGAAAATTCCCGGGAAATTACCCATCTCTACTGCTGACCAATGAAAAAATGACCATTGGCCAAAATGTGAATCCGAGTTTATTTTTGACTATTATGATTGTTCCTGTTACTACCATTGCTATTATGACTTTTTGGCCGTCCGCTGGCTCCTGACCGATGGAAAAAATGACCATTGGCCAAAATGTGAATCGAAATTATTTTTTTCGTTTTTTTTTTGACTATTATGATTGTTCCTGTTCCTACCATTGCTATTATGACTTTTTGGCCGTCCGCTGGCTGCTGACCAATGGAATAAAATGACCATTGGCCAAAATGTGATTCGAAAACTTTTTTTTCGTTTTTTTTTGACTATTATGAATTTATATCCACTTTTACCGTGTCCTGGCTGCTGACCAATGGAAAAAAATGACCATTGGCCAAAATGTGATTCGAAATTTTTTTTTCGTTTTTTTTACTCTTATGAATTTATATCCACTTTTACCGTGTGCTGGCTGCTGACCAATGGAAAAAAATGACCATTGGCCAAAGTGAGCATCAAAATTTTTTTTTCCGTTTTTTTGGCTATCATTGACTTATAGAGTATCTGTTGGTACTGACCATAGAGAAAAAGTGACCATTGGCCAAATTTTTGATTTTTTTAATTAAAAATTGTTCAAATTCAACAAAAAATTTCTCCCAGCAATTCTGCAAATTCTTAACATTGTGTTGTTTTATAATATAATGTTTGTTAGACCCATAATCACTAAAGGCCATAAAAACTAATGTAATACGCAACTAGATGCAAACACTAAATCTAACCCTAACCCTTGCCTATATTACATTTTGCCTATAATGGAAAATTTGTATAAATAATTAATTAATCATTAGGCATTTAATACCCCCCTATAGGCATTCTCGCCCCTTCCCACCTTTCTCGCCCATAAATTGCATAGCAAATATGATACATTTATACGAAGTACAGATGAGTTGTCCCCCCTTCCCTTCCCCTCTTCCCTTCCCTTCTCCCCCATCCCACGAGGGCTGAAGGCCCGAGTTAGTTTAATAAAGTATTCATAATTTATGCAGTAGTTTTATTTAAAAGTTGTTTTTAATATATAGATATTATGTAAGTTTTACAAATTTTATCTGCCAACTTTTGTTTAATATGCACTATACGTTGGTGTTTAATAACATAATTTCATAAAAATTTATTTCAATTCACTAAGTGTATGTAATTTTTTGTATATCATCTAAAATTATCAAATATAATAAATGATCTTCAAAAAAAAAATAAATAAAATGAAATTTTTTTATAAATATTGATAAAATTTGGATTTTAAAAACTTGATTTGCCAACTTTTGTTTATGTGCATTACATATTATAAAAAAATAATTCATATATGCAGTGGTGTCATTCAAATTTGTTCAAAATCGGCACAACTATCTGTAGGTATAATTTATTAGCCCCGTAGCGGAATGTTTTCCCAATATTTACGATTCTTAATTTTTTATTTTATTTATCTCACCTTCAGAAAATATGTAATCCTCCTTATAAAAATAATAAATGATTAAGACGATAATTGTCTTTAATTAAAATTTGTAAAGTGAATATGCAAAATCTTGTTTATCAAATCCTACTATATATTTTAAAAATCGATAAGTTATATAGTTTTAAGTACAACTTACTAATATAAATTACGCTATATTATAAGAATCATTTAGTTATATTCTTTCAAATACATTTAATAATTAATACTCAAATTAAAGGGTTGACCTCATGGGCGTAGCCGGGGGGGGGGGCAGGGAGGGGCGGCTGCCCCCTTTAAATCCAAAAAATGTTTAAATCTATTAAAATTATGGGTAAAATTTTAAAAAATATTCATTTTGGCACTCCCTAAACCATGGGCGTACCCAGGTTTTGAATTAGGGAAAAAAGGTGTCGACATCCATAAATTTTCCTAAGAGCAAAATAAAAAAAAGGTCTCAACATCCATAAATTTTCCTGAGAGCAAAAAAAAAAAGGTCTCGACATCCATAAATTTTCCGGCGACCAAAATAAACGCAACTCCACTAATTAGGCAGTGGGGGCAGCCGGACCCCCTGCCCCCTTCTGGCTAATTGGAGGGGGGGGGCAAAAGATAATTTTTTTTAATTTTTTAGGGTTTTTGTATTGAAATTTTTTTTTAAATTAGGGGGGGCATACCCCCCCTGCGTACGCCCATGCCCTAAACCATTATCGCCCCCGTCTAATCCTAATGCTGGCTAAGCATATGATTGACGTTTGTATCTACTCATTAAATCCATTTTAAGGATCGTAATCAAATATAATAAATGACATACGATTGACATTTAATTGACAGTTCGCTAAATTTTACGATCGCTGAATCCATTAATACACCGGTACCTCCATAACCTGTAATTTTCGAGATTTACAACATTCGTCTCTCTTCTTATAATGTAATAGGAAATTATGGATATGATGTACCATCTATAATTGTAAAAATATTTTTTGTCATCTATTTATGCATTGAAAGAGTGCCCGTTGGAGGTGGTATGGTAAGTGAGGAAAACGTTAGACATTATTTAATTCGTCGCCCGATGACGAGACGACCAAAGATTTGCTGCATAAATTTAAGAATAAGGTCGATACTAAAGCCCAATTAGCGGATAGGATGGCTACCATCTTGTAAAAAATCAATCCCGAGAAGAAATTTATTAAGGGAACAATGTATTTATCCCTTTAAATTACACATCAATACCCTTGGAAATGATCCATAAATTTGAAATTATTAAAAAACACGTATATTATATGAAAATTTATAACATTTTGTGAATTTGTTGTTGCTTATATTGGCATAATCCATATAAATATTATTTAAATTATTTTTTAATCAAAGAAATCGTTACTTTTATTTAAGTAAATATTAAATTTCCAATCTCTATAAAATTTATACCCTTTTCACAAACTTTAAATCAAACTTTTCTAGATATCTTTCATTGTGAAGCCGTTTTTTTTATCCTTAAGTTTCTATCAATTTTCCTTGAAAATATCATGGGTGTTGATGGTGTAATAACTGTGAATTTAAATTATAAATGAAAAAAATATTTTTTTTCATGGTAGAAATATATGTAGATTTAATAAATGTCAATTTTTAACCGAGGACAAGTCTGTATTTCATAAAGTTTTATTAATAGCACTTTACTTCTAATTGAAATTTACGGTGAATTTGTCCATATTTTTTGGCTTTCTAACTACATACATATGTTTCCTAAAAATGTTACATTTTTAGTGCTCTTATGTAAAAAAAAACACTGATAAGTTGTTATATTAAAATTAAAATTTAATATGTATATGATAGGTGTTATACCGTCTCAACAAGTTAATATGTGTAAGTAAATGCAATTTTTCATGGGCTCAGGTTTATTTAACTTAACTTTAATATCAGTTTAGATCTGGTTAATATACAACGTAAATTTTAATTGCATAAATATACACATTTTGATAAGTAAAACAAGGATAAAGCGGTTAGCGTAGTAAATTAATAATACAACTTTAAGCGAGACATAACAAAGCAGGCATCCATATAACGAATTACAATGATAAATGGATTCTAGATGACTAATTTCTGGGAATTGAATTGTTTTGATTGCTGCTTGGTTTTAATTGCTGGTATGCGTCCCATAATCAAACCTGGGGGAATCGTCAAAATTTATTTTAAAATATGAATTACTATAATCAAGTAATTAATTAAAATTATGAAAAAATGGCGATATGTGTTAGTGAAAGCAGCTTTTTAGTAGTGTAAATCAGGTGCTATATGATTAGAGACCTGCAGGGGCAGCCCGAGGCCCGGCCCGGGCCTTAAATTTTTAGGCTTTAAAATTCCGGGCCGGGCCGGGCCTAATTTATAAATTATAGGCCCGGCCCGGAATAATTTAGAAGAGTCTAAGTAGTCTTTTATTCTGTTTAAAACAATCTTTAATATTTCAAAAAATTAATTACAAGTTATTGAATCTGTTAAACACTCATTTATTCATTTCGCGCTTATTCTAATATAAAAACAATTAAGTAAACAAAAAAAATCTACTGCTAATAGCTGAAAATATTCAGAAAGAATTTTATAAAGTGAAAGAAAATCTTAGAGAAAAGAGTGAAGTATGGAAAAGATTATAAGAAAATAAATTTTGATTTTTGTAAGATTTGCAGGAATGTGTTATCCTATAATTCCTGCTCATTAGGCAATATTTATGTTAGTTTTGATAATGCTTAATATGGAACACCCATCTCCAAAAACATAAATGCTGTAAAGAAGTCCAGGAAAATAAAAATTGGACAATTACCTATGCAAGCCACTTTTAACAAAACTTACAAATCCTGCAAAAATCAAAAAAGATCTCATATCCTCAATAGCCCAATTTTGTAGAAGGAATATGGCATGAAACATCTTCTATGAAGAAAGAGGTAGAGGAAAATGAAGTTGACACCAACACAAAGTTAAAGATCAACGAGAAAAAAAAATTATCGGATTGGTCGAAAGTCCACAGTGGTCATCCAGCGCTTAGCCCTCTTTTTGTAAAATTTTTTCGAGACCTGATTTGGCCTCGAGTGAGAGGTGTTTTTCGTCAGCTGGCCGCATTTATGAAGAGCGGAAAACAAATCTAAAACACGGAAATTTTTGATGCCTGTGCTTTTTGCATCAAAATAGTTTTATTATCAATTTATAATTTTTTTATGTGCGTTTTATTATTTAATAAAAATTTTTACTAAAATTAAATTTGATTAAGTTTCTGCAATTACTAAAATTCCGGCCCGAGCCCGGGCCGGGGCGGGCTCGAGCCTTGTTTTTAAAGATGCTAAAATACGGGCCCGGGCCGGGCCTATTTTCCCATTTTAATTCCGGGCCCGGGCCGGGCCTTAAAAAAATTGATTTTGCAGGTCTCTATATATGATGGGAAATTAATTCGCAGCACAATTTACATACCAGATTAACTGCGCTTTGTAAAGTTAAATTAATTATATTGAAAAGAAAAACTAGATAAATAAGGAAATTATAGAAGTGATGTCGGGGTTTGATAAAAAAATAATTTAAACGCCTTTTTACAAGACTTAACAATAGGATCATTGCTTCGAAGGCACCATTTTTAACTAAATTCAGCCAAGTTAGTTATTATTAATTAATATAAATTGGCAGTTTAAATTGCTCATCTTAGAGGCATTGATGTAACCGAGGTTGAGACTTTAAAGGTGTGGGCATACTAGGGAATATAAAATGTTGTGTGCGGCAAGTGAAGAGCTATTAAGGAGTTGGGTTAGCTTAAGTGCTAAATTGCGATTATAATACAAAATAATGAATCTTACAAAATAAATTTAATGTATAGAAAGAAAAGTAGCGTTATAAGGTGGTGCACTGTAAAGATGTGTTATCAAGACTTCCAATAGGATTCGAGAAAAGACCTGTGCAGGGGGAAGAAGTATGAATATAAAGGCAAATCGAAAAAGGTGTTTTAGACATAGTAATTTTTGCTCTTCACAAATTCAAGGACTACCTACATGGCCCCCAATTTACATTGGTAACAGAATACATCTCGTATACGTGGTTAGGGATATTTATCAACCAACAATTGATCGTTGAGCTATCCAAATTCCCCCCAAATGCGAATATTTCCATCTTTCTTTATGACTGTTACGCTAGTGCTGTAAAAACGGCTGGGTTTTGTTTGGTCGACTCATGGTTCAACTCAGACTAATTTGTCACATTTCGACTAAGCTTTGAGGAAAAACAGGCTAAAAAACTTTGGTCTGTTTATGGTTAATCGACTAAAACTAAAGGTCGACCAAACAAAACTCAGCCGTTTTTACAACACTAACTGTTACTATGAGCGCAGCGTGTCCTAGCAATAAACAATGCCCTTGCCATATGAGATTGTTCACAATAAGTAGTCGCTCGACAATTTTCCATATTAAAACCAGCTGTAAATTATCTTCCAGGCTAGTATAGAAATGACAATGTATTGAAAACCCTTTAGCCGGACAAGAATCAATACTTTCAGAATCCCGTTGCCCACATCTTTGAAAATTATATGTCTGAACGATGGAATTAAGGTTCGGGGGAGAAAAAGCTTTTTAGTATTAACCTCATCTCTTCCGATATCGTAAGGAATCTGCCCGTGCATCAATGAGCAGTTCGTAACTTTAATTTGTTATCACCGTGAATAACTAGGTGATGACGATTAGATTATCAAAATTTTGAGAGGATTAATCGAAGGCAGCGACGACACTGTCATTGTTAGATGGTAAATATAAAATAAAGCTGATAAAATAAATTCCATAAATTTGCAGTAGGGCGACGGTTAAGGCGGTTATAGCAGTAAGCGTGTAGCTAAATTTCAAAATGAAATGAAGGTCAAAAATTATAATCATAGTAATCACACTGGGAATATATAAGAAATTGCGAATTCGAAGTTAGGGGTGCATTAGCCCTTCCGTGCCCCCCCCCGCTCCAACCTTCTTAGATTCACCCATGAGTGAGGGTGTTAGTGGTTAATAAGTGAAAATTAGTCAAAGAGCAGCTATACGTCATGCAAAATTCTGCACAAGCTTTTTACCCAGTACAGCGCGCGAGTGATAGAGAGTGTGAAAGGTGTAGCAGGAAGGGCATGTTTACTCCTGTTTCTTGGTTAATGTGTAAGTACCCCTACTCGTAGATTGTACAACTCTGATGGATTTGGGGTAATTAATGTATAAAATATTCAATTACAAGGGCGTAGCCAGGGGAAGAGGGCAAGGAGGGGCGGCTGCCCCACTCTAAATCCAAAAATTCGTTTACATTTAATATGATTATGGCTAATATTAAAAAAAATTATGGTTTTACCCCTCCCTAAATAATTATTGGCCCCTCTAATCCCAAATCCTGGCTACGCCCATGTTAAATTCTTATACAACGTCAAAGCAAAACAATTACCTTTAATATTTATTTAAATCAATGATGGGGGTTGATATTAGATAAAACGACTATGATGTGATGTTACTGACTTTTAAAGCCATTTAACGATAAATTATAATATATTGAAAGTGATTTTTTCCCCGCCTATTTTACTTGGTTTGTGCTTTAGGCCAGTCAGGTATAGGCAATTCTTTAGGTCGTCGGGCTGGTTGCTCTTTATCAACCTTTACAAACAATAACAACTTTAGCATATGGGCCAATACAGGCTTTTTCTAATGATTTTTTGCAAATTAAAAACCCTAGGGCAAAACATTCACATATAAAGGCGCCTTATAGGCATCTATTGTATTATTTTGACGGTTTAATAATCGAAATTGAGATAGACTAAAAATCTATTAGACACATAAATGCAGCCAAAACAGCCAAAATAGCACAGCGGAAATCATTTAAAACCAAAATTCTATTAAATTTAAAAAAAGTTTCGGAAGATAAGTCCTTCCCAACGCATTTATTTTGTATCGTAAAAACGGCTAGGTTGTTGTGTTTGGTCGACCTTCGGTTTTAGTCGACAACGGAACAAAAATTATTTGGTTAGTTTTTCTTAGACGACCTATAGGCGCTTAGTCGATTTGAGAAACAGCCCAGAGTGGACCAACCAAAACCCAGCCGTTTTTATAACACTGACAGTCCACGGCCCGACATATCACGACAGCGATGTAAGTTACGTCTGAAGGATTATCAGTTGACGAGAGAATATCATCCTCTTTGATAGAAATCTCGGGATCAAGGAGCGTTAGTTTGGGTCGTTCCACCACTAATTTGCCATCCTCATTTGTGATTGTGGTTGAAGCGCCGGCCCCTACGGATGGAGTGGGCTTGCTGTGCATGTAGGAACTGAATATTTTGAGACCGGCGAAAAGGCAACAAAGTAGCATGGGCCCTATTAAAGCTCCTTCCCACCCAAACATGTAAATGCCTCCCACGATAGATAGGCCCGTGAAGTATGGGTGTCCACCTCTGTTATACATAAACCCCCCGACAAATAATTATTATTATAAATAAAGAGAATTAAAACTCCTATTTATTAGACAAAAAATGTCAAATAAGATATACATAAACGATTATAATATAAAATAAATAAAGAAATAAATTCATCAAGCTCGTCAAGGGGTATGTATCAGAGAAAGAATTTATAATTTAAATACTACCAATTTTTTGCCATAAAATAAGGCTAGGCGAGTATGTGGTTTGGGAAGATCTCTTTGCTATTGACAAAAAAAGGGGATGCTTCCTTCCAAAAATGGCAGAAGGCACTGCGACGAATTATATAAAAATTATTAACTCCTCATATTATATCTTTCTGGGCAAAATTATGTTTAGAGCCCATAACACGCCATGTTTACAATGGAGTCCTTCATTTATAATTTTAGGCAAGATTTAAATTATGATTTTTTGCAAATGTAAATCAAAATCTTTAAAAATCAGACCAAACTTAAAAGTTTCCAAATTATCCTTAAAACTAAAATAAAACTTGCGAATACTCTTCATTAAATAAATAAGTCGAATTAAATTGAATAAAGTAAATAAGTGCTGCCAATCAAAACCCTTTAATTTCTTTGTAAATGGCGGCGTCTACAAAAAATTTGGGTAGCAAGTGAAGGGCAAAAAAGATGAGGGGCAGAATGCAATTCCCCGTCATGATCCACAATTCCAAGGTAGCGGGTAAACTGGCCACGTAAGTACCCACGAATGGAACTGCAGCAAATATGGCCCCCAAAGCTGAAAAAAATGCATTCAAAATACAATGTAGGAGACGGGACAAAACCATAGACTGCCGAACAGCTGATTTTTACTATTAGATTCATTATTCAGACACCTTAATAGCTACCATCTTGAAGGAAAAACTCAACAACAGATATATTTTTTATACATCTTCCCGATATAATATTTGAGAAAATAAATAAGATTGTTAGCTTATATAAACAAAAAAATAAGTAAAATAGAACAATAAGTTATTTTTCTATACTTGTTGAAAAATTATCAGCTGTTCGGCAGCCTATGTTTTATTAGTCTATGGACAAAACAGACATTTTCCCTCGAAATTGAGCTCATAAATTGCATAACATTAAAAATTAATCTTTATATATACCCAAAATTTGAGCCTCTTATATATTAATGCCGTATAGCGCTAGAAGTTCTTGATATTTTAGAAAGTGTTATAGGTAAAGCTCCTTTTCATGGGCGTAGCCGGCATTGGAATTAGAGGGGGGAGCAATAATGATTTAAAGAGGGGCAAAATAAAAATTCCCTGAAATTTTACCCATAATTTTGATAAATTTCAACAAATTTTGGATTTAAAGGGGGGCAATCGCCCCTCCCTGCTCGTCCCCCCTTGGCTAAGCATGCTTCTTTTACCATCATGCAAAGAGAGGTCTTGATATTATAACATTTCTAACCTTGTAAGTTTATATGTTTTTTTAACTTTGTTATTTATATAGTGGTAGTCTCAAGTTTAAAAACAGCTTGGGATCTTAGGGACTTTGCCTAAGGTAATTTTAAAATAAATAATTATTTTTGAGCCGAATGTGGTATGGGCATATACTAAGGAGGGAGACGAATGATGTAAGTCTCGAAAGTGCTGGACATGAAGGTACCGTGTAAGAGAGGAAATGGACGACCTCGTATCACGTGGAAACGGCAATTGGACAAAGTTATGAAAAAACTAAGAAGATTAATCAAGACATGGCACTTACCCGATCAAGATGGAATGAACTCATCAAACAAACCCCACGACTGTGGGACCAAATTCTTGATAAAGAAGAAGAAGAATACCTTCAAATTAATTGATAGTAGTGTTGTGGAAACGGATGAGTTTTATTTAATCCACCTTTTGTTTAATTAAGACTAACGTTCGCCTATGGTCTGTTTTTCAAATTTCGACTAAGCCTAGTGGTCGACTAAAAAAAATAGGCCAAGTGGTCTGTTTATATTTAGTCGACTAAAATCAAAGGTCTACCAAACAAAACCCAGCCGTTTTTACTAGAGACTAGACTACTGGATAGGTATGTTCATTGCTAATTATTCGAAACTTAACGCTATTTATTAAAAAATCACAAAATATAATTATAATATGTTTAAATAAGATTCAAAATAAATTTGAAAAATAAATCCAAAATGTATAACAACCTGCGGGTATATAAACCATTCCTACCCCGAAAACCTTGTGCGTTAACCAAGTGTAGAGGCCGTAAAACGTCGCCATTTTTAGTGTCGCCGCAAACACGCCACTAAAATGAACATCGTAAAATAAAAATAATTTTAAATAAACGTAAATTTATTTCACAAATGAAACAAACAATTTCAAATAGATGATTATGATTTTAAATTTATAATTAATAACGATCCATAGGATTTACACCCATGGGATTATTATAATAAATTAGACTGGATAACAGCTAATGATTATAATTAAGTAAGGGTAGGAGGCGGCCATCTTTGGCAATTTTCCACTGTCCAAGAGCGCCTACCGCAAAAAATCTAACCCAAAATGGCCGACAAACGTACTTATAAAATGAGTTGGTGCTGAATCAGCTGTTCGCCAGTCTAATCTCGGTTATATCATAAAGTCTAATAAACCTTATAGCTTCTTGCATAGCCACAGCTATGGTATTAGCTCCACTGGAAGTCTGATTACAAGTTTCGGACTGATCAAGTTGGGTTTCCTAAACCAAAACAAACTATATAAACACACCAAATTTACACAATCCGACCTGGGCTCGCTTGTAGCTGAAAAGTCTCACATTTTTTAGATATTAGATAACTGCACGGGTGACCCGAAACCCGGTCGGGTCGGGTCGAGTTCGGGTTGAAAATTTTTAAATGCTTCGAATCGGGTTCGGGTTAAAAAAGTGACTTTACAGTTCTCTAATAAAATGTCTACTTCCCTTTCCAAAAGAATCCATGTAATACAATCAAGAGTGTGTATTATAAGCGTTTTGATAAATAATAAGGGGTCCAAAAAAGTATGTTTTTTTTAAATGTTATGATAAAATTTAATCCTAGTAATTACATTAAATAAAAGTCGGTTACTATGTATCAAGTTGGTAGACTAATTGAAAGTCAGATTCTATAAAAGAGATCATAGTGTGAAACGTAGCTAGAAGTTGCCTGTTTCAAGCATTTAGCATTAAATAACTCTTTTAACACTCCCTCACTCTAGCTAGACACCTGCGAAATCACTTTTTCCAACCAAAACCCGACCGTCGGGTCTTGGTCCGGGTCAACCGTGGAGGACTCTACCTCACTCAGGCTCATAGTCGACTCAAATGTTAAATACAATATTTCAAACGTATTTATTTCGTTTCTTCGATTCTTGCAATACTAATAAGCCTAACGGCCCTCAAAATAATCCCTATAACTTTATAAAGTCACCCGCCACTACACTAAACGCTGGCAAAAATTAAGATGGTCCGAGCATGTTGTAATAAACGGCTGGGTTTTGTTTGGTCGACCTTTCGTTGTTTAACTCAGACTAACCGTCGACTTGGTCCGTTTTTCAAATTTCGACCAAACCTTGGGTTCGACTAAGAGTAATGGACCAAAAAATGGTTGGTCTGTTCATGTTTAGTCAACTGTTTTTACAACACTAGTAGTAGTAGTTGTAGTTGTAGTAGTAAGAACTCACAGAGGAGGTGTGCAGATTAGATGGCATTGGATCAGAGCTATCACGTGACGTTTTATTCGATCGGGTGGGGGTAGGTGAAGTGCCGCCCGGCATGAATTGAATAAATAGTTGAACGGGTTTATATTGTTCACCACTACTGCTCAAAAAGTAGAGCAACGTAGATAGGAATATTATCTGTCAACGAAAAAATCCCAACATTTAGAAACGTGGAATTTAAAAATAAAAATAATTAAAATCATACAATTTTATTAACACGTAAAATTCGGGAATTTGATATATTATAAATAACATAACAACTAACTCAGCTTCCAATCTAATTGCAAATATTTCGACAAAAATACAAGATACACAAAGAGCAAATTTAAAAGTCAGAAAAAACTGTGGTAAAACAATGTGTAGCAATAAAATTTGTGTAAAAACATTATCAATTCAAAACGTTTATTAAATACTTATTTTAAATTACAAAATGAATAAAAAATTGTTGTATAAATAAAATCAAAGATTTTTGAGGACAAAAAACTGACCCAAGAAAGGAAAAAATTTAGGATGGCCGATCCACCACCAAAAATAAAGGAGAATATATTGGTCAGGATCACGAATACCAAATTTATATTGCCTTTGATAATGAGCCATATTGTTGTAAGAACCTATATATGCAAAATATGAAAATTTATTCTGATAAATGTATTAAAAGATATTTAATGCGAAATTAAATTTCAAAAAAATATAAAGTAAAAATAATAATCCTGAATCCCACATTTTAATTATTTAATCTGTATATTTTTATTCCTATAAGGCAAATGGATTACCGCCACTAACAAATTCCATTAAAGATGAATACAGAATTATTCTAAATACACATTTCATTCATTTGAATATCCACTAAAGTCAGGAGTTCGAGGTTGACGGTTACTTAAATCAATTTATTTTATTCTGGGGTTTGTTTAGTCGACCTTTTGTTTTAGTCATTTAAACATGAACTGACCAAAGTTTTTTGGTCTGATTTTCTTAGTCGACCACTTGGATTAGTCGGAATTCGAAAAACAGACCAAGCTCGACCGTTAGTTTTCGTTAAGCCAGAGGTGGGCCAAACAAAACCCAGCCCTTTTTACAACACTAACGCACCACACACCTCAATGTTTTATTCTAAATAATGCTATATTCCTACTAGTGCGTTATTTTTTGGTGTTGTGTTTTACCCATGGATTAAATAGATTGCTCATCAACTTTAAATAAGTCTACCATTTTTCCGCCATTTTGAAATGATGGGCACAGATAAGGGAAAAACACATGAAATATAGTAATTTTGGTTAAGTATTTAACTAGTTAAACATTAAAAACAGCATTTTAAGATATATATATCATTTACGAAATTTATAAAAATAAAAACTGTGATGATTTGATGTTAAAGCAATTTAGGGTCATCTTCATTTTATAAAATAATCATTTATTAACAATGTTTTTTATATTTATTAACTAATGGGGAAAGTAAATTCACAGTTCTGATTTAACAATGGTGGGTACACCGCAGAAAGACATGGGAGATAGTTAAATTCAAAATGGTGGATTTAAGGCTACACATTTTACCATATGAAACATATGACATGAGCAGTCTATGTAGTATTCTATGGTTTTACCCACGTGAATACGTTATAGTAAAAAAAAATTTGCGTAATTTTGTACACGTTATAACGAGTTTTTGTTTGGATTTAAACTTTTTCAAATAAATTTCTTACGGAATTCAGGGTTTCAATGTTATCTTTCATAAATTTCATAATGCCATCCTTGTGCGTAGAACCGACTTGTGTTACGCTCTCCACGATATTTTGCCAGCTATTTAGGATATTCTTTTTGCCAGGGATTCCACTTGAGGATAAAGCTTTACTCGCCCCTTTCTGTCGTATTTAATTGTACAAACAAAAGTTAAAACAAATTTAAAAAAAACTATCAAAAACAAATTTTATTATATAGAAAAAATTTTAAAATAAAAATGATAAATGTTAATCAAATTAAAGTGATACTACAAGGCTCATCACATCCTTTACTTTAATTAAAGGTGTGTTTTGAATTTTTTGTTATCGTAATGAAATGAAAATTAGTTATTTAATAACGCTGTGATAAAAATTTCAAGAATTCAAGCCAAGATACAACTTAAAAGGTAAATTTTTTACATTTAAATCTTTGGGAAAAAGAAAAAGTAGGATCCAGGGAATCTTAGATGCACCCAAGGACACAAAGCTTATACGGAGGTGTAAAAACAGTGCATCGCCTCAAAAACAAGCTCAAATTTGAATCGAACCAACACTGTTTTCCCAATCAATTGGCATATCTCATCTTAAAACTAACTTTTTGCGATTTTAAAGTAGAACAAAAAAGCCGATTCAAATGTTAAAACAAATAATTTTATATACGTTTATCTGATCAGCATTTTTGAAGTTATTCCAAATAAGTTTTGCGGCGCTTTAAACTTAATCCTTTGTTAAAACTCATCTTGACAAATATTCCTTTTACTTACTTTCACCACATTATCGTATATCGTGTCCCATAAATTGAGGATTTGACCTTCGAGCTGAGTTAAATCTTTGTTATTTTGCTTGTCCAGAGTATTAAACTTAAAAAAACATAATTAAAAAAATAAAATTGGAATTAAAAATAAATAATCAATCAGGTAAAATGTATTGGCAAAATTAATTGATTTTCAACCTGGCCAGTTATCCATTCTCTGCCAGCTTTATAGCCACTTTCAAGAGCTGAATCCACAGACTTTTCCATTTGTTCAGATGGTTGAAACCAACTTTAAAAAGTAGTTTTTCAAAAATATTAATCTTACAAATTAATTGTTATGTATGGGCTCACTTTTGGTTGTCCGTCCGTCCGTCCGTCTGGCCGTCCGTCCTGTCTTGTCCAACTTGTAATTTTTTAATAAATTTTATAAAAACGTATAGGGGTTAATAATGGCTGTGGAAACTTTTATACAATTACAATCAAGATCGGCCCCAAAAATGCCCAAATTCCTACATTCTAATATTTAACGTTATTATAAATTAATATGAAAATATAAATTTTTTGAAATGAAAATTTAGAAACTTTTTTAGACACTTCCTGCGATTATATAATAAAATAGTTTAGGAACTAACATAACTAAAGCTATTAAATCCACCAATAATAAGGGCGAATATGTAACAAGAATCTTCATTGATAATTTTGGGTTATTTTGATCTTTCGTGATCGCTGCTTTTAAACGTTTAAAACATATAAAACCAAAGATACTCATTAACATAAAACTACGACATATTTAATAAATACAAAAAAAAACAAAATTATTTAATACTAAAAATGCTCAAAAATATTATTTAAAAAAAGGTTAAAATAAAAACTCACCGATTTTCGACTAGTGTCGAATTTAGGGCCGAATGTGCAATGCTAACGATATGAGCACTCTCTTGGTATATCTAGAATAAATAAACAAATAAATAAATGCAATAAATAAATAAATAAATAAATAAATGCAATAAATAAAACCTATGTAAGTGATTTTACTTGAAAGCATAAAAAGATTGCTAGACTGAGGATTGTGGTGAAAGCCAAAAACATTAGTAACAGGGTTGTGGCTGCATCAATCGAATTCCGAATTTGGTTGATAAACTATTTTTTTAAAAACATAATTTAATTTAAAAAATAATGTAATACAACAAATATTTTTCTTTTCCTAACTGAGCTAAGCTATCATTGTATTTCCTTGCAAAAATTACAATTTCAAACCACTTAATTGCTTTATAAACACGTATACAACAATTGGCATTGAATAAGTAGACTAGTTGTTTATATTGAATGTTGGCCTCTTACATTTGGCAATGGGATATTAACCTCAATATATCTTTTATGATTTCTTCGTTTTACAACCCTAATCTTTAGAGTAAAAAAAAATGGGAAACTTTAAATTTTCAGAAACTTTTCAATGATATTTCTTTATCAAACATATTAAAAAAGTTGATAATCTTATTTGCCTTAGCCCATTGTTGGACTCATAATAAACGACCTGTAAGCTTAGTCAAAATTTGAAAAACAGACTAGAGTTGATTGTTAGTCTCAGTTGAACCAAAGGTCAACCAAACAAAACACCTGCTAGTCATGCCAATTAATATAAAAATTTACTTTGATAAATGTATAATTATTTTTTCAATAGATTAAGCAAATTTAATATCATTTTTGAAATTCTCACAATTTTATCCAATTCGAAAAAGAGTTTGTAAACGCCTCGGATTGGAGAATTTATGAAAGCTCGTTTCAACCTGGTAACATATGGTAACAGACAACGGCTTCTGTAATGCATCTTATCATAGGCTAATGCCCAGATACCAAAATGGCATCCTGCAAAACAAACAAAAATCATATTTACTCTCAATATTTTAAACTTTTATAAAATATAGTTAAAAATTCTTTTTGCCATAAAATAATAGATTTGTTAAAGTAAATAAGGTTATAAGTATTTCACATTAGGTTTGAACTGTGAAAAATTGGCAGGCACACAAATTAAAATGTTATAAGTATTTTCTTATTGGTTATGAAATTAACTTGTGTAAAATGTGATGCAAAATAAGGCAACTTTCCATAAAAGTTCATTTTTGTGAGCTTCGTACATGCTTTTTAATTTTATATAAAACTTTTGGTAAACTATGTATAGTTTAGAAGCTTTGCTCTCTGCCAATAAATAATTTTTAAAAATTCAAATGAAATCAAATTTATTTTAACCAATTCGACGAGTTATGGCAATCAGAATGGCCAATGGGAGTAGGAGAAGAATCCATTTATAAAATTCAATAAAAATGCAGGCCCAAAATAATGCTATGAGATATTTGTTACTGGCTATCCCCTTTTTCTTTTTGCTCTAATATATTTTAAATCTAAGTTTAAATAATATTACCTTTTCGTGAACACCATTAATTTTTTTCAAATCTATATCATTAGATGCTGCTGCAGGCTCAATTGAGGGTGGAGATTTAGCTACATTTCAAATTGTTAAAGATTATTTTCTAAGGTATATATTTACATCTAAAGGATTTAGGTGTTATAATGTTAATATCATATAGGAATCCAATTATATAGGTCGTTAGCAATGTGAAAAATGCCAAGGCTTGATATGGAGAACTTATGTAGGATGATACATTGCAGAAAATAAGAATCCAAATAATGTAAGATGAATATTTTTGGATAACGGGGTCATAATCCATAAATAATGTAGAGACAAAATATGCAATTAGTAAGGCCCATACCTAAAAATATGTTTAAAAATAGAAATAATATATTACCCATTTGCCGGAAAATACTCCAATCCAAAACACAAAGGAACTAACAAACAATGAATAAAAATATTGAGCCAAAAAAACAACAGCCCTTATGATATTTAATTGATGTGCCAAATAAACACATGTCACTGCACCAAGGCCCATTAGTATGTATTTCCATTTTGACAAAATTGTATCCCCAATCCTTTCCGTAGTTGTTGCAAAGAATTTTAAGGGTGAATACATAGTTGAGAATAGCAAAGGACTTTGAGAATTTTGTATGCCTTCTATCCATTTGTGGAGTGTGTTGGACAATTTATTTTTAAAAGGATGCAGAAATCCTCCAAATAATAAAGCCCAAGCAATGGGTCTCAAAAAATTTTGAAGAACAAAATAAACTGCAACTACAATGCCTCCTCCAACCAATAAACATAGAAATGCTAACACATTATAAAATGCATTTCGTATATGCTTATCATCTCCTTCAGGAATAAGACTAAACACATTTCCAAATGTCGTTGGACTTCGCTTGAGAGCTAACTTGGCTTTTGCTTCCATTTAGGGTGAATACATTTTATTATGAATGCATCAGTCATATGGCAAGCAGTAGGTATCCTAAATCCTATTATACAGGTTCAGTATGTTATAACACTTTTGATTAGTAACAATGGACAGTCACAACCAATTCATTAAATTAATACTGAATAAATGTTGTAAAGCATCAATTAACCATCTTGTCAAACATGGACGTAGCCAGGTTTTGGATTAGGGGGGCGGGGTGGCGAAACGTTAAAAATTTTAATCAGGGGGGGGGGGGGCAAAACCTAAATTTTTTTATTTGTAAAAGTTTTTGCTGAAAATTTTTTTTTTCGTTATTTAGGGGGGGGGGGGGGGTGGCCGCCCCCTCTGGCTACAGCCATGTTATCAAAACATCAAGAGTGTTTAAGATATAAAATGTTAATATGTAAACTTAGCAAAGAATGTAGCTAAAAAATTTTAATACCTCAATTGTGTAGCTAAACCCACGCCCTCATTCGAGGAAGGGGGGGGGGCTGCCTAGAGATGTTATGTGTATTAATTTGTAAGTAATTTTATACAATCTAGTAACGTAGTGTGCAAGCTTTAAAACAAAATGTTTTTATATTATTAAATTTTATTTAAAGTCATGAACAAAATATAGATATAAAATCTAAAAACGTATAATATATAGTAAAGTACATGCGATTTAAACATGTTATACGATTTTTTGTTAGCCACCTTAAAATTTTCTTAATTATATCAAAATTTACAAAAAAAAGCAGTGAAAAATTTTAGTATAAAAATTTTAAAGTCAAGACATGTTGAGAATTCTCATCGAGACCGAGATTTTCCTAATCCGAGACGAGATCCTTTTAATCCCACCCGAGACGAAATTTTGCTTTCGAGACCAAAACACTAGTGATATTACCCTTTAAATTATTTATTTCCTTCATCTATAGCTCCTGATATCACCTGAAATTGCTTAAAAATTTTGTTAAATTGCTATAAATATGTAAATCTCTTTAAAAACTCTTTATTGCCGCTCTAGAAATAGGTCAATAAGATTTGTTCAAGTAGATTTTTGGGACCACTTTGAAGAAACTATACTATGAATTTATAATTGACGACAACAGATATCTAACTATTTACATTTATTCTTTTTCTACAATTGTTAGATAATTCATTTTAAACAATGATCTTTAATATAAAAAATATATAAATTTTTTGTTTTGAAACATCTTATACATATTATAATAAAAAATCAACGCTTGTCAACATAATGTCTATTATCGAGTCAACTACTGACTATAAATCAAAATCCTTACCATTCAGCACATTTAAACAGTCCTCACCTAATACCCCTTTACTGCATTAGTCAGGTGTAACTGGAAAATGATAATAAATTAAACATTTTTTGGCCTATAACCTTAGGTTTACAAAAACGATAAAATAGCAGAAATACAATAAAGGATAGTCAATTTGATCTATGAAGAAATAAAATATAGTCGAATTGTAATGTTGATATAAATTGTAGATACAAAAGCGTGGCTAAAATATTAGATATAAATGTATAAAGTAATACTATAAAAAGACGTTAAGGGTGATCTCATACCAAGAAACAATAATATATTTCAAAAATAATAGCGATATTAGAGGCAGAAGCTTGAATTTGCCTTCATTCCTTTAAAATTTGTTCATCGCACCATCTTTCACATTACCTGTATAAGGCAAAAGTAATGAGAAATGGAAATTTAAAACAAAAACCAATAGTATATTTCATTTTAAAATCCAATAAAAAATAAAAAATCAAATTATTCTCAAATCTCAAAATAATTGTTTTTGTCAGGAATAGTTTGTAGTGCCAGAATCTTAAGACCAACAAACCTAATTTGTAATCCATTAATCCTACACATATTCAAACAACACAATATCACATAAGCCAGTATATTTTAACAAAATATAATATAATCTTTAAAATAGTGCGTACTTTTAGCCATCATGAGTTTGCTTTTGGCAACCACTTCCCTGGCTAGCATTTCGTTGAGGGATAATAGCCTTTGCCTTCTCAGCCTCTCCTCCCTGCAGCTTTCCCTAAACCTTTTTTCTTCTTCACAACCCGTTCCAGTATCTGGAAAACCGTGTTTATCATAAACTCCAAAGTGGAATGGAGGAGAATCGAGGCTAGGTTTTCTGTGATCGGAGGAAGGCACGTGCTCGTACATCATGTCTTGCATGCTAAATTTGATGTTATTTAAATGCTCAGTATTTTATTGATGTGCTCAGTTAAAAATTGCTCAGTAAATTTACTTTAAAATGCTCAGCTTTAAAATTATAATGATCACTATTTTTACTAAAATACTCGGTAATTTAGAGCACAATATTTTGTTCTTATTTATAATTATTTCTGCACCTAAAAGTAAAACACCACGAATCTTGAAGGGAATAAATAGCTCCCTTTTTAAATACACTCAAGCAATGTGGCAATTGACCCCGCCCAGAAATTAGATTCATTATTCCTAATTTATTCTCGTTTTAAATCAAGAGTAATAACCATAAATTCTTTAAAAAAGCAATTTTCGAACTTACAATTCGACTAAAATTATTTATTTTAAAAGATAGGACCGGGCTCGGGTCGAGATTGAAAACTAAGATGGGCTCGGGCCGGGCTCACGCCAAAAAAATCCTGCGAGGCCCTTGTTCGGAGGTTTTAATATCAAGAATTCCCCATAACTAAAATTTAAAAACTAATCCTTCAAAATGCTTAGTTTTTAAAGTGCAAAAAATCAGAATGTTCTCGTACTTGTAGTTGGAGAGCAAATTTCTGAGGTATGCTTTTTTGAGGGATTTTTGCGCTCTCTCTTCTTCCGTCTCTACGGATTGTTCTAGGATAGAAGATGAACCGTCGTTAGTCGAAGTGTCGTCACCGCCCGAAGGATTACATTGTCCCAACCTCAAAGGTATACAAATCTTGTCCGGTTTACACAGCTATAAACCATAAATTTTTTTTATATATTTAGAAATTTATCGCTGAGCAATTTGTACGCCGACCCTAAATCAAAAATAAATGTCCGTCCGTCTGTCTGTCTGTCCTGTCTAACCTTTTTTACCCTATAAATGTTTAAAATTCTGGTAGACCCATAGACTACATAAACTGCTCATGTCATATATTCCATATGGCAAATTGTGTGTGAAATTTGCCGCCATTTTGATGAACAATACCGTCCTATATCACATAAGGGCGTTTTGCGCTCTGCCGTCTTTTTCGAACAGGGGAGGTAAAGAAAAAAGGTTTTGATTCCATAAATAAGTAAGATATTACTTAAGATATGATATTTTTAAAAAATTTATTATTGACACATTTCATAAAAATTAAAAATGTAAAAACTGTAATGTTATTAAATTTTTTTAAAAATATCATATATTTAGTAATATCTTACTTATTTATGGAATCAAAACCTTTTTTCTTTACCTCTCCTGTTCGAAAAAAACGACAGAGCGCAAAAAGCCATTATGTGATATAGGACGGTATTGTTCATCAAAATGGCGGAAAAAACACACACACATTTTATACCGTGATGAGCAGTCTATGTAGTCTATGGGTAGACCTTCAGCAAGCGATATCATAGAAAGGGTATCTTTTCAACGTAAACTAATATTAATTTCTATGTTACTCTTATATATATAATCCACCTCCTAGATGCAATAGGGCTATGCCTAGCTTAAGACTACACTTGTCCGGACGCCTTTGCTCCCTCAAACCAAAACAAAGACCCCCTTGTTGATTATGACAGATTAAAGTGAACTTAATTCCACGCTGCTTTTCTCCCCTATAGTGACCACTACCCTTACAACAATAGGTCCTAAAACCCAAGCTCTTCTGAAAGAATTGGGACGCCGTATAGCTGCCAATACCCTTGACAACAGGGAAACTTTTTTCATTAAACAGAAAATCGGAATCATTATTTGTCATTTCAACGCTATCGCAATTTTCGAGTGTTTACCTCGCATATAATTTTTATAGTTTTTTATAGTTTCAATTAATAAAACATGTTTATTAAAAAAAAAATATTCAATGCTAAATCAAAGGAGCAAGGATAAAGTGTGTAGCCAGTGAGGGACAATTAACGCTCTCTCCCTAAACCCATAAAAAATTTAATGTATAAATACAAATTGAGCTGGGAAAATCAAAAAAATACCATTATAATCCTCATTTTACAATCCTTTTATTCTAGCTAAAAAAAATCTGTAATTTAAGCCTGCCGATTAACCATATTACTATACTTGTGTAATATGTAGCTCGTTGAAAAAAAAAATATTAGCAAATGGGTGTTATTTAAAAATTCCATATTGCCCAGTTAATTTGTGCTCAGTTTTTAATTCAATTTGTTCAGATTTTTAATTAAAAATGCTTAGTTTTTTTATGTTCTAGGATTAATTAAAAAGTGCTCAGTTTCTTATAAAAAAATGTTGAGCATTTTTTTTATTTTTTTTAAAATGTTCACTTTATTTTCAAACATGTCAAACAAGCGCAGTTTTGTTTGAAAATTTTTTTGTATTATATATATATTTAAAGAAAGAAAACCTCTTGATCTATGGTATTTAAGCTAAAGTCATCTCCTTTGTGTGCGGTTGCCGGAGATGGAGGGGTTCTTCCGGAAAATACCGAACTACGAACTAGGTCGGGATAATGGGAATCAAAAGAGCTGGATCCATTGTATTTCGTGGTGAGGATAGGTGCTTGTTTCTTTTTAACGATTTTAGGCGTGTAGAATAGCTTGTGGCCTGCGACGGAGGGGCCTCTTTGAATACTCACCTCCTAGCAAATGACGCGTAAATCTTATACATGGATTACACAATATCGAATCGTCAAAAAGACGATTTTGGACTGACCATCTCAGATATGGATAATTTTCAGTAAGGGTGTAGATATCATAGTAATTTCTGAAAATTTTAGCCATATTGAACCTATATTTTTCAAGTTATGGACGTTCAAAGGGCCAAAATCACGCTCAAGCGCGTTTTTCTTGACATATATGTTAAGATGATATCTCCGTGCCGATCGCGCTATTCAAACCTTTCAAAAATTAATCGTTTTGAAGATCAAACTAGTGATGTTGGAACGGCTAAGTTTTGTTTGGTCGACCTTTGCTCTTAGTCGGCTAAACATAAACAGGCCACAAGTTTTTGGTCTATTTTTATTAGTCGCGTAAACAGACCAAAGTTTTTTGGTCAAACCTTTGGTCTGTTTATGTTTTGTCGACTAAAAGAAAACTTAGCCGTTTTTACAACACTAGATCAAACTAGTGCTGTAAACGAACGCGTTCGTGAACGGCGTTCTTTTATTTTTTGGTGAACTTTGAACGTGAACGCGTTCCTTTTTTTGATGAACGCGTTCAAAATTAACGTTCGTTCAATTTTAAATACCCTTTTTTATTTTTATTTATTTAAAAATTAATGTTAATCCGAATTTTTATCAAAAAAGTCTTATATTTTTTAATCAGCTGTTTTTCCTGTTTCCTATTACCGATTCCGAAATACTTTTAACAACATATTATAAACATAAAGTGCAAAAGAATATAAGATTAAAGTTGATTCATTTGATATTATTAATTATAGTTTAATTTATAGATTAATATGGACAATCATAATATTATATCGTCGTCATCTTCATATTCTGAATATTCAAAATCATCAGAATCAGATGGATTAAACTTCGAGAAAATGAACCTTTAAAGAATAATCTTTTAGTGTTATTGAAAAAAGGGATTGAAACCCATAGAAATGATAACGAAAGAGCCGTCAATTCCGAAATATCATTTTTTGACGAGGAAGTAGAGGGGGGATTGGAGGATGATATTTTGTCGCAATTTTTTGAAGCGAGGGACAAAACATTAAATGTTTTTAATAAATTTCCTCCTTTAAAAAATTTGTTTATTAAGTATAATACTCCAATCCCCTCATGGATTAAACTTCAAAAAAATGAACCTTTAAAGAATAATCTTTTAGTGTTATTGAAAAAAGGGATTGAAACCCCTAGAAATGATAACGAAATAGCCGTCAATTCCGAAATATCATTTTTTGACGAGGAAGTAGAGGGGGGATTGGAGGATGATATTTTGTCGCAATTTTTTGAAGCGAGGGACAAAACATTAAATGTTTTTAATAAATTTCCTCCTAAAAAATTTGTTTATTAAGTATAATACTCCAATCCCCTCATCTCTCCCTGTGGAGCGGGTTTTTAGTATAGCTAATGCTGTATTAACTGCCAAGCGTTCCTGCTTATCAGACGAGAATTTTGAGAAACAATTATTATTAAAAATCAATAAAAAAAATTTTATAAATAATCTTTATATTCGCTCTATTAAATTATATTGATTTATAATAATATTGTCGAAATAAAACTCTCATTTTTTATCATGGCTATATATTGTATTAAAAAATATAAGACATTTATTTATATTAAATTATAAAAATTTTGAACGTTCGTATACGCGTTCACGAACGTGAACGCGTTCCTTTTTTTTTAAACGAACGTGAACGTGAACGCGTTCGAATTTTGTCAATGAACGCTGAACGCGAACGCGTTCGATTTTTTTACCAATGTTTACAGCACTAGATCAAACTAATTATTTTAACACACTGTTAAGAATTCAAGATTACCGAGGTAGTACCTTTATTGCACAAAAATTGTATGGAAAAGTTGGCAATGTATAAAAACAGCCAGATTTTTTTTCTGTTTTCTCGGTGTAAAGTTATCATTTTTACCATTTAAATCCATATTTTGCACGAAGCTTTACCTTATAAAGAACAGCACCACAAATATTTCTATTTGAAAATTCGTCAAAAACAACTATTATTAAAGAGTGCAAACAAAATGCAGTTATCAATAAAGGAATGTAGTAGTGTCGTAAAAAGGGCTGGGTTTTGTTTGGTTTGGTTTTAGTGGACTAAACTTAAACAGTCCAAAGGTGTTATGGCGTCTACTTTTCTTGGTCGACCACTAGGCTTAGTCCAAATTTGAAAAACAGGCCAGAGTAGACCGTTAGTCGTAGCTAAACCTCAGGTCGACCAAACAATATCCAGCCGCTTTTACAACACCGGGCGACATAAATTACTTGTTTAATTCGCGATTTAACAGGCATCGTAGCCGGATCAACGTAATCCCCAAAATATTTGTAACTTGCAATTTTCTACGTATAATAAAAGAATCATTTTTACATTCATTTAATATACTTTCACTCAAAATCGGACAAAATAAATTTGAGCACCTCAAACACACCCAGACCCTGGATTTGGGCTCATAAAAGATGAGGTAGACCTATTGGAATTGTTCCCCAAATTAATCATACATGTTCGATAAAAAACTTTTTTTCAAGTCGTTTTGGCTCAACAAATCTTGATATGAATTAAAATAGTTCCCAAAATCATGCTTTAATTTATCAAATTTATTAAATTAAAATCTTACCTCGATAAATTTGCAAGTTAGTGACGTTTGAAAAACGTCATAATCGCTATTATTAACAACTTTGACGGCAAATATTTCAAAAACTTGACATACAGGGAAAACAACTAAAATATATTCGCGTTCACCGCGAAAAACTTTACAAGACTCGGCAAACAGTTTCCCGCTTGAAATTCTATTATCTGTTGACCACTGTTATTTGACAATCAAATACTTTTTTCAAACCCAATTTACTCATAACAAAACTTCAACGCTAACTGTATAAAACACTTTAAGGTTTCAGAGAAAACTTTAGTCATGCGATTTTGTGCCCTACCATGTTATAATAACTTAGTTTTCACAATAGTTTTAGAATCCTAACTTTTTTTGCATCCTTCCAAACTCAACAAAAGTTAACGTTTAAAATCGTAGATAAAATTGATGTTTTCCCTACAAATTTTGAAACTTTTAACATTTTAAAGCAAAAACAAGGATTTACTTCTACCGGACGTTCCAAATAATCACAAAGGGGTTCATCGGGCTGTGGTGGCAAGCTTAGGGAACGTTTTACCCTCAGAGCTGTAACTTGGGGGTCTCTTCTACCGTGACGCCTTAAAATAACTTGCCCCATTGGGGGTGAGGGCCTTCCACCCGCTAATGCAAAAATCATTGAACAAAAATAAGTCCACAGACATTAAAAACCCCTATAAGTTTCCACGGCAATTATTGAAAAATTACAAGTTGGACAGGACGGACGGGACAGTACCAAAAGCGGGCCCATAAATTGCATAGCAATTAACATGAATTTGCCCTAATAATTTATTTTGACTACATTGTAGTATTTATTCGAATATCTTTTATGTGTATCACTAAAATCTTAAAGCTGCTTATTCATTGCAAACGCAATGTTAATTAAGTGAATTTTAAAATTTCACCCAAATTTTATTCAAAAATGCAAATAAAAAATATTTTTTTTTAAAGATTATTAATGATTAAAAAATTTAGAGTCAATAATTTTAGGACTGCTTATAACTAGTGTTGTAAAAACGTCTGAGCTTTGTTTGGTAGACCATTCGTCCAACACTAACCGTCTACTTAGCAATGTTTTTCAAACTTCGACTAAGGCTAGAGGTCGGTCAAAAAAACAGACCGGTTTGTTCTGTTTAGGTTAAGTCGACTAAAGCCAAGGGTCGGCCAAAACAAAACCCAGCCCTTTCACACTTCTTATAACATGCGTTCACCCATTTTTACATACACCTACAAAGTTTGAAAAAACCGCAAATATTAGGGACAACTCATATAAAATAATGATCCCTCTGCCAAACAGTTAAAATTTCTGCAACCAACATTAATTTAAATCGAAAAGAAGGAGGGAGGATAAACTATCGTTTCGCAAATTCTCCTTTTAATAGTATTCGTCATGGTCCATCAAAATCATTACCAAAATTTTGGCGCTTAGCTAAGGACTCGGATCGTCTCCCCTTGTCTTCCGATAGATAATCTCCACGTTTTACTCCGGGCCATCTTGACGCCGTGGAGGGGCAGGAGGCTGCTATATAGACGAATGTTACCGAAATAGAAGAGAAGTATATTACTATTGGAACGAAGATACACCTATAAATGTGCCATCATCTGGGTGCAATTTTAAATTAGAAACTTAAATTTTACAAATGACATCGACGACATACGAGGTTTTCGTTTAGTAAGGCTCTTCAATGTGCAATAGTTACTTTCTAGCCACATACACTAATCGACTGAGCTACATATGATACTAAATTGGATTTAGAATACATATAATCCAATGAACGAAAACCAACCCTTTTGCTGATCAAACAGCCTTCCTTTTCAAAACTCCTAGTTAAATAAGTTGAAATTCTCCTTTTTTCCATGTATACAACAATAGATGCTCCGATAATAATTTTGTTAATGCTAAAATAGGCTGGGACTGGTTTTATCTAACAAAATCACTATTCCTATTTCAAAAACGCCATTTTCTAACTTTGCTCAATAAATGTTAGATTGACGACGTAATAACAATTACCCCGCAGGGCCCCCTACATGGGCGTAGCAAGGATTTATATTAGAGGGGGGGGGGGCAATAATGATATAGCGAGGGTCAAAATGATAATTTTTTGAAATTTTAGCCATAATTTCATAAAATTTAGATTTTTCGGATTTAGAGGGGGGCGGCCGCCCCCCCCCTGCCCCCACCTGTCTACGCCCATGTCACCCCCCCCCCCCTCCAGGCTATACGACGACCATTATAATAATAATCCCCAAATATACAAAAAGTATAATGCCCACTTTGTTGTGTGAAAGTTAGTTTCAAGCCCTCTTGAGTACGGTAAAATAGTCGCGCTTTACGGGCGAATCGATTGAGTTCGTCTGAGAGGATTGCCAAGTCGGTGTAATATCGACTCGATCTTTCGGTCTCAACTCGATCCGGTGGTCGGTCGGGCCGGGAAAGGTTTAAACTATCGAGTTCGGAGTTTAAAGACTGAACTTCCTTTTCGAAAGTGTCTCTGTCTATGGTCAGCCTGGTAGCTGACTCAACTAAATTCTGCAATATTGATGTAATGAAATATTAGGCCGCGCTACTAGCTAATGCTGCCAACACCTAGTGTTGTAAAAACAACGGCTGGGTTTTGCTTTATCGACCTTTTGGGTTTAGTCTATTAAGCATCAGCAGACCAAAGTTTTTTGGTGTCTGTTGTTCTTAATCGCATAAACAGATGGATGATCCAAGGTTTTGTGGTTAAAACCTTAATCTGCTTATGTTTGGACGACCATACAAAACCCAACCCTTTTACAACACTACTAACATCTGATTAAAAATGTGCAATTTTGCACCTTTTATTAAATAACCCCTACTTTTCACTTATATAAATTAGTAAGCGAACAAACATGTAATAAACCTCGAATCGTTTACGCAAGCTGTTTTCTTTGGGTGCCAATGAGAGGGTGGGGCTTGTGTAATCAGAATCGTAGCATATCGGTGCCGCGAGATCGTCCTGATAAAATGAAACATTAGGATTGCCGTTTAAACCACGAGTCATAGTGGTGAAGTGACTGCTGTCTTCCCAATTATATTTGGGGAAAAAATGGCTTATTATATAAAAGTAATAGAGATATAATGACACTAAGATATTCAAGGTAAGCGTTTTATTAAATGTTTAATTCAATTATTTTTCACTGATAATAATTGCTAAAATTCAATTATAATCCAACATTTTCTAAATTTTAGAAGATTTTACCCAATTATTGGTTCCTGGTCTTGCTCTAAAGCCGGGAACTGCATTCTCGGGCGTATTAATACAGGCGGAGGGAGACGTTGAAACAGATGGTGATTCAAGATGGCCACCTGTATCGGTTTGATATAGCAAAGTTTCCAGGGTCTTAATGGCCCGTTCGTAACGAGCAACCCGGGAAGAGGCGTTAGGTCTGCAAAAAATGAGGAAGAACACTTAAGTAAAAGTAAATTAAAGGAATTATTTAAATTATCAAATTTTGGATAATGAGAATTCCTTAATTCAATTAGTGTTGATGCCGTTAACATTGGAAAATACGGAAAGTGAAACTAAATTTAAACAAACATTTACAGTTTATAGTAATGATGTAAAAACGGTTGGGTTTTATTTGGTCGAACTTTAGTTTAAGTCGACAAAACATAAACAGACCAACGATTTTTGGTGTCGACTCTTGACTTAGTTAAAATTTGAAAAACAGATGAGAATCAACCATTTAGTTAAACCAAAGGTCAACTTAGCAAAATCCAGCTGTTTTCACGACACTAGTTCTATAGGAACTAACATACATACCTTTCCTTTTTAGTATTAAAAATTTGTTACTTCAATCAGTGTTCCTGTTTATAGATTTTATGTCTATACATGGACGCCGCCAGCACTGGAATTAGAGGGGGGCAATAATAATTTGGGGAGGGGCAAAATGAACATTTTTTGAAATTTTAGCCATAATTTAATAAATTTCAACAAATTTTTGGTTTTAGAGAGGGCAGACGCCCCTCCCTGCCCCGCCCCCTTGGCTACGCCCATGAATCCCAATGTAATTACAAAGATTCGGTAGGTCTGTCCGTTAATATACCGAATTTTAGTAATTTCAACCAATGGGGTTAAATAGACCCCAAAAGGAATTTACCGTGCGTTGTAGTCTTGTCCCATCATTTGGGCTTGAAGACGTTTTAACTCGCGCCTATTCCGTATGAGAAGCAAAACTAGATCGTCCCTCAAGGGTGAACCTTTCCCCCCTGAACTAGGAGGTAGCCAGGCGTCACGTGATTTTGGCGGTGTCGTCACATGACCTTCTACGAGCCTCTCCCCACGGCGTGCCCCACCTTTGGTAGGCTAGTAAAATTTCAAAAACAGCAATATTTATAAATAAAAATTTAAAAGTCGACCCCAAAGCTTTATGAGTAAATTAAATAATATTAATCAATCTTTAATCACATCAGATCCGCCTTTTTAAAATTTGTTGCCAACAACCAAGAACCACTGAATCGCGCAAAATCAATAAAGCAATTAACGTATGAGATCAAATCTTATGCACCACGCAAAGTTCAAATGTTTACATCCTTACAAATAAATACCCAAGTTACAAGTAGTCACTATTTTGAGCTAGTCCAGGGAACACGAGTGGAAAAGCACATAGCACCCTTTTTAGCATAACTTAAAGACCAAACAAAACCTAGAAAATATCTCTTTACTTCAAAATGTGATTAGCACATAAATTGTTCAAAAGATTAACCCATCTTTGAGGTAGGCACAATAGAGACACCACCCGCAAACTTACAGAAATGGGTTTTTGGGTGAAATCTGCTTTGGAAGGATCGAGAACGCGATTGACGGTCAATTTGTTGGGCCTCATATTAATTTCCGTTTTGGCACGATCTCTAAAACCTGGTTGCCCGGCATTCTTCATTTCTCTAGGCCCCTTAGCTGGAACTTGACCGGACGAGCCATTACATTCTTCACCTCGCCTATCATTATATATCAACAATATTATTACACAACTTTCATTCATTTTTGTGTAATGGTCATTAAACAAGTTAAAAGAATCAAAATTTGGTTTAAAACTCAAATTGGATATATGCAATAAAGTACCCTAATTCATGGGCGTAGCCAGGGGGGGGGGGCAGGGGCGGCCGTCCCCCCCCCACCTGAATGACGAAAAAAAATTTAATGCAAAAACCCTTAAAATTAAAAAAAAATTATGTTTTATCCCGCCCTAATTGAACTTTTAAACGTTTTGCCCCCCCCCTAATCCAGAACCTGGCTACGCACATGCCTTAATTCGATTAATTAATACAAAAGGACACGCAGTATAATAGTGGCATGTTTAATAGGCTAGGGGACCTCGTGAAGAAATTGTAAGTACATTGCTATGTTAAAGTTGATCATTTCTTTTTTTAAAATTCCACTTATCGCTTTTGTTTAACTTGTTAAGTTGTAGGACAAAAGTATGTTTTACAAAAATTAAAAATGAATTTTAATCAAATAGGGTATCCCATTCAATTTTGCACCAGAATGTACTATGTATGTTAGAGGCCTGCACGGGTCACCCGAAACCGGTCGGGTCGGGTTCGGGTTGAAAATTTTAGAATGCATTCGGGTCGGGTCGGGTTGGATTTATAGAGTCGGGTCAAAGGATATGAATCTTACATTACAAAATGAACGAAACGTATTTGTTAAATTAATGCTACTATCTATAATTTGGGTAAAACAATATCGAATTGTATAACTAATTATAATCATTCATTCATATAATCAATTTCCTTTTCTATTTTTTTAATTCGTTTAATTTGGAGGCAAATTTGAATTTAAAACTGAATCACGAAAGGTTAACAAATGAATATTTATTATTGTTTATAAATAGTCTATAGTGTAAATTATAAATTCAACTACATAAAGATATAATTAAATATTCAATTTAAGAAGGTCAAATTTACGCCCCGAAATTGTAGACGCCACAATATTTATACATATAATTATAGTAAATCAATTTAATAAATTTATTAATCAAATTTTGTAAGATCATTTCTGTCGAATAAATTTTTCTTCCCCAAATTTTTCTACTTGGTCGGGTCCGGGTTGAAATTTAAAAACGCTTTCGGGTCCGGTCGGGTTCGGGTTGAAGATTTAAAAACGCTTTCGGGTCGGGTTCGGGTTATAATTTTAAACGCTTTCGGGTCGGGTTGGGTTCGGGTTGAAAATTTAAAAACGCTTTCGGGTCGGGTCGGGTTCGGGTCGAAAAAAAGTGACTTTGCAGGCCTCTAATGTATGTATGACATTTTATAAGAAAATACCAGAATTTTCTAAATATAATATAGGAAAAAAACTTTTTATAATTATTAAATCTTTCCATTAAAATTTTACAATCGACAAATTATGAAATTAAATTGCTCTTAGCTTTAGAAAAAATTAAAAGTCTAGTTTTGTATCAACTAACGTGGAATTCAAACGGGCGTGGCTGATCACGTGACTTAGAGTCCTGACCCAGGCATCTCTATCTCGAGAGGCCGCGGTTGCCATGGTTATGCTTTCTACCTTCGTAGCCGTTCGAGTAGTCGTCAGCTTATCAAGATGGCCACCACATATCACGTGATATATTCGAATTTCAAGGGCAAAGGAATATAGCGTAGGGTGGTGGGGAGTAGAGGGCGTTCCGGCGTGCCCATTCGTGGCTAATGTCCCGGGAGATGAGGCACCTAACGAGGGTCCCGGAATTTTGATAGAAAATTCCTGGTGCGTCACGAAACCCTGGAAATCTCGGCTGTGCCTGAGGGTGGAGATGAACCTGACGGTCGAGAGAGGCCCCGGCCCCGCCCTCGGATCTAGGGGACATGCTTAAAATTCGAAAGGGAAAAATTTTAAACCAATATTTTAACACTTCTTAGGTTGGGTCAAAAATACTTACACGGATGGTATTTGGGGTTATAATTACCCCAAACTTTAAATAGCTATCACTTAGATATTTTATAATATAAACTTGTCAAAATGTGCAAGAATAATATTATTTCAACTCTTATACGTTCATTAATATATTAATTTGGCTATTTGATCAAGTGGTTAAATTTTATAACTATAATTAGAGCGACCCCCAAAAATTGTCCCCTTATGACTATTTTGGCTCAGATCAAAAAAAAAATATATTTTATTTTATGGTTCAATCAGTAAGACTATATAAAAGAAGGTTGAAACTATAAATGTGGAAAATTTGGTAAAAAATAATCTAAAAACAAAAAAAATAGAGATGTTTAAAATTAGGCAATTTTTAGCCTTTTGTTTTTTAAGGCAAAAAAATTTACTATTGGCCTCAACTCATATTAAATATTATTTTATAAATTTTTTATACAGATACATAATAAAATATAAAAATTAAGAATAAGGGCAATATTTAAATGAAAAATTTTACATTAGAAATTTTATGAAGCTATAAAAATAGTTACATATACATTTTATATGTATGGTCACAAATTTGCTAAATTCCACTATACTCTTAACTATTTCATCTGCAATAAGTATTTTAAAACAACCAAGAGGAGATTTGGCGGCCCATTCATATAACTTTACTCCAATTAAATGCAATACAAAATTTTGTTCCTTGTTATAACATTTTTATTAGGACAATTTTTGTGCCAGGTATTGTCTTTCCCTTTGAAATATATCATATAATAAAAGCTTCTAAGTTATTTCCTATAAAAGTATCTATTTTTGTTCGGCATATTACTTAACTCTTCATCTTAATCTCCTGTTAACTCACTCTCAGATTCATGACTACTCATGTAGATATAATCATCAGAACCATCAAGAATTACTTGATAAAATGTTATAACTGCTTTTAAATACCATCTTCAGACAAAGAAGTATCAAAAATACTGCACTTTTTAAGATTAGACATATTAAAAATCAAAAAATGTGGGGAAAATCACAGAAATAAGCACTTTGAAATACCACGAGGAAAAAATATCATGTTAAAACCAGAGTTTAAAATTTGAATATTTTAAATAAAAAGAATTTATACAAAAAATTTCTTCACAAAAGTGTTTACAATAATGGGTTTTAATAATATATTTCAAAAAAAAATGTTGAAAATTTTTTTTTCTTTCGTTTTATGGAAGGTAGGGTCGTGGAAGACCCCGGGCATCTAAAACACTCTCTATCTTAAAAACTATTGAACTAGCCAAATTTTGCAGAGATATTCTAGGGTAAATTTTGTTAAGCTACTGAAAAAATGAAATTATAATATTCACTAATTTATTTTGTACAGCATTTTTAAACGGCTTGGGGTCATTATTCCCCCACCCGACCTACGAAGTGTTAAGACTTCAAAACTCATAAAAATTGCGAAAACATTCTTCAACCAGTATAACAATTGCAAAGTGAGCATAACATGTTTTCAAATTTTATAAGATTCCCATATAAAAAAAAAGTTTTAAAGCTTGACTTATAAATTCCAACTTAATTAAACTTGAATTTAGACCTAAATATTATAGGACAGCTGAATTAGAGCAAACCTAGGAGAAAAAATTAAAATAGCTCTTTAGTTCATTTGATTAAATTACTTTTATAAATGGTGAGTTTGAAATCCTCGAGGGTTGCCCATTGTTTGACCCAATGAGTAACGGGCCGATTTTCCTGTCGCAAAAATATCATTACAAAATTATCATACTTTATATTTATTACATATATGATATGCATAAGTGAAATTTATTTTATGCCTAATAAGTACTTTAAAAAAATTATAATATTTTAAAATACTCTAAAATTTCGTTTGGAAGTTGCGAATAGGTCAAATTAAAATTATCGTTTGGTTTTTTACGGCGTAGATTAAATTTAATTTGCCACACTATACGCGAATTCTAGGGGTGCAGGTAAATTAAACTACTTCGTATTTAATATAATTTATCAAAGATAATATTAGATTAGGAGGCAAAAGTCGTTTAGTCTCCTATGATTATAAAATAATTTATATTCTTTCATATAATAATCACAATATTGCTAAAACATTTTTAAACTCAAGGATTAAATGTAAATTTTACCAAAAAGAATAACCAGCCAGAGTGTTTGCTCTTATCCATACTTTCTCCTTGTCCATCTATGGCATATAAACCTGATGCATCATCATCATCATATCCATTTACAATTCGCGATGTCGGACTGATGATTCCATAATTCATCGGGTTAAGTATTTCACGGTTAGTGTGTCCAATGATGTAAGTAGAATTGTCCTGTTGCCTAAAATTATTCAAGTCTTAATACTAAACCTAGTAAAATTCCTCTAAATGTAGTTTAACTCTTTACGAAAGGCGTACTTATATCAATTAAGTTCTTTTAAAAAATCAGAATTAAGATATTACTCTTAGCAATGAAATAGTTTTCTTTAAAACTACGATCGGGCTTGATTCAGACTCGTGCCTATATTTCTTCAAGCTTCTACGGATCTCTAACTATATGGACTAGCTTAAATCTAAAAAAAAATTGAGCCCTAAATGACCGAAGACCGCAATAAAACTTCGCCTTTATATTAATACTGCCAAGTTGCTTTTATAACTTTTGAGGCAATATGATATTTAATGTTACTTAAAAATTACTTTAACTTACAACAAGTGTAAAGTGAGAATAATAAAATACGATAAATAACTTACGGTAGTAGAGTGATATCGGAAGGTGGTTCGGAGGTGTGGTTACGACCCTTAGATGGGGTTCGACCTATGGACTGATTGGTCCCGCGAAATAATTTTGCCAAAGAAGACGCCAATTTTTTGCCTGTCCCCTAAAGTAGTTAGAAAAGTGCTCATACTCATTGTCAATAATTATTAAACAAGTAAGATTCAAAACGCCATTATAATAGGTTATTGAGAACTAATTAAGACAATGAAAAAATAATTTAGCCTAAAAATGTCGTTAACCTTAAAACTTTTCATGAGCAAAAAGTATGTGAAATAAATTACATCCATCTACATCTACCCCTCACCTTAGTTTGTGCAATAATCAATCTAACCCCCCCCCCCCGACCCAGCCCGCTTAATAACGAATACCCCCCCCCTCTATATCCAAAAATTTGTTAAAATTTATTAAAATCATGGCTAAAATCTCAAAAAATGATCATTTTGCCGCTCCCTAAATCATTATTGCCCCCCCCCTCTAATTCCAATGCTGGCTACGCCCATGAATGGGGTCATAATCAAATTGCAAATGAAATATTGTTCGTCTGCAATCATAAAAAAAATAATTAAGAATTTTCAAATGGTCCGCAAAATTGTACCGGGATTAAAATGCACTTACGGTAAATTATGTAATTTCGGAATGCCTAGTAGTAACGGAAAAATCGACTTCGGAGGCTGATTTCCAAATTGTTATATAATAATCGTAATACAAAGTGAGCCCTGGAAAATTGCTTCAACTTTCAGAAATATGATTTTATTTAAAACTTTGTTTAGCCAGCCAACACTTGGAAGATCGATTAATAGCAATTACAATTATATCATAGAGCAGCGCGTATGTATCGATTTCAAAAGAATTACACATGACGACTGTTAAAGTGTGAAATAAGAGGAAGGTAGGAGGGAGTGAATAATTACCCCCCTTGCCCCCACCCCCAGCATCACGCTCTTACCCCCCTCCCCCCCCTTCCCATATTTCCTACACCTCAATTACGCCTCGAAATCACATCGAGGTGACGCGAGAGAGTGTGTTCAACGCAAAATTTATTAAATGAGACTTTATTTTGTTAATAATAATATTTTTATTATCTATTTAGTCTTAACTTAAACGGATTTAAAAATGTAATATCGTTTAAGTTGAATAATCCCATATCTAAAACCTTAAAAAGGGCGGTTGACATGTTATTCGTGGTTTGACATATTTAGGCGAAGGATCAATTTGACAAGCTCCCTTATTACGTATAGCCTTTTAAATCATTAGAGATACAAAATAAAACATGTCACTTAACAAAATTTAGGGTTTACTTTATTTAAAAAAACTAAATAAATTTGGAATATCTTTATTTTAAAAATCGTCTGCTGCCTCCATATTAGACTTCGATTAAGCTCAAACACGAAAAGTGTAACATCACAAGAAGGTAACAATTCATTCGTTTAAAACACCGTTACATTTTAGAATTATGAAATTTTATAAAAAAAATACTTTTAAGGAATAAAAGCTTCAATCACTCATTGATTCCATATTATGAAATGTTCCCACACTATCAATACCCAACATACCCCGTTTAAAGTCAGTCAGTGAAATTCCATCCTCAATTCATAGCCTAGGGGCGTTGAAATGTATATAACGCAAAAGTGCGTAGGCATGCTACAAGTGTGTTTGCGCGTTTAGTAATGCTAATGTGTACAAGACCAGTCTTTATATGCATGTTCAAGAATAATTAAAAAGGTGCGCGAAATGTATGTCATCCATCCATCCATTTACTAGTCGAGCGAATATACTATTTTTTGCTACTTCTACACCACACTTGCTCGTTGCAATTAGGCTATTCCCTCCCCCTGCCTCCTTTTCTATCCTCACACTTATTTAAAGGTCACACGTTGAACCACGCACGACAACACAGCATTTCTATCTACAACACAAACATTTTAACCGTAATAGTGGGGCGAGAAAGCTCTATATTTAATGCATCAAGTCGCTACATTTTGGAATGGGACAAGTGTTTCATTGGAATATTCACATTCCAAGGCTGCGATATTGGGAGGTTGTGTAGGTAGTCTATAAATCAGAGATCAGATTGCCCGGCCCGCTGCCCAAACAGGCCGGCCCACGCAACTGTCATAAATTTTTATTTTCGGGCGGGCACGAAGAAGACAGGATTCGGGCAATTCGGGCTTAATGAGATTTTTTAGATAGTGTATTTTTTTGTTACTTTCCATTAAATTGCATATAAAAATGCTAAAAAATTGCCATCCGTCCCCAAGTTATTTTTACAATTTTTGCCAGAACCCCTTTATTTCCATCAAGTCCCTAGCTAGGTTATGGAAAGGATTAAAATATTTATATATATGCAGCCCTTTCATTGTTCGTAATTCGCATGTGCCGTCTATACATAGTACAAAATCGTCACGGCCAAATTGATACAAGGCCTGAAAGTGTTAAATTTCATTATAATATCATTTAATTTTTTTAAACAAATGATTTAACAAGGCTTCTCCAATTCGCTCTTATAATTCCCTTATCACTCATCGCTATCGCTAAGCTCAAATATTTTAGAAAAACCAAATACTACGTTTTTTGACCAATTAGGATTAAAATTAAAGTACAAAAGTTTCATTTGAAAAAATCATTCGCTTTTAAATATTGAAAAAATGAGTCTAACAGGCTAATTTAATATTTCGGGCCGGGCAATTCGGGCAGCATTAATGTTTCGGGCGGACACCAGAAGGGTTGGGGCGGGCTCGGGCGGGCAATGAGGTTAGAGAATTGAACCGGGCCGGGTTCGGGCAGAAAATTCCTAACAAATCTGACCTCTGCTATAAATTACATTTCCACACTGTTACAAAAAACAAACAACTTCCTCTACTACTAAGTGTATAACCAAACCACTTGCAGTGTCAGGCAGAGTAAATAAATATACCTTAGCAGGCAAGCACCACACCGCTCACAAACTACATAAAATTACCTAGCCATCCATCGCGGGGGGAACACGCGATAAATGATCGATGATTAGGGACTGGTATAGCTGGTATAGTGTGTGTAACTTTACATTCGTAGTAATGTCAACGAGCTATCGACACACTATAACAATATGCAATTTATGCGTTTGGAAATCTTTATCAACTCGAACGTTGTGCTGACTGAGATTGCGTAGCATAAATCTATCACAACGATCAAAGAAATGTGAAGGAATTAGGTCAGGTATTTACTGTGCATTAGATTCCAATAAAATTTGGCGTTGAATTGCTTTGGTTCGTTTATTTACTTATCGCTTTAATCCCTAACCAAGAGCTTCAAAACAGAACCCCTAGGCTAGGAATATCAAGACACATTTAGATATGTGTGGGGAATATTAGTAATCCCTACCTGACCGAATAAGCTTGGTGTGGGCCAAAAAATGAAAGTGACACTTTCGTGAAGCAAAATTTAGGAAGGGGGGAAACAATGAAATGTCATTGTGGCAATTTTATTTTATAACAACCCTATGCCTCCCCTTTGAAAATAAACCCGATAATTGCTTATTTCACGTAAATCAAGTAGAGTCAAGACTAAACTATGGTGCCGCCAGAGGGTCTACGTAAACAAAATTACCTTATTGCGAAGAGAGAAAAGGGACAATTTTACATTGGTTTGAGGTTGCACTCGAAACGGGGGGATTAAGACGCGGCTTCTCTTTCATGCGAGCTCGTAAAAATTTATTGACCCATAAAAGCTCCCTCTCTCTTTCACATTCTTACCTCATTAAAATGTAAAACACACTTCAACGTGTGCCTGCTTCTTTTGTAAATTGTATTGTACGGCTTACAAAGTTGCACAAATAAGAGCATGGGCTTAGCAGGATCCAGAAGAATGCAAAAAAAGAGCTGCCCGCCCCATTAAAAATACTATTTCCATACAGAAATAACTTTGAACAAATTTTAAAATCAGTAATTTGCCCTGATAAAATTATCCTCATGTTAATTTTAGATATGCTCATTTTAAACAGCTCCGAATAGCATGGGATGGGTTATTGACTTAAATTAGACTACTAATTGCCAATTACGATTTATACCACCGTCTATTCTAGGATAAACAATGGATGTTATTCATTAGCGAAACAAATTCCTAATTAAGATCGGCCTACTTTAATTCTTGGACTCCTAATCATGCAAACATTTCCTAATAATAAAGCAACTTTATTTGATGAAATAAATTTTTGTACCTACATTCCTCATGGCTATACCGCAAGAGTAGTGGTCGGGTCTAAAAAATCCAGTCCAAGTTGTGCAGAAGGCCAATAAATGTATTTATCAAGCTCGGGCGTAGCCAGCATTGGAATTAGAGGGAGGCAATAATGATATAGGGAGGGGCAAAATGAGCCTTTTTTAAAAATTTAGCCATAATTTTTGGATTTAGAGGGGGGCAGCCGCCCCTCCCTGCCCCCCCCCCCTGGCTACGCCCATGATCACGCTTAATATTATTTGATTTAAAATTAGTATCTAAAGTACTACAATGCTTTAAAATAGTATAGTATTTCTATTTTTTCATAGTTTATATTTGGTTACTTTTATTTAATATTTATAAAAATGGTAGTGAAATGGTCATGAGTGGTGTTAGTTAGTATTTTGAAACTTGGATTTTTGAAAAGAAACCAACTAGCAAAGCCCACACTAAGTTTAATTTATAAAGGGCATCTAATAAGGTTTAAAAAAAACTTTGATCTTGCTGTTAAAAAGAAAAGCTGATGGAAGAATAACAATAAAATGAGGTAATGAACACGCACTAGGAAAAACAGGTGATATTGGAGAGGAATCAAACTGGCTTTTGACGGGTGGGGGTGGTATAGAATGGAATGCAACAATTTTACAAAGTAATAAAGATACCTCTACATAAATCGTATTAAGGAATTCGGACTGCGGTGCGGAGAGCAGTTAAATGTTTTCAAAAATATAATTGTAATTATTGCCATAGCGTCGTACTCGTACGTTATCAAATTTCACATTTCCCCAACGCAGATATACCGCCTTGGCTTCTGAAGTATCATAAAGAGATAGATTGTAACTAAAGTTTAGTAAAAAACCATAGGGTTCTTTGAAGCTTTTTATAAAAATTATGATAAATATAGTGCATTTTGGTACTTTGGAAATGAATTTGAGGCATGATAAGCTACGATCGAGTATTATTACGCTACAAATAACATTTTTCCGTTACAAAACGGCAAAAATAACTTTGGATATAATCGAGAAAAAAAATTAAAATGCTAAAGCGATAAGATTGAAGATTTTAATATAACTGACTTTGCAGAGAATAGAAGTCTTGGATATTAAACCATGGAGCATGAGATTCATTTTTAGCATTTTTGAACTTAAAGTCGGGGCAGCAATTGCATAAAAACTCAATTTATATCTTTGAATCGGAATTAGTATGTGTAGTATAATAATAAAATTTGTGAAAGTGAGTTTTAATGTTTTTATCAATTACCGCCAAAACAAGGTTTTACGTTTGATATTTAAAAGCTACCCAAGGGCTGTGTACATAGTTGAAATTTTTTTAAAATATGTTAAATAATAATACAATTAGTATATGCATAGACTTATTTAAAAATAAAGAGCAACTTTGAATGTAGTTGGGAAACACGAGTAGTTTTATTAAGTCGTTGACGTATTTTTTCTTTCAAAATTGTGAAATAATAACAATAAAAATATTATTTAATATTCTCAGCTGATCAACAATAAAAAATTGGGTTTGGTTGCCATCTTATAATATCAGTTATTTGGGTCGTTAATTTAACAATACGTCCCTTTTCATTTGTTTTATATATAATTTCGTCTTCGTACAAATAAACTTGAAAAAAAGATAAGATAAGCAAATTTATTAATTTTTATCGGCAAAAAAAGAAATTTTTAATTTTTATAATATCTTCGCCGGAAAACAGAGGCTTCCAATACGTTGTAAGTTGCACGTGACAAAAAAGAAATATAGAAATCTTTAATAATAATTCCTGACAAAAAGGTGTTGTTAAAGTGCATTTATAAAGCTCGCTAACATTGATCATATATATGCGTGCGTGTAAGGGTGACTCTATATCCTTAAATCATAGTTAAAATATATACCATTAAGCTCTTCAAAATTTTATGGTTAAACAGCTCAATTTAAAGATTTATTAAAGTGAAAAAGCACAGTTCGTAAAAAGTCGCACATATATTCTTAAATTATTATGGATTAAAAAGCTACATAACCATATTATATAGAGTAACAACTTCATGTTACAATTATAAAATGGCTCCTAATCTCGTCACTGTTTAATTAAATCTAAATAACCTATCCTTAGTTGTGCACATTTCAAAATGGCGGCGAAAACGGTACACTTGTTTAACATTGATGAACAGTCTAACTATTCTATATGCTATCATTCTCCATGCCCCCGGGCGCAGCCAAAGGGTGCAGGGAGGGGCGGCTGCCCCCCTCTAAATCCAAAAATTTGTTGAAATTTAGCAAAATTAGTTCTAAAATTTCAAAAATAATCATTTTGCCCCTCCCTAAATCATTATTAACCCCCTCTAATTCTAATGCTGGCTACGCCCATGTCCACCCCCTCTCTTTTTATCAACTTTTTTAGACCTCATGCCGCCGATAAGATGGGATGAGGTATTAAAGCCAAAAATTATTAAAATCCAATTGCATGCGTTATATGGAAAGAATTAATACGGTATGGTCTCCTTAAAGGATATAAGTTATATTTTATAAAAATCAGAAATTTAGACAAAAAAAAACAAAGATCCTCTCTCTTTAGCAGAGGCACTAAATTTTTAAATACTCGGAACTCAACAATACTAAATTTTCTGTCCCATTGCGACAACCACTCTCACTTGGCCCCCAAGCCTTAAAAGTTATTGTTAAAAAATAATAATCGCGAATCTTTTTTTTATAAGACAGAAAATGGGCATTACTTTTTGTAAATATAGTGTCAATAGCATTATAGGAGTGTTTTCCAAATATTTATAATATCAAATTTTTTTTCGATTTTTCATTCGTCTTCACAAAATATGTATTTTTATCTTAAATAAATTAATTTAAAACAGGTTGAGTGCTCCTGATATTTGAGAATAAATATTATCAATAGTTTGTGATTAAATATTATTTTATCTTCATCCACCCTCCCCCTCCCCCCCCCCCCCCATGATGGAAAATAAATAATCATTAGCTAATACAAAAGTCAACAAAAAATGTGCCGATATCTAATTTGCTTTATAATTTTTTAAATGCACTCAATTACAATTATAACGGGCATGGGCGTAGCAAGCATTAGAATTAGAGGGGGGAAATCATGATTTAGGGAGGGGCAAAATGAACGTTTTTTAAAATTTCAGCCATAATTTTTCTAAATTTCAACAAATTTTTGGATTTAAAGGGGGGCAACCGTAACTCCCTGCCCCCCCCCCTCCCTTGGCTAAGCCCATGATAACGGGAATAAGTGGGATATAAAAAAAGTAAACAAGCAATCTAATTAATACCTTTTGAGATTCCGTAGGTTGTTGAATGGTGGGTGATATCGTCGTTCCTTCATTCATTGAACTGTTAAATTCGCTTTTTGAAACTTCACTTTCTAAACTGCATATATATTATTTTGGAAAAAATTAAATGTCAATAATTTTTAAGCATGCCTCTAAATGTACAACATTTGTGTTATTCTAAAGATGAAAAAATAAATTGCAATTCATTATAGCTGGATTACTTATGTGATGTGATATTTTCCAAGACCCGTTCCTTCTTGTCCGGTGTTTTTGGGCAAATGGCTTCGAGATTTACGTAAATGAGCTCTGTTGCTTGAGATATGGGTTCAGTTTTTGACCTGATAAACAACAGCAAAAAGGTGAAATAATTTGTTTACAAAGTGTATGTGTTTATATTAGTGTTGGAAAAAGATTTGGGTATTGTTAGTCACCCTTTGGTGTTAATTGACCAAACTTTGGACTGTTTTTCTTAGTTGTCCTTTAAGCTTAGTCGAAATTTAAGAAAACAGACCAAAGCTTGTGGTAATTTTTCAAAAATAGACCAAGAAAAAACCTTAGCCACAACCTCGTCTATAACCCTTATGGTATGATAAGCTAAAATGGGTTAAGGTTATTGAGATTGTGCCCTAACCTCTTATCTAATTAAGATTTGATTATTATAAAGAAATCAATAAAAAAAAAATATAAAATGTATCACCGATGCTAACCTCACAGGACCAATATATTTTAATTTTCAATAGTCATATCTGCCCCATTCTCCATGAAATTTATTAAAAAGGGTAGTATTATAGGTAAATGAGACACTGTTAGTATTCGTGAGGTAAAGTTTTAATAAATGTTTTATAATCCAATAAAAATTATTTTTTTTAATTTAATTATAACACCCATAAAATATTATACAATTGCATTCTTATATGTAATAAAGATTAAGTTGGCAAATAATTTGATAAAAACTATTTTAGACTTTTGCAACTTTTGATATACTCAATTCGATTACAATGTCAAAATTAATTATTTAACCTTTTTCTTCCAACAAGCATATATTATTATTTAAAGTTTTCTTATGTAAATTAATTATAATATTGCCTGTCATAGGCATTGTTCCAAAATTAAATTTAACTAAATATTTTTTATCAAATATCAGATTATAAGTAATCAAATTTTAAGTTTCACTATTTATATATTTATTCAAATAAAATAAAATTGCCAAAAGTTGTAATAGTGATAACAAAAATTTAAGATGTTTAATTTATTATAAATCGAGTTAAGTAATTATATTATAATCTTTACTCAATTTTTCTTTTGGCAATTGGTGGTACCCAACTTGTAATTTGATCAAGGTGACTGATCAAAAAAACCTTTGTAAAATGTGCAAAATTGATACAATACTTTATATAATATCTTTGACCCGCTTCAGATATTCCAGTCTCCCAACCCAGATGTGATCCTTAAATATATTATAATGCAAAATTATATAATTAATTTTTGAAAACACTTAATTAAGGCCATAATTTAAAAATTTGAATGTGACTTTGATAAGATAAACTTAAGAGTACCATTGTAAGGAAAAAAGCCAGTTCTAAAAGGAGTTTTTGTTACAGGGTGGAGCCATGATGTGGACTTCATATGGTCACTAAAAATTTTTAAGATATTAAATTTATAAATACTTTATAAAAAACATTCTGCCATCATTCATGCAGCCCAAAGTCCAACCTTCAGGTAATGACTTATCTCTTTGTTCATCCATGCAAATTAGTTTTTTGAATTTCGAGGTAACATATGAGTGTTTGAATGAATGAATCGGAAACTTCCTAAATCGCTGAGCAGTGTTTCTTTCAAACGAAACATAAGGCGAACCTCAGATTGTCTTATATACCCCTCCCTACCCCGATAAAAAAAATTAATACAACTGAAATCTTTGATGGAAATTTAAATAATTTTATTTCCAAGCCTCCCAACCCACCGAATTAATACGCCACAGAGTGAGTTTATGCAAACCCCTGACCTAATAATATTTTTGTACTATTTTAAGTCTTTGCAGAGTTAATATATATTATAATATTTAAAGGCTACATTAAAAAGAAATTTATATTAAACTTAAAAAAATGCCGCTGACTATAACTTTAAAATTCTATTTAATAATTTTGGTTATATTCCATTGATCTTTCAAATACAAGCTATCTAGGCTTTACCATCTGATTGCTTTCTCAGAATTTTTAGAAGAGAGTAATAAAGTTCTGCAATATAGTATATGCATAACCTATATGAAAAGTTTAAGACAAATTCTATCTATTTAGGTTAAAATTAAGATAAAATTAATTATGATTTATTATTTAAGCTATTAATGTTAAAAATAATAAATTAAAAGAAATTGTTACTGATTTTTAGCCTTGCATGTCTTATTAAATATATGATCTATTCCAACCAATTTTTTAATTTAATTTGGATGTGTTTTATCAATATATCAATCTCTTCTAACCCTCATATTACCTTATTTGGTTGCTGGAAAACGCCGATGTAAATATCTTGATTAAAGAAAAAAATTTTAGGGCAAAAATATAATAAAATATTAATTTAAGCAAAAATAAATTTTCCCCTTACATGTTTGTGGGCTCTTTGAAACATCTTTATATTGTGTTACCTTCGTCTTATTTCTGTAATAGGGGCATCAGAAGGTAACGTTGTTCGATTCAGGGCCAGAGCTTTTGAACACCGAACCTTATAAAAATAACTTCCGTTTATTATAAACTCATCCATTATATCATGATAATCTTATCTTTGACTCGAATTGTGTGCAGATTTTTCTTATTTTTAGAAAATCATATAATGATTCACTAGTTGCTTAAAATATATATTTTAAAAAATATCTGCGAAGTATGACGTAGAACATTTATGTATCATTAGGGGCTTGATGACCAAAAACCATTGTTTTAGACATAGGCTTTTAGTTTCACTTTCTGCTTTTTACAAAGAGTAGGAAAAAGTCCACCTTACATGACTCTTGAATTTTTTCCTGAACATAAAATTGACCGCTCTATGATAACAATTTGTCTGACCCCGGCCGAGGGCCAAAATCTTTTTTATTTTTGGACCCTAATTGACCTACCCCTACATGGTCTACAAATCATAACTAATTCTTTATAAACTTTCCCTGCGACCTTTCAACCACCTCCGCCTTGACTCCAAATTTCATTTTCTTTGTAAAACACTTATTTTATCTTTAATATGGTCTAATAAAGCTTTGTTGTTTATATGTGCAACTACACCATAGACTAAAACTACGACTTTATAAAATTTTTAATCCTTAGATTGCTTCATCTTAACTAGTGATGCAGAAAAACCGAAAAAATCTCGGTCTCGTCTCTTCTCGTCTCGAAAAACCGAGACGAGGACGAGATTTTTAAAAATTGAGTCGAGATCGAGACGAGAATTTTGACCTCGAGACGAGATAAGATTTTATCGGCGAGATCTCGACTTTAATTTTTCTCTATTAAGTCTTAATTTAGATTATTAAGAATTTCTATTTTAGATTTAAATTTAGGGTATTAATTGCTAATTAATATGATTTTGAAACTTTTGATAGCAAATTACTTACGCACCTAATTATCCGCTTCGCGCAAATTTCAAATTTGTAATATCTTAATAAACAGCATAGTGCTAGTAGCCCTTAGGGTATTTGAGAAATTAATTAGGTATTGGTTACTTATATGTATAGCTTATATAATATAAAATTATTTAGACCTATAATGAGTTTGCGCAACAAGTTCATCATCTAACACAAAAAAGAGCAAGCTGCTCAAACATTTCATCCAAGGATAAATCAAATAAAATGGGGAAGTGTAAATTGTGCTTTAAATAAAATTTTATATTGTCATATATGTGCAATCAACGTAAGATCTTAAAACTTTTATCTTCTTCCAACAAAAATGCCTATTTTATTGTATTACAATGTTCAGATAATTACTTGTTATAAATAATGATATCTTCAAAAGTTTACTCTTGCATTTTTGTCATTATTTTAACGTTATTATATAAGATCTCAAGATATTCATTATGTTAAAATATGATGATATTATTAAACTTTATCCTTTTATTGAGCCTTAGCCAGGAAATGTAAGTTATTGTTTAGCAACTTTATACCTTCGAGGCAAGTAGTATATAACACCTCTAATAATGCTTCCTATCTTAAGATACCCATCTAGCTTGTGTTTTGGGGTTTGAGATAAAAAATTGGTTCCATTATGACCAATTTATATCTTATATAATAATTTATGAGTCAGAAAAAAATATATGGTATAATTGTTTTTAAAAGTCGAGACGAGACGAGACGAGATCGAGATTTTTCTAGGGCGAGATGAGACGAGATCGAGATTTTTCTAGGGCGAGATGAGACGAGATCGCAACACTAATCTTAACATTGAAAAATTTTCTTTAATCCCTGTTGGTTTCTCAAGGTTTTCATATAAAGAAATACAAAAAAATGCCTCTATTAATAATTTTTAATATATTATAGTTTAATGCTTTAAATTTTCATCTGCAACTATTATGCTTGTTAACTTTTTCTCTGAGGATTATTATTAGGGCTTAGCCAGGGAAAGAAGGGTGCTTGTTTTTTCAATATTTATTCAGTATATCTTTACAAAAAAAATTAAAAAATTAACATTTTGCTATTTCTTAAAGCATTATTTTCTTTCCTAGTAAAATACCTGACTACGCACATGATTATATCTTCTAGATTTGCGAAATATGATACTAACTCCTCTCGTCTAGAGTGATGCGGGAAAACCGAGAAAATACTTAGCTTGAAAAACCGAGACGAAACGAGACGAGAATTTGAAAAACTGACCCCATTCAATTTTAGTGAATTGTTGTGTATTTTAATATGCCTGATTTCATTTAAGGTATTAAATAGAAATCAATTATGTTATGAATATATTTGATATTAAAATAACACCTAAGTGTAGTAAATATGATATATTTTCACAAAAAGTTAAAAATTTGGCAATATTAGTTCATTTACCTAAGGATGGACGGCACTTAGGGTATGTAAATAATTTAATAATATATAACTCACATATATGTATCCTTAGAATTATTAAACGTTACAATATTTTAGACTTAGAATGAGTTTTGATGGAGTAGCAAATATTACTAAAGCACATTTGAACTTAGCAGTTTCTCATCCTGCATGATGCAGTAATTATAAATTAATGGTCAATTTGTTTGAATAATCATAAAAGTTAAGCTATGGTGGCTCGAGCTTTTTTAGGCACCCTAGCGTCATTTGTGCCTGCCTGCCTAATGATTTCAAAAGTACAACTGAGTATTCGATGACAACGTAATACATTAAATTATGAGTTTTATAGAAGTTTTATCCTTCAACTAATAATATATTTTTGAACCTTAATAAGACATTATGTGAATACATTGTTTTGCTATACACATTATTTTTCACGTAATAAACTGGGGCTGGCAGGTACATTCGATATAATAATTTCTATAATTGTGGCAATTTTGCAGTATAAAATAAATACACACCAACTTATACTGTACTAGATAAATAACTATTTAATGCCAAAGTTAGTTCGAATTGAAACGTAATTATTTAGAATACTAATATGTTTATAAGGATTTTTGTCCTAGAAACCTTATGTTCTTGATCCTATAATAATGCTGCTTTTATTGTTGTTTTTACGACGTTTCAATATGTGCAACAAGTTATCATTTTTGTAAATAATAATATTACCATTATAAGTCACTCGCACTTTGTGGCTTATAAGTTATAACGCTATATTAAACATGTAATAATCTTTATGGGTTATAATTAGTGATGGTAATATCAATGGACAAAACATTTGCCCTAAATATTAAAAGGTCAACTTTGAGGTTTTAGCCAGGGAAAATGTTGGGTCTCATTTGCCTAAATATGTAACTGTCAAATATAGGTGAACTTCTAAATTTGGTCTGTAAATTTAACAGAAACAGTGAATTTGATACAAATGTTATAATTTGCTAGAACTATGAAATTTTATAAGGTCTTATCAGTTAGTATATTTATTATGTAAAAATTTCAGCCCCAAAACACTAACAATACAGGTTTGAACTCAAATTTAAAAAGTGTCAATAAACACCACTATTCAATTTTAAATTTAATGCACAGTTATGCTATTTTATATATCAAACAAAAAGCGATCCTTTCGTACTATACTTCAAATTTATTTATAGTTTTTTAATTTGCACTCCATAGAAAATGCTATCTATTGTCAATGAGATGTTGTGTCACGCTTTTTTAAAAATATAAAGGTATACCAGTTGGATTTTTGTAACACTTAATTAATAATTTTAATAAAACAGGAGAACTTTTTATTTTGTATAAATTTTTCTTAAATGTTAAGAAGAGACGAGAATTCTCGGCGAGACGAGACCGAGATTTTTCTAGACCGAGAAGAGACGAGATCAAGATTTTCATAATCGCTCCCGAGACGAGACCGAGATTTTGCTTTCGAGACCGAGACGATACGAGATAGAAACACTACTCTGGTCATCTTCTCCGTGTTTTGAACGTTTTAAGTCATACGGTTTTTAATTATATAAAAACCAGCGGTCATTAGCTAGTCTATATGCGAAAGCAAAATAAAAGTTTTTTACAGAAGCATAAGTCCAACCTTTAAAAACCCCCTATAAGTTTCCACAGCGATTATTAAAAAAATTACAAGTGGACTAGGAGAGGATGGACGGACAGGACAGACGAACGGAAGGACGGACAAGATGGACGGACGGACAACCAAAAGTAAGCCCATTGTATTTAAAATAAATATAGATAGAATAATTTTTCTCCTTGCCTCCCACTATCTAAAGGCCCGTTTAAGAGTCGACTAGAATTATTATCAGATAAGCAGCATCTTATTTCCAACGTTAATTCCCCAACAAATTCACAAAATTTTATAGTGGGCTAAAATTTAAATTATGTTTTAATTCATATTCAATTTATAGGCCAAAGGTTGTTGGGGTAGTTGTCGCAATGGGACAAAATATTATATTAGAATTGTTAATATCCGAGTACTTTGAAATTTTCAGAGCCTCAGCTGAGGACAAGGGATCTTTGTGATTAGTGGGGCAAATACGTCAGTACATGTATAGTCCCATGCTAAACTGAGTCCATAGTTTGGCCATCGGGTCGTTTGCTGTCATCACAGAGGCCTGTGGGTTCGAGGATTGAGGGGAAATCAGCTTTGGTGAAATAGTTATGTATAAGTTTGTTAACCGCGGTGTGTCGAAAGTACCGGACTTTGTAGCGATTAGAGTGAAGGCCATGATGGCCATTCGATTTTACGGAATTGTTGCAAAGTGAACAAGTGTGTTCAGCCACTATCCTGCATCCTAATCTAAGGCCTACGGCGAAGCGGAATTCGGTGTTGGATAAGAGAAGACCAAGGTTACGGCTTGGGAAAGCTTCGATTCGTGACCTGAGCGTGAAGCCAAGCTCCTAAGCGCTGGAAGTTCCTCTGCCGAAGCGCCATCCTTACAACTTTTTAAAAAAATAGGGAAACAAATTTCATTGCTACCATGATAATCGCGAATCGTTTTTTATTCGACGGAAAATCGGCATAACAATCTGCAAATATAATTCATTAGCCATAACCGAATGTTTTTCTAATATTTAAGATTCTTAACTTTTTAATTTATTTATCTCACCTTCACAAAATATGTAATTCTCTTTACCACTAAATTAGTTTATATATAAATTTATAGGCTCGTTTTTAGTTGTCCCTTCCGTCCGTCCTGTCCAACTCTTAATTTTTTTTCAAATATAAAGGGTTCGACTTTATATGAAACAACATAGAAATTTTGTACTATTTTTTGTCCAATATAAGATTATAAAATTAATTATAAATCGGACTCAAAATAGAGTATATTGATTAAAAACACGATTTATTAACTTGAAATAATATAGAAATTTACATATTTAATTTTGTGGGAAAATTAAAATGGAATTATTATTAATAAATTTAATATACCGGAATTTTTATTTGATTCTTAAACTGGGATGGCAAGAAATTATTGGTTTATCGATTTTGTAGAAGTTCCAATTAACACGATTTAATAATATTGGCGCTCATACGCAAATTGATAAGCAAAAATTGGTTGAGTGAATTAATTTATTTTTCTTTGTGAGCACATAAATAAACCAACCCATCAAATAAATTTCTAAATTCAGTTTTATTTTTTAACTTAAATAACTTTGTTTAAAAATTAATTAAATATTAGTAAAAATATAATGTATAAATTTGGCATATTCACATGGCCCCAGGTGTAGAACTCCACAGCTATTAGATATTAGTTCATATTTAATTAGCGATATCATCAAAACCCTACATATTAATAACTTCATTCCCAGCAAAAGTAAACATTTTTCATTTTGTAAATAATCTTTTTTTTTCTTTATTATTTTACAAATAATAATTTATAAAGCGGTTTGAGACGGGTTTTAAAAATTTATTAGATAATATATGTTCTTTTTGTAAATTAAATTTACAAAAATTATGATATGCTTTGGGATTGTAATTTCGACCTTGTTGTTTAAAAATATATATTCTAGTAGAAATGGCGCTCAATAAATTTGAATATAAAATTTAGTTTTATTTTAAAATTCATGTATATTAAAAAATTTAAAGCTTTATTAAATCGATTTCATTTCTTCGCTCTTGATATGTGATTGGTCCTTATTTATTTCCCGGGCAGCATTTGATTTTACAAAATCAATATTTTTATTATCGATACGATATGTTCATTAATATCTGTTTAAATTGATTTTAATTTTAACTTTTATTTAGTTGAATAATAATAAATGTATACAAATTATGATTCTTTGGAGTATTGCCCCACGTTTAGAAATTTTAAATGGCTGCCTTAAGAAAATTTTGAATTGAAAAATGTTTTTACATAATTGATAAGTAAAGTCAGTTGTTCGGCTAAAAATTAAAATTTCAACGGAGGTGAATTATATAAATTTTACACTTTAAATGATCGTTTAATTCCAGCCTCCCCCCCCCCTATCCTTTATCCATACAAAAATACAAGAGATTCAATGTTTTATATTAAATAAAGTGCCAATAACAATTTAAGTAAGAAGCTTTTATTAAACATTTTGCACATCACATTTGTATACATATTTACTTATATTAATAAATTAATTAAAGGTCAATCTAGTAATGAGATTAATGTAAAAGAATTTATAACTTGAGGAATACTTTATAATAATTAGTAATTACTTTGGCATGTTCTTATCATAATTTCTGCCAATTTTTTTGAACATCTGTATTATAACGTTGCAGAAAGGATTAACTATTTTTCAGATGTGTTCGTAGAGTAATGCAATAATTAATAAGCTTATGTGCGTGGGCGTGGCCATGGGGAGGCATAGATGGGCGAAATCCAAAAATCTTCGAAATTTAATAGAATTAGGGTTAAAATTTGAAAAATTTGTCCCTCCCTAAATTTCCCCTCACAAATTAAAATCCTGGCTACACCCTGCTTATATGAGCTAAGCGTTAAAAGAGTCGTTTAGACAATTTAAAAACTATGCCAGTTATAAACCATAAAAGAATTATAAAAATACAATAAAAATTGCTTTAAAAATTTATTATACATGGGTAAATATCTTGTGATCTTATCATGAACGTAGCCAGGGGGAGGTAGGGAGTAGCGGCTGCCCCCCTCTGAATTCAAAAAACCTTTAACTTTAATAAAATTTATTTGTAAAAAATTATTTTGCCCCTCCCTAAATCATTATTTCCCGCCTCTAATCCTAATCCTGGCAACCCCCATGCATAACACATTTTCAGTGTAGTAAACTTTCAATTTAATCATAAAATTAATTCGCAAAATCACAAGCGCAATATTTATGATTGCCTTTAAAAGGCCATTTTCTAATATTTTTTAAATAGTTTTTTCCAGCTATTATAAAGAAGTAAAATGATAAAATACTATTATTATAAATCTAAAATTATTTTGATTTGATCTTATCAGTTATAATTTTGAAAATTGTATTATAAAGAAAGGTTATTAAGTCTTTTTTAAACCAACTAAGGTCATTTAGTCAATTCGAAAATAAGTTATTAGACACACCATTTGGACAATTAATTAACAAAATCGAATCCGAGTTTTTTGTGATGTATGACAATCACAACTATTTAATTGTTCCTAATTTTATAAAATAAGTGATTTCCTTTTACTATTTTTTGATATTAAATTTAAACCCACCCCCCCCCCCTTCCCCCAATCTATATATATATAATATCCATGGGCGTAAGGATTTAGAGGGGGGGGCAAATTGATATTTTCCTTGAAATTGTAACCATATTTATATGAAAATTTAGATTTTGGATTTACTACGCTTGTGATAATTTCCTATTATTCCTATATTTGCATGATAAAAAATTTGGTCTAATAGCCTTTTTATACTAAAGCATGCAGAGTTTCTAATTGATATTATCTCACTTCGTTAACTTATCAAGGGGACCTAATTCGTAATTTCCGCAAATGATGGCATCACATTCCCTAGGATCCGACAAAAAAAGTAATCCAGCTAAGAACCTAATAGATGGTAGAATTGATGAAAAAGCATTAGACAATTATGTGGCTTTTGATAATGAGGTAATTCCATTACTTCACTACGACTATTATTAATCATATATTATTTATTCCTTCATATTTTTAATTAGTTTTCTCCTTGTATAATTCAGTGAGAATAAATAAGTTAGGGTTCGAGTTTAATGAGTCTAATTTTAATCGCAAGTGTTTGATGTTTCGAGAAACAAAGTTAAACTAAATTATTTTGCTGAGTTCAACGTAATATAGGACATGGAAGTAGCCAAGGGGGGCGGGGGCAGGGATGGGCGGCTGCTCCCCTCTCAATCTAAAAATTAGTTGAAATTTTGGCTAAAATTTCGGAAAATGATCATTTTACCCCTCCTTAAATAATTATTGCCTCCCTCTAATCCTAATCCTGGCTACACCCATGTTTAGGATATAATTATTGCTTAATATTAGAGGGCTTTGGGTTAAAATTTATAATAAGGGCATATTAATATAAGGCGGATTTTAGGTTTAAATCAGGTTAGATTTGGGAAAAACAAAAGTTCTACTAAATTTATAATTATTTTAATTTCTTCGTCCCCTCTTTACTCCAAATTTAAGTCCTTCATAAGTTTTTTTGGGGCTGCTGGTGGTGGTGATGTGAGCTTTCAAAGCATGGGTGTGGCCAGAATTGGTTGAGGGGGTCAATAATGATTTAGGGAGGGGCAAAAGGATCATTTTAAGAAATCTTAGCCAATAAAAAATTCTAACAAATTTTTAGATTTTTAGGGGGGGCAGCCGCCTCTCTCTAATTCCCCCCCCCTCCCCAGCTACGCCCATGTGTTATATGTAAATAGTCCTCACTCAATCTTGTCGTTGAAACACAACTTTTATACATTTGCCTAGTCTTGTTCATTTCTTAAAAAGAATGAACTATATTTTTGCAACTCATATGTAATGTCATTCTCGGTATTAAAAACAAATTTATTTACTAATAATAATCAAAACGAAAACAAAATAGGTACGGAGAATGGAAAGCGACTTAGATGATGCTTTATGGAACGAATTGTTAGTTTTACAAAAACCAACAAACCCTGAAACTGAACGAGATGAATCAGTTTTTGAAAAAGCAGCACAATTACGAAATCATTTTCAATTTGGCTCCGATCTTTACACTCTCAATTCCATGTATGATCGCATCACATTACCTCGAGGGGGTAAAATAAGGACGGGCAAGACGGTGCGAAAGAGGGGAGTGGAGACGATTTTTGTCACGAAACCCGAAAAATCAGCTGGATCATACGAATTGCTTTGGAATAATAAGATTAATCTAAAATCACCATGGGCTCGGACTCAAGCATTTAACGAAGATAATCGAATGCTAGATTACAAGACATTGGAAGGCGACGAGGAAATGTTTATAGCAACTTTAAAAATTACGATACCTCATTTGATGGATAAATACGAATTGAGTGATATTAGCATTAAAGCTCGCGGGCCAGGTAAATAGGCATAGTTAAATTTATATAAATTAACTTAGATTCTTAATGGTACCCATATCACTTAGAATATGCCACAATTTTCTATTTATTTGAAGTTTATGTTTTAAAATCGTGAAAGCTTAAAACGAAATTAAAAGAAAAAACGCATTAAATATATATAAGCCTCGCTTATGAAATAAGAGTTAATTAGATAATATGACAAATTCATTTATTGTCAATTATAATTTGATTATAAATGTCATTGTTTAAAGTCGGTGTATTGGGATTGATAGCGTAGGTAGAGGGAAATGGAACGCGATATTTCTGGCTGTAAAAGCCCATCGTACTTTTTAGTTAGAATTTTATGACTAAATAGCTATTTGCATTTATAATAAAATAAGGAATTGACCATTGAATCATTTGTCAGACCCTTTAAGATTATTCTTGATCGTTATAAGTTTGATTATTAAAAATTTTACCATTTGTCACGCATATAGGTAATAGGCTTATAATATCGGGACGACACGAAAGGCCCTTAGGATTGACGGATGAACACGTGATTGAACAAGGGGACGACAAAAAACAAGATGGCGATGTTAAGCCTCGTGATGGTGGTGGAATATTTTTCCGACAATTTACCCGGGAATTTATACTGCCCTTAGGGGTTGATGCTAAAGCTATAAAGGCAGCTTGTATAAGCGATGATTTGGTCATCGAAATCCCTATACCTTTCAGGCATAGAGGGAAATGTGATAGTCCGATCAAGGAAATACCCATTATATTCGATTGATAGTGCCCTGTGTAAATTGTACTTGATTAGTTTGTGTGTAAATAAGTTACTTGAAGTATAAAATGTGTATATGTAGTGTAGATATTGATAGGAGTTGAGCATATTATATCCTAATTTAAAATTAACTTTTATCGTTCATTTAAATAAACATTGTCTAACGGTGAGTAATAGCCTAATATTTGTTACGTAGGTCATTAAAATTAACTTTTACCGATTAGTTAGAAAGTTGTTGACGTTAAAAAACGTCTAAATCGCTTTAACCAGCCACTTTCACAACAAATATTTCAAAAACTTGACGTATATGTAAAATTTTAATAATCTATTTATGAACATTGTTAAAAACTCTACCAGAATCCGCAAAAAACTTGCCGGTTGATTTTATAGGTCCATTATTTCTTGACTAGTGGTATTTGTGTGATTCTAAATTGAGGGAGGCTAGGGGGCCATGAAGGTTGCCCCGCCCCCATCTTAAACCAATCAAAAATGCCTACTAAATAATCATTTTCTCCTTCACCATTTAAAAACGAATCCAAGATACTCTCATAATTAATCTCATGCAGAGGTCAGCTTTTCATATATTAAACCCGTTCGAATTCATAAATTGCCCGCCCGAACCATCTTAAGTGCCCGCAAAGCCAAGCTATATTATATTTGCGCGCCGAGCCCAAATTAATGAGGCCCTAAAATATTTTAACCAAATGTCAAAAACAAGCATCACGTTATTGACATATCGGACAAAGCTAGCAAAGTTTTTCCGCTATCGAAAAAAACAAGGGGTATATGATGTAAAAAATATAAAACGAACAAAAAAATTGCATAACAATTAATATGGAATGTTGAGGGGGAGGGAAGAGCTTCAAGATCCATAAAATGATTTCCCGTGGTTTCAATAACTAAAAATGTGATTCCCCTTGATCCTCTTTCAGGAAAAAATCATTGATTTAAATCCAAATTTTAGGGAACGATATAATTAACCAATTTTAAGAAACTGACCTTTGTTTTATATGATCAAAGAAAAATTATGATGTAGGGCGTAGACAAAAATCAAATAAACCTAGACAAAGTGTCAAAAGAAATTTATATACAAAGGTAATCAATCGCGCACAAAAACAAAAATTGAATTTGGGCTTGGGCGAGGTCGAGAAAATTAAAGCCGATAGCAAAATAAAACTCTTTTGCAGAACCATGAGTTTCCAAACCCATTAAAACCTGTACGGACGACAAAAAGGAGCCCTTAAATTGCATAGCAATTAGTAATTCCATTAACCTATTCTCTCAAGTGCCCACCTGATTAAAATCTGGCCTCTGCCATGTTTAAAATCTACTAGGCTAAATTTTCCATCAAAATCGAGCCTTTTAGCCTACAAAGTTAACGATTAAACGAATAAGTTGTCTATTATAAATAACCGCTGTATTCTTGCAACTTCTCATATGTAACAAAGTAAATTGAAAAAACTGTGTTTAACCTTCAATAAAAAATCGTTTACAATCTGCAGACTTAAAAAACCCTTCGAAATTAGCCGTTAGTTGTCGATGATTTTAAATATTATTTTCTCTCCTTCTTCATTATCAGTTACTTGGTCCCACATTCGTGGGGTTTGTTTTGATAAGTTTCTTCCATCTTCGGGTGAGTGCCATGTCTTGAGTAATCGCTTTGGTTTTCATAACTTTATCGACTTGCCTTTTCCACGTGACACGGGGTCGCCCTCTTCCTCTCTTCCCCGGTATCTCCATATTCAGTACTTTTCGATTTACGTCATCCGTGTCCCTTCTATTATATACCAATACCACCTTAGCCGATTATCGTTAATCATGTCCGCCATAGGTTATATACCAATTTTGTCATGAGAAAGTCATTCGTCATATGGTCGAGCTTAGTATACCCCAAGCTCCACCGTATCATTCTCATCTCTGTAACTTGTAATAGCTTTCCTTCCGTGGTGTTTAATGCCCATGTTTCACTTCCATAGAGTAACACTGGTCTTACGATGGACTTGTAAGCTTTGCTCTTTAACCACATTGGCATTTTCTTATCGCACATTACACCAGATCATAGCCATTTAAGCCATCCTTTTTGGATCCGGGCATTGACTTCTGTTGCGCAACCTCCCTCTTGATGACCTGTCTACTTTTGGGTTCTTTAGATGGTAATCCAGCGATGGGTTGTATGATGGTTATTGTAATTTGAATATACGCGATTCTAATTTTGGAAAACAACTGCTGGTAAAAATTACATTCACGTTACATAACACAATTGTTACATCCCTCCCCGCTTAACCAGCTTTAAATTTTTTCAATTAATCTCTGCGGTGGCTTCCTTGGTCTATTTTTCCTATTTAAGTTTCCATCATCTTTATATTCCGGTATGTCAATATCTACCGGCAGTTCTTCTCGTATTGACACTACAGGTTCTGGTCTTGATATCTCTTGATCATAAACTACCTCCTCCTCTTCAAATGATGCATCATTTACAACCGGGAAAGCCGAATTTTGATCTTCAACTACCTCCTTTTCTCTTTTTCTCAAATGGTCCGCATGTTTGCCCACGACTTTATTATTACTTTCAACGCTATAGGACAATAACCCATTTCTAGCGAGTACTTTTCCTTCCCGCCATCCTAGTCAATTCCTTTTTTACCCAGACTAATTCATTTATTTCAAAGTTTCGTGGACGTGTCGTTATTTCGTTGTGAAAAGCTTGGTTATTAATTTTGAGTTCCATAATGGTTTGGGGACTTGGTCGGGACCAATCGAGCATTGTCCGATTCCTCCGTCCGAATCTTGGATGGCAACCTACCTGTTGAGTTATGTTCACAAACTCTGTGTGTTGATAAAATTTTATTCATACACTCCTCCGGATCGTTGATGTCTTCTCTGGTGGCTAAGTAGCGGCTTTTTAATGTTCTAATACATCTCTCTGCACAACCATATGTCTTGGGATGGTAAGGGGAGGTCAGATTATGTATAATATTATAATCCTTACAGAATCGCCTAAACTCAACGGAAGTAAACTGAGGTCCATTACGCTGACTATTTGATGTGGAACACTTAATCGAGCAAACCACCCTTTTAGTTTTTTATCAATATTTTAGAATATGTATTCCTAAGGAGTTCCAATTCAATCCACTTTGAATAAGAGTCAATACCGACAAACCAGTAGTAGGAGTCCATCGGTCCTGCTAGATCTATATGTAATCGTTCCCAAGGCAAGGCGTGTTTGTTACGTTCCACGAATATAATGGGACTTCAGGAATATTTATGCGGTTCCTTTGACAATTACCACAATTCGCAAAAAAAGTTATTAATGTCTAAGTCCAAACCTGGCCAGTAAACATAATATCTACTAATAGATTTCATTGCGTTAATCCCAGGATGTCCTCTATGCAAAATATTTAATACAGATTTACGTAGTGTCTTTGGTATGACTATTCGACCGTTCCATTTTATGATACCCTTAACCGAACATAATTCACTCTTCTTATTGAAATACGGTAATACATCCTCGCTGACGGCATATTTGTTTACATTCAACTTTGATATATATATATATCAAGACTTTCTTGAGAGTGCTATCACCAAGAGTTTCCTTCGCGAGTGTTTTTTCCGACACCTGTAAGTCATCTAGCTTAATTGACTTTAGGCAGGCAAAAAAATTTTCGTCTTCCGATACCCCCTCATTAATTTCCGATAAAGGTAGTCGCGACAAGGCATCTGCAACGCAATTTTCTTTCCCTGGTCTATATTCTAAACTACAATCATATGCGGACAACTTCCAAGCCCACCTTATTAATCGATTGTTGCCAATTTTGGACGATATCCGCCAAATAGCCGCTCCAGAGGTTTGTGGTCTGAACGCAAGGTAAATTTCCTTCCAAATATATAGGCGTGGAATTTTTCACAGCCAAACAACAATGCCCTCGCTTCTTTGTCAATCGAGGCATAGTTTTTTTCTGATTTTGAAAGAGTCCTTGACGCGTAAGCAATCGGTTTTTCCAATCCGTTGGAAAGTTGGTGAATTAAAACGGCTCCGAATCCATCATTTGAAGCGTCACAATCAAGGATTAAAGGTAAAACAATTTAATAGGGAATAACCGTGTCTTTATGAGTTAGGATTGTCTTAACTTTTTTATAGACAGCGTGTTCTATTGGTGTCCAAGTCCACTTACACTTTGAACTCGTCAATCGATGTAGCGGAGCGCATTTACTATGAAGATGGGGAATATGCTGTACGTTTTGCGGAATCGGTGCCTCTTGTATTGCTCCAATTTTCTCCGGCATTGGGTGTATGCCAAATCTGTCTATACGAAATCCCAAAAGAGTCACAGACTCTTCTAAGAATTTAACTTTCGCCAACTTTGCTTTTAATCCTGCATTATTCCGTTTCGATAGTACCACTGTTAAATTGCGGAAATGCTCGTCATCATTCTCACCCGTAACTATCACATCATCTAGGTAGGTACACTCCCGTCTTTTTGCAATCCTTATGTAAGTCGTCCATATATCTCTGGCATAGTATTGGTGCTGAGGCGAGTCCAAACGGCAACCGTTTGTAGCGATAATATCCTACATGTGTATTGATGATCAGGAAATTTTAAGATTGCTCATCCACCCTCATTTATAGGTATGCATCCTTTAGGTCGATCGTCGTAAACTTTTTTCCTCCGGATAATTTTGCCACAATGTCATCAAATGTGGGAAAGATGAGGTAGTCTATAAGAAGAAAAGGGTTCAATGTGACCCTACGAATATCACCATTATTTATTTTAACGTTGTGGTGGTTGGTGCCTATTCAAATGAGTTTAGTTATTTTTATAGCTGTTAGATAACTTAATTTTCAAGCGCCTACGCTAATGTAAGCGTGTGAATAAAAGGGTAATGTATTTTGTTATGTAAATAGACGTGCACTAATTTGATGCAGACGTTGAACGGTCGGCATCCCTCATGGCTCATGCAAATTCAGGAGCGCATCGACAAGGTTTAAATAGTGAGAATTTGACCATGTTAGAATCAGTTATTTAATTTTCTAAACTGTAGTCCTGCGGGAGGAGATATTTAGTTTGCTAATCATGACACGTTATTCCTGCGGGGGGAGATGTTTATTTTGCATCTTTAGAACGCGTGGGTCCAGTGGCAGTATCGACGAAGAACTTAACGGCCCTAATCCAAGACCTTTCATTTTACCCGTTCGTTCTAGCCTAGATTACACGGATATTTACCCCCGGCCATCATTCTGCTTTGACCTTTAATATTCTTCGGAAGAGCATTATCCGACTGATATTACATTCATTTATTTACCCCGGCCAATTGTACATGGTTATATTACTAAAATAAAAGGAGTGTGGATTTAATATTGGTAGCCTTTTTGCGGACTCATTATTGGTAGCCCTTTTTGTGGATTATTTATTGGTAGCACGAGGCGGAAAATCTATACTTACGGCTAGAGGCGAAAGCCAGATTTTCGATCTCTACCTTCAATCCCGATTCACAGGATTCGAAGCACGAGACGTTCGGGTTGCGTACAAAGAAAAGAAAAAGGACCACGTGCGTTCTTAATTTTTTATTTTTGTAATAATGGAAAAATCTTGACTTGTTATGATAATTTAAATATTAGTTTTAATAGTACCTCCTGTAGATGGACTTTAATTAAATTGTTGGTGTCAACGCTACGAATTTATTCTTTTTATTTCTGTTCGATCACTTATAGGATTTTTGTTATCATGTTTGTACCAAAAGCTTCGTGTAATTTTATTAATTTTCATTATAAGCAAAAAAATGTTTTTCATGGTTTTAGTAGTGATAATAATGGTAATATTTTTGGTAATTAAAATGCAGCACGTAGAACAACAGGGTTGGACCTCGGATCCGGGTGGCTTTTATTGCAATAAATTGGGGCACTTCAGGTGCTATGCAATTGTAGATTGTTTAATAATTTTCAAAATAACACAACTCATTAGCGACCCATATAGGCAAAACTCCGGTGCTTTATTTAATGTTGAAGGTAAGCAAATAAATATTTTGGTAGATTCTGGGGTCTCAAGTTATGTTATAAGTAAATGTAACTTTGTTAAAATTATGGCCTTTTAAAAGCATAAATATAAGGCAGGTGTTAGTAATAGACGGGTTCGAAGATTAAAATTGTAGGGGATACTAAAGTTCGAGATGTGCGGGCGAGGAAGTTTTAGATTTAAAGTTATTCGTTATCGGTGAGAAAATAGATAATATTATGGGTCCTATGGTTAATTGGTGGGACATTGGTAAAAACTATAGTGATAGAAATATGAAAATCAATGTTTAATTATTAATGCTGATGGCCATGCAACACCAGGTTTCAAGGTAGCATCTATGCATAAATCCTTGGTTGTTATTAATAAGGCAATGGACTCGGTTAATGAGCCAACCTTCGGTTACAGGGGCAAGTGTTTTCGATAATAAGCCTACGACCCCTGGTTGGGTTGATTGTGATGGTCAGTACGTCGGGAGACTGTGGCATTAGAACATTAAAAGATTTAAAGGGGAATATACTTAAATATTTTTCGTGAGAAATTTGGTTGTTTGAATGATAACGTTTTTTCGATAAGGGTTCACTCAGATGCAATTACTCGTTTTGTCTTACCCGTCTAATACCTTTTATTTGGGTTGATAAGGTCAATAATGTTATAAATGGTTACTAGATGTTTAATACCCCCTACTAGTGGTGATCAAACCTAGGTTTTGATCACCCCAACCTGAGGTTTGGGTTAAGGCTGGAAAAAGACCTTTAAGGTCTTTTAGCTTCCCCAACCCAAACCTGGGGTGGAACCCCCAAAAAACCTTAAAAACCTTAAGGTCTTTTATACCCCCAAACCTTAACCCGGGGTTGGGGTTAGGTTGACCTGGGGATGTTTTGTAGTATAGAGGTGAAATAAGAGCATATTATTTTTTAGATATTAATATATTTGTTTTTTTAAAAATAAATTCATTATTTTTTAAAAATTAAATTTATAATGAAGGCAATGTTATTTCTTATTGATGAGAATTTAATTTCATAATATAATCAATGCGTAGCTAAATTCAAAAAATTATGGGGATTATTTTACCGCCATCTAGGTTTTAAAAAAATTACAATATTACGCATAGCGTATGTGAGGTATATTGCATTGCTGTCTGGGGCTGAATGGGGTGTGCGTGTGTGTGTAGTGTGTGTTATTGTTATATACTTACCCCAAGTCCCAACACAACCTAATACACCCAAACACAACCTAATACACCCAAACACAACCTAATACACCCCAACACAACCTAACCCCAACACAACCTAATACACCTCAACACAACCTAATATTCCCCATTCCACCCCGTTCAAACCTATAGAACGCCTTATGCCTGCTGAAATTAACTCTTCCCCTCCTAAATTTATTGGGTGGGTACAAAAACAAATACAATTCTTGCGCAACGCACGATATTAAATAAAAGAACTATCTTCAAATTTAGGTCATTGTCGAGTTAAGGTTAAGTTTCAATGGCTTCAAAAATTTATTATATATTACCTCAGGTGCCTAGCCAGGGTTTTTATGAGGGGGGGGGATCTGACAAAAAAAAATTTAAAAGCTTAATTTGTCATATATTTAATTAAAAAAAAATTTCACCTATATATAAAGTTTTAATAACTGCTAAAAAGTCTTTGATGTAACTAAACGATAATTTTTAACCATTTTAATTGTAATCAAAAAAGTTGAAGAGGTAAAAAAAATTGAAGTTTAACATTAGGCTTTTATTCGTGCTTTTTACAATAATTACTAGATGGCTTGTATTATATTGATTCACTTTTTAGTATTTAAAAAAACATTTTTGAACAAATTTATTTATTCAGAAAATTTAAAAAATTAAAAAAAGGATTTAAATTCCCTTCCCCCCTTAAATTTTTATTAATCAACAACATTAAGTAGAGTAGAAGAGAAGCGCAATCGTGCGTTGCGCAAGAATTGTATTTGTTTTTGTACCCACCCAATAAATTTAGGAGGGGAAGAGTTAATTTCAGCAGGCATAAGGCGTTCTATAGGTTTGAACGGGGTGGAATGGGGAATATTAGGTTGTGTTGAGGTGTATTAGGTTGTGTTGGGGTGTATTAGGTTGTGTTGGGGTGTATTAGGTTGTGTTTGGGTGTATTAGGTTGTGTTTGGGTGTATTAGGTTGTGTTGGGACTTGGGGTAAGTATATAACAATAACACACACTACACACACACGCACACCCCATTCAGCCCCAGACAGCAATGCAATATTCCTCACATACGCTATGCGTAATATTGTAATTTTTTTAAAACCTAGATGGCGGTAAAATAATCCCCATAATTTTTTGAATTTAGCTACGCATTGATTATATTATGAAATTAAATTCTCATCAATAAGAAATAACATTGCCTTCATTATAAATTTAATTTTTAAAAAATAATGAATTTATTTTTAAAAAAACAAATATATTAATATCTAAAAAATAATATGCTCTTATCTCACCCCTATACTACAAAACATTATCCCCAGGTCAACCTAACCCCAACCCCGGGTTAAGGTTTGGGTGTATAAAAGACCTTAAGGTTTTTAAGGTTTTTTTGGGGGTTCCACCCCAGGTTTGGGTTGAGGAATCTGAAAGACCTTAAAGATCTTTCAGATTCCCCAACCCAAAACCCACCTCGGGTTTGACCTCGGGAAAACCCAACCTAGGTTTTGATCACCACTACCCCCTACAATCGAAATAATTTTAGCTAATTTAAAGATTTCTAAATTCTTTGCTAAATTAGATCTGAAGAATACCTACCTTCTGTTACATTTAAAGACGTAATTAACACCGATACAGGTGTGGTACGGAGACACTACAACAACTTTCCCTGGGTACTAATAAGGAGGTGCCGGAAAAGGTAAAAGGGGAAGGTGTGGTAGTTGGTGCCTATTCAAATGAGTTTAGTTATTTTTATAGCTGTTAGATAACTTAATTTTCACGCGCCTACGCTAATGTAAGCGTGTGAATAAAAGGGTAATGTATTTTGTATGTAAATAGACGTGCACTAATTTGATGCAGACGTTGAACGGCATCCCTCATGGCTCATGCAAATTCAGGAGCGCATCGACAAGGTTTAAATAGCGAGAATTTGACCATGTTAGAATCAGTTATTTAATTTTCTAAACTGTAGTCCTGCGGGAGGAGATATTTAGTTTGTTAATCAGGACAAGTTAGTCCTGCGGGGGGAGATGTTTATTTTGCATCTTTAGAACGCGTGGTCCAGTGGCAGTATCGACGAAGAACTTAACGGCCCTAATCCAAGACCTTTCATTTTACCCGTTCGTTCTAGCCTAGATTGCACGTATATTTACCCCCGGCCATCATTCTGCTTCGACCTTTAATATTCTTCGGAAGAGCATTATCCGACTGATATTATAATCATTTATTTACCCCGGCCAATTGTACATGGTTATTTATATTAAAAAAATAAAAGGAGTGTGGATTTAATATTGGTAGCCTTTTTGCGGACTCATATTGGTAGCCCATAGTTGAGGATACATTAAACGTATACCGTTGGTGTCGCCCATTCAACCCGACATATAGAACGTTCAACCTTTTCGATTATATCCGCCGCCACGAGTCTATCTAATTCCTTTTCTATCGGGCCCTGAGGGGCCGGCAGAACCTTCCCAATAGCTAAAGATTCAACGTTTATACGAAGTGGACAACCATTTGTGACTCCTGGTCGATCATCAAAAATTCCGGCAAATTTCTTTATAAAATTATCAATTTTGGTACGAGTTTTGATTTAAAATAGTTACTGATTGTTGAACCTTAGAAATTTTGACACATTTCGGAATGTATAGTCCAAAATTTAATATCCAGGGTAAGCCAAATAAGGGTGCATCCGATGTTTTTGTCACGATAACAGGTAGTAATTGGCTCTTTTGGCCTAGTCCCACTTTAATGTTTGTTTCGCCGATTACATCCAATTTTTGATGGCTATACCCCGTACAATTATGCGTTGGCCTTAATTTAGGCTTTCCTATGTGGTTCCAAATTTCCTCATTTATTACCGACACCTGAGCGTCGGTGTCATATTCAAACCGGGATGGAACATCATTTAAAGTGGCTTCAATTGTTGCTCGTTTCCGATCACTTTTTTTAATGTGATTGATAGAATTAATTTTGCCAACCTCTTCCTCCAATCATCAAAAACTTGTTGAACCCTCTTATTCTTGCATGCCCGCGAAAAATGCCGCATCTTAACTTAATTATAACATTTTGCCGTAGCTGCAGCGCAATAATTACGAGTGTATGATCGGCCACAACGAAAACATTTAGATGAAGTACGATTGGAATCGGTCTGGCCCTTAATAACACCTGGACCATTACGATTATCCCTTATTCGATTTATATTCAAGGAATTAACCTCGCTTTCTGCAGTCTCCCATGCTAAAGCCATATCCTAATTTTATCAAAAGTTAAGCGTCTACCTGTTTCGTCAAGCATCCTAAAATATCTAATACGGATTTCGACCTCCAACTTTGGGAATCGAATTCCTGCTACGAATTGGTCTCGAAGACGCTCTTCAACATCTTTATTAAACTGGGCCACTTGTGCAGTTTCTTTCAATCGTTTAGTAAATCCTAAAACCGACTAGCCTTCTGACCACATAAGGCGAATAAACTCTAATCTTGAAGGCATGGTTCTAGATATAGGTTTAAAAAATGGTCTTAAATGTGATCTTCTCCCAATCCACATTTTCGATTTTACGGGGAAATAAGTAGTTTTTTTATTTGGATCACATTCTCAATTCCAAAATATGCAAGGAATATTTTTTTGTATATCTGTTTCAATTCATCTCCCGTTGCGCATATTCCTTTGGCTCTTAGAATATATTTTACATTCTTCTATCGGAATATCTGGGGAATATGGTTGCAGTATAATTTTTAACTTCGTTCCCCATAGAATTTTCTGTCTTTATTGTAGATCCATCTTCGTCACACGATATAATGGTTTATTGTTATTTGAATATACGCGATTCTAGTTTAGGACAACTGTTGGTAAAAATTACATTCACGTTACATAACACAATTGTTACAGGGTGCTTGTACCGTTCATTTCCATGTATACCGTTTTTCAATAGTTGATCTTTAAACCATATCCAGCTAAGCGCTTTGACCACTTTTCGGCTTCTTCTAAAAATTTCTCCCTTGTTTCCTCGCATAGTACTATATCATCGGCATATAGCATACACCATGGCGATGGCTTATGAATGTCCCTCGTTATCGTGTCTATAATTATATTAAATAAAAAGGGACTTAAAGCAGATCCTTAATGTATTCCAATTTAACCGGAAAAGATTTAGAGTCTCCAACTGTCGTCCTAACGCAAGAGTTTGAGGCTTCATAAATATTTTTTATAAGCCGTATATGTCAGGGATATTTTGTTTCCTCAGGCACCTTCATATTAAATCGCGGGGGACCGTGTCATAAGCTTTCTCCAAGTCGATAAAGACCATATGTAGGTCTTTCCTCTTTTCACCATACTTATCCATCATTTGTTTTAGTGCGAAGATTAGGTCGATTGTGAATTTGCCGGCCACAAATCCGAATTGATTAGCCGATATTTCCACCTCGTTTTTCAGCCTTGTTACTAAGATCCTTTCCATAAGCTTCAAGGAGTGGCAAGTTAGCTTGATACCTCTGTAATTGCCACAGTCTTGAGGGTCTCCTTTGCCTTTAAATAAGGGTATAATCGTGCTTGCTCTCCATTGATTAGGAATTCGTTCTTCTGCCAATATCTTGTTAAGGAGGTTCGTCATGGTGGTGACTCCTTCTTCACGACATCCGAGCAATGCTTCCATAGATATTCCATCTGGGCCGCTTTTCCTTTTTGCATCTTGTTCATCTGTGTCCTAACTTCATCCTCCTGAAAGAGTTCGACCATACGTATATTTAACTCAATTTTGGGAAGGGAATCCTTGTAATTTGCAAAATTCTTAAAGTTTCTTAAAATATCCATTCCACCTTTCCATCACTTCTTTCGGCTTGAATAAGGTTCGACCCTTCTCGTTTTTGACTATTTTAAGAACTCCAACATCGCGACTTTTCTTCTCCCTTATCTAAAATTTGTATATAAGTCTATCGCCCCCTTTATGATCCAGTTTGTTTGCCATCTCGGTGTAGGCGGCATTCTTCGCTATTGCAACGGCCTTTTTGCGGCCCTCTTTGCGTCCCTATACTCTTGATAACCCTCCAACTTTTTGATTTATGCCATCGACTATATAAATTTTTCTTTCTTTCGATAAAATCCCTAACCGATTAATCCTTAGACTATATAGACTGCTCATGGCATATGTTGCACATGGGTAATTGTGTGTCTAATTTTTCTCCATTTTGAAGAGTGTATTTGGTGTATTTTAACCATGTAATTTTGCCCTATAACAGTCAATTTACCTTCCTCACTAGTTTATAAATTAAAAAAAACGTCAATAAATTAATATTATACAAAATATTGATGGCACTATATTATTAAACAACTTTAATCGCAGTTTTTACATTTTTAATCTTTATGTCTTTTTTAAATGATATTTATTTTAAAATTCTGTTTTTGATATCTACCCACTTTAATATTTTTGTATTTACCTTTTTAAAATTATTTAATATGCGAAAATTACTAATTTCTATATGCTCACAACGTTACAATCCTCGTTTCAAAATTGTGGAAAAAAGGGTACACATTTAGTGCTTTGATGAGCAGTCTATTTAGTCAATAAATTGATCCCACCACCATAGTTCCCTATTCATAGCTTTGCCTCCTTTGGTCTGTCCTAGAACATGAATCTCTGTTTTCTTAATGTCCTTAGATAGCGTCTCCCAATCGCCCTCTACGTCCCTTTGCAACTTCCTTGCACCCAAGAGTGAAGAGACTTTTTGATGGTATTCTTCGTTCGTCGGCGTATCCTTTAGCCTTTCGTATCGAATTCGAGGCTCATATACCTTTCTTCTTTCGGGAAATACTCTTCTGTCGAGATTCATAACAAGGGGACGATATTGCCTGGCGATTTCTTCTCCCGGTATTACTTTGCAATCCTTGATACTCCATAAGTCCTTTCGCCGTATAAGCAAATAGTCGATTTGACTAAAATGCTTCCTTCTATAGGTCACAATATGATCTTCGCGCTTTTGAAAATAGGTGTTAACGATCGCCATGTCATATGCTTGGGATACTTGGAGAAGTTTTTCCCCTTCTTTGTTCTTCAGACCACCCATCGCCTCCTTGATTGCGTTCATACCCGAGGCGATCTTTCCCTACGTGACGTTGAAATCTGTCCGAATGATTATCCTTTCTTTTTATCCTATTCCTTGTATTTCCTTTTCCAATGAATCGAAGAATATGTCTTTCTCTGATTTCGAACGCCCAATTTGGGGAGCTTACGCGCGCATAACGGTTAGGACGCCCCCTTGATCTGCAATCTTCACCCACATTAGCCTGTCGGAACAACGCTTGACTACCACCTTGTCCTTGAACGATTCCCGTTTCTACGATTTGGTGACCCACAGTAGAAAAGCTTGTATCCTTCCCCTAATTCCCGAGCTTTCGTTCCGTTCCACCTCGTCTCTTGTAGGCAGGCGATGTGTACCTTTCTTCTTTTTAGCATTTGTGCGACCTCAATGCTCTTCCCCTTCAACGTTCTTACATTCTAACACGTTATTCGCATTCTTTCAGCAACTAATTTTCTTAAGCGCCTTCGTTGTGAGTTGGACAGTGACACTAGTGTATTTTTTACATTGCACGGGCGGGGTATGCAGTGCGCGTCGTTTGTGGAGGACGCCTTAGCCTTTTTGTGAAATCTTGTTCAATAATATTGGAGTTGGTTTTTATAGCCGATTTCCGACCTGACGCCAACCCTCAACTTTTTTTGCACACGGACTTGGGACCGTCGTAGGTAGTGTTTTTAAATAATATTTTCTATAGATATATAATCATTGTCATAATTTTGTAACATTGTGAAATCGCCAGGTGTTAATTAAAGCTTATAATATAGGGGTCTTATAGCGTTTTAAATTTTTTACGCATATCTAAACTCCTTAAATGACCTAGGCTAGTATTTTCTTAACCTATTTCAATTCTTCCAGTCAACTCGCTCTTAGATCCAAACTCCTTCCAGCCTCTAAATTTTCACCACGGCTGACAAAATAGCTTTGAACATATAGTATCTCCGGTAAAGTCTTGTAAAGTTTATCTCAATACGATCGACGTTAACTTGCAAGACTGACCACAGCCTACGTGATAAACAGTCTTAGAAAGAAGAAGCTGAATGAGAACCACTGCTAAAAGATGATGCATTTTTACCGTTTTCTTTAATATTTTAGCCACTGGTATTTCGATCTCATCTCGGTCTCGAAAACAAAATCTCGTCTTATCTCGGGAGCAATTATAAATCTCAATCTTGTCTCGACCGTGAAAAAAAATATCTACATAACAAATATTTCTCCTGTTTTATTAAAAATATTAAATAAGTGTTAAAAAATCCAAATGACAAACTTTTATATTTATTGAAAAACTTTAATACACAAACTTTTTAAAGATTTAGCGGGACACGACATCTCATTGACAAGTTAAAGATATGAATTAATTTACAAAGATAACATTTTATGGAAAATGCTGTAATATAAATAAATACGAAGTATAGGAAATTAAATTTTATTGTTCTAGCAAATTATAACATTTGTACCAAATTCACTGTGTCTGTCAACTTCAACTATAAATAGACTTAAAAAATTATAAGTTCGCTTATAGTTGACTTAATTGAAAAATTGAGCAAATTGAAACCTTTTATTAACCCTGGCTAGAGCTTCATAGTAGACCTTAACATATTTAAGGCAAATGTTTAAGTCCATTGATATTAACATTTCACAGCATCATTATAGCCATAGTGTTTATTACATGTCTACTATAGCGTTATAAACACAAAGTGCGAGTGACTTTTAAGGATAATATTATTATTTGCAGAATTGGTAACTAGTTGCACATATTAAAACGTTGTATAAACAACAATAAAAGCAGCATTATTATAGGATTAAGGACACAAGGTTTTAAACTTTAAATTAAAGTGCACGTATTTTAATTTATGACAAAAATCATTATAATCAGATTTATATTCCAAATAATTATTTTCCAATTCTAACTAACTTACTACAAATAGTTATTTATCGAATACAGTATAGGTTCGTGTATTTATTTAATATTGCACAATTATAGAAATTATAGTAAATTTGAATGCACCTGCCAACCCAGCTCATAATGTGAAAAGTATCCATATGATATAACTACATATTCACCGGTCTTATTAATGTTCAATTTGGGAGGTATACTATTAGTTGAAGCGTAAAAACATCTAGAAAACTCATGATTTAAGATTTCATCTATTACGGTTCCATAAAATACTCTATTGTACTTTTAAATATTTTGGCGGGTGCTCAAAAATCTCGGGCCACCTTAGCTTAACTTGAATAATTATTCAAACGGATTGACCACCAATTTATAATTACCCCATCCTGCAGGATGAGTAACTGCGAAATTTATATATGCTTTAGTAATATTTACTATTCCATCAGAGATGGTCATTTTTTCATTGGTCAGTAGCCAGGACACGGTCAAAAAGTCAAGAACAATATAAAAATTAAAAAAATATTTGCCCTCTCCGGGATTCGAACCCACATCAGTAGATACAAGTTGGACGGACAACGAAAAGCGAGCCCATAAATTGCATAGCAATTAATTATATATATGTCGCTCACGATTTAATATGATGGTGCCTGAGGAAACAAAATATCCCTGACGCGAATATACGGCTTATGAAAAATATTTATAAAGCCCCAAACTCTTGCGTTAGGACGACAGTTGGAGACTCTAAACTTTTCGGGTTAGATTGGATTACAACAAGGATCAGCTTTCAGTCCTTTTATTCAATATAATTATAGTCACGAAAACGGGAGACATTCAAAAGCCATCGACATGGTGTATGCCATATGCCGATGATATAGTACTATGCGAGGAAAAAAGGGAGAAAGTATTCGAAGAAGCCGAAAAGTGGTCAAAGCGCTTAGCTGGATATAGAAAGTCAACGATCGAAAAACGGTATAAATGGAAATGAACGTTAAAGGCAGCCCATCGCTGGATTACCATCTAAAGAACCCAAAAGTAGACAGGTTTACATACCCCGGCTTATGCTCATCAAGAGGGAGGTTGCGCAACAGAAGTCAATGCACGGATCCAAAAAGGATGGTTTAAATGGCGAAGTATATCCGATGTAATGTGCGACAAGAAAATGCCAATATGGTTGAAGAACAAAGTTTACAAATTTATCGTCAGACCAGTGTTACTATATGGAAGTGAAACATGGGCATTAAACACCACGGAAGGAAAGCTCAAGCCACAGAGATGAGAATGATACGGTGGAGCTTGGGGTATACTAAGCTCGACCATATGACGAATGACCTTCCCATGACAAAAATGGGTATTAAACCTAAGGCGGACATGATTAACAAAAATTGGCTAAGGTGGTATGGACATATACTAAGAAGGGGCACGAATGACTTAAATCGAAAAGTACTGGACATGGAAGTACCGGGGAAGAGAGGAAGAGGACGACTACGTGTCACGTGGAAAGGGCAAGTCGATAAAGTTATGGGAACTAAAGAGATTAGTCAAAACATGGCACTCACCCGGTCAAGATGGATGAAACTTATCAAAACAAACACCACCACTGTGGGACCAAATAACTGATAATAAAGAAGAAGAGAAAATCAATTTTACAAGAATAACTTTTATTTACTTTCGGGTCGGAGTTGGGTTAAACGCTTTTCGGGTCGGGTCGGGTTTGTGTTGAAAAATTTAAAACGCATCCGCGTCGGGTTCGGGTTAAAAAAAGTGACTTTGCAGGGTTTTAACTCACACACACAGTCTATTGTTTAAAACGTAATCCAGCATCATCAAAGCCTCTATAAAATTCATTTTTATTAAAGCTAAGCTATATTTAGTACTAAAGGGATATAATATATTTTATAGTTATATTTTTTAATATATAGCCTTTGAAAATGAATACCTGTAAAAATCGCAATCCCGAGCAGAGTTGTGTTTGGGGTCTAGCGAACCCCACTAAATAATAATGATTGATGAACATAAACAATGGAACGCATACCAATTTTTAAACATAATTTTAGGCCGCGTATAGGTTTGTGTAAGAATTAATTTAAATATAGATAGTATGATAAGCTCATTATAATCTATATTGCGATATCATGAAATGTCGTTAGAATACAAACATATTTCAATACACATATTACTTGTAAAGAGAATTACATATTTTGTGAAGGCGAGATAAATAAATTAAAAATTTAAGAATCGTAAATATTGGGAAAACATTCCGCTATGGCTAATGAATTATATTCACAGATAGTTATGCCATAGTAGTTTAAAAATTATAGCAGTTTCGAAATTATATTTACTAATTTCAAAAGATACTTATAAAAATTGAAATCCTATTATTTATGAAACTTTTTTTATTTAAGAGGGTTTATATATATAAAAAACCTGCATTGACAATAAAATGAAAAAATCATTAAAAGTTTGTTTATTCGCTATAGATAAATATTGAAAATATATAATAATAGGTGGGTCGCAATCCTCCGTTAAAACCCGCCAGCTGTAGGCCAGGCATGTAAATTATACTTTGCAATTTAAATACCTATTTTTTATTTAAGTAAAAAGTTGGCGGAATATTTATAGACCGTGTAGTGGAGACCGGTTTCTTTATTTTTGTTATAGCAATTGTCTGAGAGTACTATTAAAAATTTTCGAGGGATGCCAGCTGTTAAGTTCTTTATAAAAAATTAGCCTCTTCAAGAACGTCCAAGTAAGGGTTTGCTGTATATTGAAAAATTTGGTAAATTCTTTTAGCTAGATTGGGCTCGGGGCCCGACCCGAGCCCAAGGCCCCATTACATTTTAATTTTAGGCCCAGGTCAACAGGGCTTTGAACGGCCCGAGCTTTAAAAAGAAGGTATCAAACTTTTATACCGATTTTTTGAGTGCAGACTGGTTTATTAGAAGAGGGAATATAAGTTAGTATCATAATTTTTCTCCCCTTTAATTATACAGGTTTAGGAATAAATTATACACACATATTTTTGTTAATCGGATTTGAATTTAAAATATTCTATGAACACAATAATTCTGATTAAAAATAATAGAATTGTTAAAATTATTCTCACAAATTTTGGGTTTTTTTTTACTTAACCTAAATATATTTAAAAAAATAGGGCTTGTTTGAGGTTTGTAATTGGATTTTTCAAACAGTTCCCTCCCTGTCTATAATACTATTCTGTTCAAAATTGTTAGTTTATGCTTTATTTTCTTAAATTACACATTTATAAGTTTTTATAAGCTGGCAATTGAAACTTAAAAATCATTTTAAAAAATTATTTGAAGTAAAATTATAATTTTTAACAATTAAATAGAGCTATTTATTATATTTTAGTAAGATTCATATATTGTAGAAATAATTGGATTTCCGAATTTTTTGTGATCACCTTGTTTTAAATTAACCATCAATTTTATAAAAAATTTGCCTGTGCAATGAAAATAATTTGGGTCGGACTTAGCCCGGACAAATTTAATATTAAAACATAGGGCTCGGATTGTTGAAAATCAATTTTACAGGGCCCTACGTGTATATATTTTTATTTTTGAAAACCTAATAATAAAAACTAAACCCCCCCCCCCAGGTTATCCTGCCTGCGCCCCTGGTTGAATTGAATGAAAGCTAAATTGGGGCCATTAAATAAAATTATTACAAAATTCTAAAGAAATTTAATGCTATTGCATTGAACGCATTTGATCTGTAGGGTAATTTGGACCTTGATATAAAGGCTATAATTAGAATAATGATAAAAGCTTTAGCGTTTGATGCTTCCTTCCTTAATCTTTCAGTAACTGAATACGAGGCGTTATATATAAGAAGAAATGTAGTATCATTCTGTGTCGGTCTCGGTATACTAAATGATTTGATGCTAAGTTTATTTATTTAAAGTTGTTTGATGAAATATAGGTTTGTAACAAATGAGATAAATGAAATATATTCGGTTTAAAGTAAGAAATCAGAAAGATCTGGGGTGGTAGTAGGAAGATTGGTATTGGTACCCTCTTTATAAAATACAGTCACTCCTTCGCTCTTGATAATGATACTTCCATTAACAGGCGATCTCTGTATGGAAATTGTTAAAAAATATAAGCAAAATTTGCATAAAGTTTATAAATGATTATTATTGTTATATTTAAGTATTTTGAATTTAGTGATATTTACGATCAGGGTCTTCAGTGTAAATATTGCGTAGCCGTCATTATCTAAAATAAATGAAAAATTAGCAAGGAAGAGCGTGTATGTTAAAAATGATATAACTTTGTTCATGTTATTTATAGGCTGTTTACTTCCAAGTGCTGTGCAAGACATCTCAACTATTATAATAATACAATTTAGGGATGCAATCATTTGTAGATACAATATCACGTGATATCGTCAAATGTTTTTACCATATTCTAAAAAATATATTTTAAGTATAATGTATAGAATTGAAATTTTAGTTAGGGCATTAATTTTATCCCAAAAAAGGGAATGTTATTTGAGTCATAAAAAATTTTTTGAACTAATTGCTATTCTAATGACAAGCCATATTTAATAAAATTATGCGATGATTGTTATTTTTTAATAATGTTACATCCAAGTTATTTAACAGAATTTATAAAAATAGGAAATTAAAAAAGCTCTGCTTAGTGTATCATTTTATTTAATTCCTTCCTTTATTGAATGATAATTATTATCTTGTTTAAACATTGACATTTTGTTGTGATAAATCAGGCTTTATATACTGATCATTACATACCATAACTAATGTTTCTTTCAACTGTGTTTCAAGATAATTTTAAGGTAGTAGTAATTATAGGAGACATAATACGTAACAGTTTATTTTTATATTATGATTACGCAACTTAAAATTTTGTAATAATTAAACAAATGTTAAAATTGAAGGTTTTCACTAAAGCAAAAAAAAATTTATAGTGTTATGCTTGTATTATAAACCATTTTAAGACTCATCTATGTTCATAATAAAATTATTATTAAATAAACATAAAAGCATATTCAACAATTATGATTACCTTGAAAGTCGGAATTGTTGTGGTTGCTTAATTCTATTGGAAAATCGAAAATATTATCGTAAATTTAAAACATTTTATGTTTGTTGTAATTTAATTAACATTTTAACGCCCAATGTTTTTTAGTAAATCAGATGGATGGGTACATAGCAGGGGGCTGAAGAAGCAGCAGGTTTATAAAGTATTATGGGCTATCTTTTAAAAATTATTTTTGAGATATTTATGTATTTAAACAGCTGTCTTGGTCAGAGATATGTTGGAGTTTAAATACCATTGTGTGTGAAAAAAATAAGATCGAGGGGCAGTTTGAGGGTCAGAATAAATTTATTATTAGGGGACTAATTTAAAGAATAAAATTTGATTCGTATGGTAAAATGTTCTATAATATCTTTTAAAGGTAAGAGAAAAATGAGTTATTTGGAGTTTAATTCTTTAAAAAAATCTTATAAATAGCAGTCAAGTATTGCGAGCTCTGCCCGACATTTACGCAACGTAAAAAGGACCGGGGACGACATAGAAGTTAAAGAGTTTAAAATGGGACCCACACCATTAATATCCTCCTCGGATACATTTTGGGATTTTTCCAACAAAGGAACTAAAGTTTAAGCTGAAATATGGTAGGATTCAAAATCTAAGATTTGCAAACCAAAATTCACTCTAAATTATTTACAATGTGTTCTAATAAACTGGGATTCGAACGAATAATTTTATTACTACAACCCTAAGTTTCCTCGCAAATTGTAAACATCTTTTTGGGACACTTGGGCACAACTCTGGTAGGAACCAAGTGAACCAATTAAAAGTATGGAGCAAAAAATGGTATGAATTAAAAATTGCGAGCTTCTGATTCAATTCATCTTCAACTTAGTATATGAATTGTAGGTGAAAACGTTGGCTTACTTTCTTCGGCATCTATGATTAATAATAATTTTTTTAATATTTTAATACTTATTTTATGTTTCAATTATAAAATATTATTTACATCTCTGATATGCGACTTAAAAATGAACAAAGCGATTAATGGTTAAATATTTTTAAAAAAAAATATAATTAAAAAGTTAATATTTTACTTATCATGCATGATGAGGTACGGCAGGAACTATCAACTATAATAAGAATTTATTCAAATAAATAAACCCGATTAATTATATTTACACGAATGATAATTCAGAGGGAATTAATTCTATGTAATATAAAATAAGTTATCGATCGTTAAATTTAAGCACTTTGTAACAACTTAAAGATTTTTTTGTTTAACTTAAAGTGTTTGTTAAACATTCAAGCTTTTTTCAAGCATTACAAATATTAAAACTTTAGTCTCAGCTATAAGGCATTTTTTAAAAATATTTGCTTAATCCTTTTATTAATTAAGTAAGAAAACAGCCTTTAACCCCCCTCATATTCTTTACATAAAATCAAACTTTAATTATAAACTCGGGCCTTCGGCCCTCGTGGGAAGGGGAAGAGGAAAATGGGAGTAGGGGAAGGGAAGGGGGAACTCTTCTATACTCCGTATAAACGTAGCATATTTGCTATGCAATTTATGGGCGAGAAAGGTGGGAAGGGGCGAGAATGCCTATAGGGGGGTATTAAATGCAAAATAATTAGTTAATTAGTTATAGGCCCTTGTAGGGGGGGGCATAGGGTAATTATCAATGTTAACCAATTTAAAAACGAAAAAAAAAATTCGATTTATTTGGCCAATGGTCATTTTTCATTGGTCAGTAGCCTGCGGACGATCAAAATGTCATATTATCAATGGTATTAACAAGAACAAAATATTAATTTAATTTAAAAAAAAAAAAATTTTGCCCTCTCCGGGATTCGAACCCAAATCAGTAGAGGCAAGGCCTTTTGTAGGGGCACAGGGACCCATATCAATAGAGGCATAGGCCCTTGTAGGGGAGGGCATATGGTAATTATCAATGTTAACCAATTCAAAACGAAAAAAAAAGTTCGATTTCTTTGGCCAATGGTCATTTTTTCATTGGTCAGTAGCCAGCGAACGGCCAAATAATCATCAATGTTATTAACAGGAACAATATATTAATTTAATTTTAAAAAAAATAAAAATTTTGCCTTCTCCGGGATTTGAACCCACATCAGTAAAGGCATCTGTTTACAAGCCGGCGCTATAACCATAGACTACATAGACTGCCCATGTCATATGTTCCATATGGCAAATTGTGTGTGAAATTGCCTCCATTTTGATGTACACTACCGTCCTATATCACATAATGGCGTTTTGCGCTGTGCCGTTTTTGTTCGAACAGGAGAGGTAAAAAAAAGGTTTTGATTCCATAAATAAGTAAGATATTACAAAAATATATGATATTTTTAAAAAATAAGATGAGTAAAACTTTTCAGGCCTGAAATGAAAGGAACACCTAAATTTTTTTAAAAATATCATATATTTTGTAATATCTTACTTATTTATGGAATCAAAACCTTTTTTCTTTACCTCCCCTGTTCGAACAAGACGGCACAGCGCAAAACGCCATTATGTGATATAGGACGGTAGTGTTCATCAAAATGGCGGAAAAGACACACACATTTTATACCGTGATGAGCAGTCTATGTAGTCTATGGCTATAACGCGTCACACCATACTGGTTTTAAAATAGTAGAAGTTTTTATGTTATTTATATAGATAATGAAATAATACCATAAATTGCATAGCAATTAAAAGTTGTGTTTTATGTTTATAAAATCAATATATTTCATCGGTCAGTAGCCAGCGGACGGTCCAAAAGTCATATTATCAATGGTATTAACAAGAACAAAATATTACTTTAATTTAAAAAAATTAAAAAAAATTCGTCCCCTCCCTGGCTTAAACTCGGCACCTCCAGGTCAATAACTTGAAGGGTAACGGACAACGGACAATCAAAAACGAGCCCATAAATTGCATAGCAATTAATAAAATCACACTAAAATGATAAAATTTTGTAAGTAACACAAACATACAACTTACGTCTTAAAAAGTTCTGACTAACTAACGTTAAATAATACATTAAATAATTAATGTCTTTTTCGAATAAATTATTATAAGAAAAATGGTAGTTAAAGGACAAATGATAAAATTGAAACTAATTTCGATCAAATAAAAAATGTAAAATGTAGAAAATCTTACATACAAGCTCTTTATAATCATGAGAAAATGATTTATTCAATAATGATGTATTAAGCTAGCCCACCCCGTAAATAGGTTCTGCATTTTTATAACATTTATCAACAGCCTAATTTTAAAAATGCGCCTGATTTTAAAAGGCTGCCCAAAAAAGCATTTTGCCTTCCTCAACGGCATACTTAATTGATAATCGATTTGTTTTTACATATCTTCTTCGCCTTATGTTTTTTTATTGCATGATTATCCTTACATAAATTAAGGTTATAAATCAATATTTGTAAAAAGCTCTTTTATTGATACTATCATTTAACAAAATGAGATCTATTTTGCAACAACGTGGACGCACGATGAAGGGACTAGGGCAGGAACTTTTGCCAGGGTTTAAAATATACATATATTTTTAATGAAATTCTGAGTTGCGAAGGTTGTTAATTTGCTAAAAAAATTACCATTATTTTTATATCAAATTATAGTCAACCGACCAGTTTTGACTTAAAGACGTTTTCGACACAACTATGGAACAAAAGTTAAAAACTCCATGGAATTGAAGTATGGTTTTAAAATGACTTTAATTATAGGCTCAAAAATTATTAAAATATTTAATTTTGCCACCATAAGTTAAGGTGTAAAAAGGAAAATATATTAAGGTATTATATACATTTTTTTTGCGATTTTAATTGAAAAATTTATGTAATTATAGGAATGGATAGTAGCCATTCAATTTTGACCCTTGAGGCGAGTTTTTTTAAATTGGTTGTAGCAGAGCATGGATTTAAATGGCACATTATCGAGCAATTAGGCAATCTATTTATAAAGATTATTTAGAACATATGCCACTTACTGTCTGCTCTTGATAGATCTATTTTAAAACAATTTTAATTTTTGATTTTATCAATAGTTACAATGAAAATAATGTTTAGCACAATAAGAATAATTTATTTTTCTAATTCTAAGTTATTCATCGAGTCTACATCATATGACTAATAGCTTTTATATTTTAGTAATATCTTAAATATATTCAAACAAAATAATATCGAAAGCAAATTTAAATAAAATGAATATAAAAAGTTGATTTTAAATTTGAATTGTCTATGCTTAAAAATGGGGAGGAAATTTTGGTAGCATTCATTTGTTTTTAATAGATACATTTATGGTGGTAGCCAGGGGGGGCTGCCCCCCTCATAATTAGCCGGGGGCAGGGGTCCGGCTGCCCCCACTGCCTAATTAGGGGAGTTGCTTTTTTTTATGGTCGCCGGAAAATTTTTAGGATATTTTTTTTTCTGCCCCCCCCTAATTAAAACCTGGCTACGCCCATGGATACATTCGACCAAACAAAATTGACGGCATAAAATTATATTTCATTTATAGCCTACCGTTATAACTTTGGTTGTATATTCCTAAAAAATTACATAATTAGGAAAACAATTCAAAATGCACATTAATTGTGAATCGATCCAAATAATATTTTGTACCAATTTTAATCGCTTTTATGTTAAAAAATAATTAATTTCTATCTACTTGCATAAACTAAAATTAAAGATAAAAAACAAAATAATAGCAGTCCATACGTTGAGGGTTTTGTGTTAAATTACCACTCTTCACTTATTTTTGAAATAAGTTTAAAATTTATTAGATTAAGACAATAAAATCGCAAGTGAAATTTGTTTTAATTTTGCAATAAAATTTTAAAAATGGGCGCATTAATTTTAATTAAAGTTTTAAAATGTAAAAATTATTGACTTATTAAATCAATAGCAATGAGAAACGCGATTTAGACAAGCTAAATATGGACATTACTTTAAACTTTACGCATATTTTATTTTTTAAATAAAGACAAGATTGGTGGGGATAAATTTAATATTTAGTCCAAGTTAATCTACGGTTTTTGTTAAAAGATAAGACTTACTTATTTTATCTGGTAAAGAAATAAAAATTAAATTTATAAGTTGTAAACTGTATAAAAAAATATGCAGATAGCTGTATAATTGCTACTTACTCACTAAATAAATACAATGAATAATATCATGAAAACTAAAAATTGCATGTATCAGTATAATATAAAAAATAAAACTTTGATAATAAAATTTTTTAATTTTATTTTTTTTTAATTGGAGAACTTAAATTTAAGTAAACTTTAGGGTTTTTAGTTATTATAAACACGTACTAATCTTAAATATTTTTGTTTCAAACTTATGACTCCATTCTGATCGGTAAAATTATGTTTCGACAAGTATAAATATACTAATTTCATAAAATGAAAAATAAAAATTAAACTCTTTATAATAGCCTATTTATTAAAGTTCAAAAATGAATTATAAATTAATTAAATAATTTTAAGCATGTTTGTTAAAGTTGTAATAAATTACCACGTGCTTTATTTTATAAATAAAAAAATTGGTCAGATAAACAACCAATTGAAAATTTCATATAATATTCTGAATATAATTTAAATGTATCAATCAGGATGGCAATAAATATTATTTATGTTTGAACCGATCCTGACTTATATAAATCGAGCTTAATGAACAAAAAAGCTGTATGCCTTAATAAAAAGTTCAAATAGAAATTTAAAAAGCTTATTTAAGAAATTGGAAATAGTGATCGCCAAATTTTAACAATACTAAATAGAATTTTAGTAAATAGAGAAAAAATATTTTAATTACGATCAGAAATTGTAAACGCGGTTGATACAGAATAGCATGCATAGGTTACATGGCTGGAAAGTTAAAATGGAAATATACCACAAATTTTGTCTTTCCGCTAATGATATGCTGGTATATTACCAATTTTTTTCTAACAATTTTTAACTTTAAATTTTTTCCTCGGAACCAAAAGGAAAAAAACGTCGTTTATAAAGGTAGGCATGAGCGTAGGTAACAAATCTTCAAATATAATTTAATTATTGCTAAATTTTGAAAAAATTATTATTTTGCCCTCTCTTAATCATTATTGCCCCCTTTAATTCAAATCTTGGCTACGCCCATGAACTTAGATCTTAGAATTATCATTACTTAAAAAACATTAACGCTCTAAACTAATTAACTCCAGCAAGATGCTAGGATTTATAAATTATGTTGTGAACAAGTTATTATCTCTAGCAATACATAAAAGTTTAAATCAACATCCTTGCCTCAATATATTTTATCCCGTTCGAACAAAAAAAGTATGGAATGCGTTTGTATATTAAGATAAAAGCCTATTTATTTATCACTTACGGACAACTACGATTGTAATATAGACATTGTTATATATCAATAATATATTAAAATTAAAGAAAATTAAGAAAAATTATTGACAATTTTAAAAAACGCTGGGTTGTTGAAAATTTTTATTATTAGTAACTATCGCTTATATAATTTAATCGTTTTTTTAAAATATGAAGCTTGAAAATTTATATTTTTGGTTGCTTTTATTAAAGTTAGTAAAAGTTAAAATATTGCGTGTTTTAAATCTTAGTATTTTCTGAATATACATTATTCTAGGTTACATTATAAAAACGGTGATCAATTAAGCAATCATTAGACTTACTATCTGTCAGAGTTTCTTAAAGCGTAAAATATTAAATTTAGTGAGCTTCGACGTCTAGAAATTTATAATATCAAACGGGGCAAACATTTAAATTTACTTGTTTCCAAAGCTTTGATAAGAATAACAAAAATAATTATTATCATATACATTAAATTGAAGGAAAATATTTACCAGCATTTATGATTAAATTAAATAGTGCCTTTTTATCCTAGAAACTATTTAAATCAATTGGATTATATGCAGCCCAACCAAGTAATATCGTTTTTTTAAACACTCAATGTCAATCAAACGTCATTAAAAGATTAAAAGGAATATAACAAATTAAATTAATCTTAGTAATTTTCTTAAACTAAGAATTAAGCTTAAAGCTACTTCATAAAAATTTAATAATAAATTATCATTACTACCTGCTGCTTGTACTTTATAATTAAAAAAAAAGTTAACCGACCCCCAGCTAAGCGTCTATTTAAAGGAATATTAAAAATTAATCTATAATATACCTTTAAGTGCATCCAATGAAATCACTTGTATTCGTCTGAATTATCAAAATTTATGAGTCATAATGTTATAATGCAAGACTTACCCTGTGGTCTACAAAATGAGATAAATTCAAATAAAAATCTAAGTAGAGAATATAGTTTAAAAATTAATCACAAATGTAGACGTCAATAATACCAGTAATTCAGCTTCTATAATATATAAATAGAGTAGAAGATAATGATAAAATATATCTCAACTACAATTACAATAAACTTTTTTCACATAGGATTGAATGATACTTGCCTGACAACTTGGCTATCAGCGACACTAGGAAGATAACTTTTAAGAGTGAAAACATTGATAAGTTAATGGGAAGGTCTGAAGAAGTGAAGTTCGAAAGTTAATTTGGGGCCGAAAAAAATGGCGAATAATTGTTGAGTAAAATTTGAAACTATTATATATATATAGCTTTGTTTTTTGTTGACTACATCCGTTACCGTGGCTACTTCAGGTAGTGCCACGATATATGGTGTACCCTTGCGCAGCCGGATGTCCATTAATGTAAACGTCGGAAAGTAACGAATACTTCCGATGATATAACATTATTTATGTAATGAACAATCGCCAATCTCGTCAATTTTCTGGACAAATTAATATTACGAGTAATTTAAGCTTATAAAATTTAATTTAAAGTCGACGTATAGAAACTTTATTTTAAATTATATAAATTACGGTAAAACATTTACCTAAGAGAGGAAACATGTCCTTTTAAAATGGATTATATATTAAAACACCATAACTCTTTGAAACGCGGAAAACAATAAATATTCATAATATTAAGATTTTTAAAATAATTTCAACCTTAAAATTCATAGTTTTTTAATATTTTATAAAAATGTGATCTGCCAAATATTTAATAATTTATTGAATCGTAATAAAGTGATAAAATTGGCTTTAAATCCACACACAAAAATTGTTATGCATATACTTTTGTTTAAAATATTTAAAGATTATTTTTGACCTTCCCCCCCCCCCTTCCCAGAAGGCATCACAAAGCAGAAATGAACCTATTTTTTTAATTATAGATTATGGAAATAGCCAGAATTTGCTAAAAATATCTAGCTTAAGCACAAATTAATTCATAACTTTTATATTGTATACGACGAATATGTTACTTTGTTTAAGGCAAGCCCAACATAGGTGTGGAAAGAAGACACTCTACAACGGTGTTGTGCTATCATTTAATCGGCCAATTTATGGGCAATGGTATGTGGTGAACACGTCAAACGAAAATTCCAAGCACACCACGTCAGCCGTTTTATATCTTAAACTATGGTTCGGGGTCTAAATTATGTTATAAACGTTATAAATAGTCACGGGTGTAGCCAAGGGAGGGGCAGGGAGGGGCGGCTACCCCTTCTAAATCCAAAAATTTGTTAAATATATTAAAATTATTGTGGCTAAAATTTGAAATAAGGACCATTTTGCCCCTTTCTAAATCATCCCCCCTTTGATTCCAATGCTGGATAATGTACTTATTGATGTGCAATTAATATTAGCAAAATTAGTTCAAAATTAGTTATGGCCATAACAGACTTAAATTTAATGAAGTGCAAATTTTGAAATGAATAACATTGATTTGGATCATCATTCTTGGGATAGCAGTATATGATCACGCACGGGCTAAGCGAGGGATTGAATAAATGGATCAGAACCGTTGATTATGATCAGATGCATGTTTATGCATTAAAAACTAACCTTTTAAGCGCTTAAAATAAGATTTTAAAAGCTTGATTTAGGTTTTATTAGGCCGTAAAAGTAAAAAGGAAACAGGTAGCTTTTTCATTTAAGATGACAATATATTGAAGAATAAAATTAATTTTTTTATATTGGCAAATACAAAAAAATATTATACTATTACCCAAATGTTTGTTTCTGAATTTTAAGCAAAAAGTTTTAGCGTTGTAGGTGTTCGGATTTTTAATAAGAGGTTTGCCATTCACTTCGAATAGGGGCTACGACACTTTGATCGATGACTATTATATATGATTTGATGTAAGCTCTAAAATGGAACTTTAACGTCATTTTGGATATATTATTGAAATAAAGATTTTAAATACGATTCCGGTTCAGGTTTTTTAAATAGGGCCCGTGACGGATGGTAACCGTGAATCAATTAAGAATAACTCTACTGCCATCTAGGACTCATTTTAGCTTAGAGACTAGTTTGACTACATTATCCCTATCTCTTTTACAATGTGAGACTCGAAAATAAAAACAGACCCATACCTTTTGGTGTTTTTTACATGTATTGAATCATCCTCTAAGGTTGCCACAAACTTTATGACCCTAAAAAATGTCCATAATCAATCCCACAGGAAGTCAACACAAATTTATGGGCCATATTTGAAAATATCTGCCCAAAATCTTTACTTTAGGAATTGATTTACATGAAATTAATTCACATTCCCTATAAAGATCTCTTAGAGGGAAACACGGCAGTACATAGAGAGAGACTAACTAAGGCAAGGTTCCTATTCCTACACCGCGTAAGACACTAATGTGCATATGGCGAGAGTTAGTTAAAAGGCGCATCTATCGCAGCGCAGCCATAAAACTTGGTCAATACTCAAGCCTTGAGGCTGTTCAATTTTTAGTAGAACAAAAGAAGGTCTTTAAGCTATATTATTAATTTGTCAATAGTTGAAATTTTAGCGTCGATTGGTTTTCAAACTCGTTTCCCTTGAATGGAAATTAGAAAGTGCGCCAAATGCTTTTGCATAAATCTAGACTCACTCTCAACGTTTAATCAAAGGTTATGCTTTTGTCACATAAAAAATTTATAATAATAAGTTTAAACCATTATTGGATAACATTAGAGTTGTTAAATTGCTAACTTTCTTCAACTCCAGCTACCATCTGCTCGAGTTTCTGCTCGGCCCACGAGCATTTTTATATGCTACTGTTCTGCCTAGTGCACCGAACAGCGAGCACATATTGTGCTAACGCGCATATTAAGCAACACAGTGTGTGTGCTCGCGTCTGGAGTTTTAAAAAAGTTAGCAATTTAACAACTCTAGATAATATGTTAATTTTTCCTTTAAATCTATTTCCACATTTTATTGTATAGCATCTTGGTATCCATCGACTGACGAATTAACAACGGATGTAAAATTTTGGTTAATTTAAATGCCAAACCAAAAATAGGAAAAACGGAAGCATGGTAAGCATTAACACCAAGATAGGCATTTTTAGATTCTATAAAAAGAGGCAAATTTATACCAGAATATTAGGAAATCCTAGGTATCAATAGAAATACGCCTGTAGGTTTCGAATCGAATCGAATATTTTAATAGTCGGATTCGAATTCGAAAATTTTTTTGAAAAAATATTCGATTCGATATTCGTCGAATAATAAACTGAAGATTCGGATTCGATTCGAAAAAAATTTAAAGATTCGAATTCGATTCGAACATGTTTTAAGTTTTTAATTAATCACTACAATACAAATACATTTCAAAAATTTATTTAAAAATATATTAAACACAAATAAATTCAATATGGAACTATAATAGGCGAACAGAAATATACTTGTAAAATAATTAAGCAGTGTTTTTCAGCCAATTTTTGAGGCAAATTATTATACTTTTAACTTCTTTAGCACCTAAATTTAACAATATAGAAAAAAATTATGTTGTGTATATGAGAATCAGGATATAAGATTTAATCATCTTAAAATAAATTTAAATAGATATTATATATAGAGATAAATATAATGAATTATGTTACTTACCAATAGCACTGGACATTATTATTTATTATGATGTGTCAAAATCAAATTTAATTAAGCGTGTTTGTAATTAAGCAGTTTACAAAAAAATGATAGCGGGAAATGTAACTAAATTACGATAAGATAAAAACAGCTGTATTCCGCGACTAATCTATTTAAAATAAATTTAAAGTTAAATAAATTTTCGAATCTTTTTTTTAAAGATTCGATTCGAATTTTCGAATCTCAGCAACTAAATATTCGATTCGAAATTTACATATAAGAATCGAATTTCGAATCGAATATCGAATCGAATCTCGAATATTTCCCACAGGCGTAATAGAAAGTGGAAGCAATTTGATAATCTCCTGTCTATTATAAGAGACTTAATATAGATTTTAAAATAATAACCTTAATTTTGTACATATGCAATTTTTGGATTAGAGTAAGGGACAGTTTCATCTTCCCGCCTCTCCATGACTATGCCCATAATTCTAAACTTATTTGTTCAAAACTAATGTTTAGAATGAGGAAATAATTATCTAAACAAGCCCGGTTAGACGTAATGTATATATTAAATATTTATTAAACAATTTAATAAAGTGATTTTATAATATCTAAAATACTCCTGGATGAGATGAAAGGCGTGGTTGGTTAAATAACTCTTCTTTAAATTAAATTTGCCAAAAACTTATTATTTTTACACGCCCCCAAAGCATCGAACATTTTGCTCCACCTAATTTAAACCCTAGCTATGATGGTCCAAAACAATTTGTTTTTACGCTACTATACATTTTGATTCAGGGCAAGCCCAAAAAGGTATAGCAAATTAAGCGTTTTGCGCTTATGGTTGATTGGCTGAAATGCAATGGTCAAATCATAAGTAAACACGCCAATTGTACATTCCTAACCTTTCACGTGTTGATAAGTACACGGGCGTAGCCAGGAGAAGGCAATGTGCTGCCCCCCCCCCAAGTTAAATATTTAAAGCATTTGTTTAAATTGTAATATTTTAGTTAGGAGATCGCAGAAATACCATGGACGTAGCCAGGTTTTGGATTGGGGGGTGGCGAAATTCAATTAAGGGGTGGGGGGGGGGGGGGGGGGTAAACATTATTTTTTTAATTTTTCAGGGGTTCATTGAATTTTTTTTTGTCATTTAGGGGTGGGGGCGGCCGCCCCCCTGCTCCCCCCTAGCTACGCCCATGAGAATTACAATTTAGGGAGAGGGGTTTGGATTTTTTAAACATATTATTTGAAATGCGAAATCAAAGATAATAATACAATACTTGGGCTTGGCCAAGGGGGCAGGGGGAGGCGGCTGCCCCCCTCTAAATCAAAAAAATTGTCAAAATTTATTAAAATTATGGCTAAATATCTGGAAAAAATTATTTTGCCCCTCCCTAAATCATTATTGCCCCCCCCCTAAATACAATGCTGCTTATCTTTTCCAATTAAGGAACGAAGATAAGTTTTAATCCGCTTTAGCAATGAAAACGAACCTTCGCATGAACACGCAGTTATTGGTATAGTTAATAAATCAAAATAATTGAATTTGGAAACACTGTTGAGGGTAAAATTTTAATAAGTTTAAAAATATCATTGCATTTTATTTTATTCGAAATCGAAGGTAAAGAATTAATATATTACATAATTTTTTGCCATTATTATTTCGGCACCTTGCAGTTTTAATTTATAATGGTTAATTACTTCTGATAAAAGAGATTTATCGCAAAAAAGGGGATGAAGAGTTTAAACTATCTAAAGACTTATATAAATTACAATTAATTTCCGAAAATCTTATATTTATTTCTGTTATTATTCTATCTATGATAGGATAATATAAATCAATTTTGAAATCAATTAGTGAATTGGTAGATTTAAAAGTGTATAAAGTGTCCTAATTTTTTATTTTATACTTTTAGATAGTAATAATGAAATATCAAAATTTAAACTAAATCTTCGCCTTATTATAAAGAAAGGAATCATGTCGACTCAATAATTTTATAAAATTTGCATCTTTTATAGTCTTATTCAGCATCTGTATTTGTAACAATATAATTTAAAGTTTTATTTAAAAACATATAATTATAATCAACATATTGTTTCTCAATTAAAATAATATTTAAAAAATTGGTTAAGGGGCCCAGGGGCCCAAGATTTTTCTCTTGGGGGGGGGGGCATGGGGCCCGGTTTTTGCTCTGGGGGGAGGGCCGGGTCCCTTCGGCCCCCACCTAGCTACGCCACTGCCCCCTCCCTCTCTTAATCCACACAAATTCACTAGAAATTCACAATATTATATTAATTAAAGTGCCAATAACAATTTAAGTAAGCTTATGTTAAACTTTTTCAACATCACATTTATATACAAATTTATTTATAATAATAAATTAATTAATTTAATTTCGATCTAGTAATGAGATTAATATTGAAAGGATTTATAACTTGAGGAATACTTTATAGTAATTTGTAATTATACTTTGGCATGTTCTTATCATTATTTCTGCCAATTTTATTATTGGAACATCCGTATCATAATAGTGTAGAAGGGATTAACTATTTTCAAGATGTGTTAGTAGAGTAATGCAATAATGCTTTTATTAGATAATAGTTAAAGAGTCAAATCTTGTTTTATACAATTTAAAAACTATGTTAGTAATCAGAGGTCAGATTTTTTTTGAATCTCCCACCTTCACCTTTCTAATTGTCGGCTCGGCCATGTCGGAATTATATGAACTGCCCGCCTCAAGATGATGTTAAATTTTTTAGCAGTACTGTTATATCTTCTAAAAGTTTTAATTGCTATGCAATTTATGGGCTCGTTTTTGGTTGTCCTTTGATGTCCGTTGATGTCCGTCCGTTTACCCTCCAATGCATATATTTAATTAAATTAATATTTTGTTCTTGTTAATACCATTGATAATATGACTTTTTGACCGTCCGCAGGCTACTGACCATTGAAAAAAATGACCATTGGCCAAATAAATCGAATTTTTTTTCCGTTTTTGAATAGGTTAACATTGATAATTACCCTATGCCCTCCACTACAAGGGCCTATGCATCTACTGATATGGGTCCCTGTGCCCCTATTTAATTAAATGCTATGCAATTTATGGGCTCGCTTTCCATTTTGTTTGTAACGCTGTTCGGTGTCTTGTCTTGTCTTGCATTGAATGTCTTGTCTTGCACCGAATGTCTTGATGTCTTGCACCGAATGTCTCTTGTCTTGCACAGAATGTCTTGTCTCGTTCTTTACTCTTAATTTTTGTTAATTTAACTAGTTTTTGGGTTCGAATCCCGGAGTTTTTTTTGACTCTTATGATTGTTCTTGTTACTACCATTGATAATAAGACTTTTTGGCCGTCCGTTGGGTGCTGACCAATGAAAAAAATGACCATTGGCCAAAATATGAATCCAAGTTTTTTCTTTCGTTTTTTTTGACTATTATGATTGTTCCTGTTACTACCATTGCTATTATGACTTTTTGGCCGTCCGTTGCCTGCTGACCAATGGAATGAAATGACCACTGGCCAAAGTATGATTCGAAAATTATTTTTTTTGTTTTTTTTGACTAACATTGACAATTACCCTATGTCCTCCCCTAGTAGAGCCTATGCCTCTACTGATATGGGTCCCTATGCCCCCCCCCCCACAAAAGCTTATGCCTCTCTTGATGTGGGTTCGAATCCCGGAGAGGCCAAATTTTTTTTTTATTTTTTTGTTTAAATTTATATATTGTTCTTGTTAATACCGTTGATAATAAGTCTTTTTGGCCGTCCGTTGGCTGCTGACCAATGGAAAAAATGACCATTGGCCAAAATGTGAATCGCAATTATTTTTTTCGTTTTTTTTGACTATTATGATTGTTCTTGTTAATATTATTGATAATATGGCTTTTTGGCCGTCCGTTGGCTGCTGACCAATGGGAAAAAATGACCATTGGCCAAAATGGGAATTGCAATTATTTTTTTCGTTTTTTTTTGACTATTATGATTGTTCTTGTTAATACCAGATAATATGTCTTTTTGGCCGTCCGTTGGCTGCTGACCAATGGAAAAAAAATGACCATTGGCCAAAATGTGATTCGAAAATTTTTTTTTCGTTTTTTTGACTCTTATGAATTTAAATCCACTTTTACCGTGTCCTGACTGCTGACCAATGGAAAAAAATGACCAGTGGCCAAAATGTGATTCGAAATTTGTTTTTTAGTTTTTTATTTGACTCTTATGAATTTATATCCACTTTTACCGTGTCCTGGCTGCTGACCAATGGAAAAAAATGACCATTGGCCAAAATGTGATTTGAAATTTTTTTTTTCGTTTTTTTTGACTCTTATGTATTTATAGACTGTCCGCTGGCTGCTGACCAATGGAAAAAAATGACCATTGGCCAAAATGTGGTTAAAAAAGTTTTAATTTAGCACCTGTAAATTATTTGAGATATCATTATGATACCTGTGACATTTTTAAATGCGTTGTAACAGGCAATAGCCGAGCTATTGCATGTCGCTACTTGTTACGCCGCAAGTCCATTATAATTCAATTTTCTTTTCATTACTCTCTATTTATAATTTTTTATGCGTAATATTTTAAATATTTTATTGTATTAAAAAAAGCCTTACTAAACACGTGACTAGACACAATACGTACATACATACATCCATATGTTATTTTAAAAATAAGGAAGAGAGGATCCTGGAACAAGTGGTGAATCGAGTTGAAAATTTAAAAACGCTTTCGGGTTCGGGTTGAAAAAAAGTGACTTTGCAGGCCTTTATGCCTTTTCCTATATTTTTTTACATCATAAACGATTGACCCAAAATTTTTCATAAATGTTTTATTAATTCATAGTAATTATTTAGCTAATTAAGAACTACGCCAAAGCATCGCTTGGCCGGGCACAACTAGTCATTATTAAATATCAAAGCCAAAATTAATATTACGCGTATTATTTTTAATTATTAATATAGGAGTGGGGGAGGTGGTAGATGTATTGAACAGAAGTTATTAATTGAGGGAGGAGGGTTGGAAATATAATTTAAAAGGAATAATAAAATAAAATGGGCGAACTAACCAAAAATGTTATAATAGCAATTAACAAAGCATTGTTAAAATTAATTTAAAACACTTAAATCTCAAGTTTGCCTCTAATTTAATAAGCTCGTTATAGTTATAAATTAAAAAAATATTCACTTATCAAGAATATCGTTTTATATTTAATTTTCTTATAATTTCCTCTTCTTTAGGGTATTTTCGCTTTTCTCATATTAACAACCTTTGACACCCATTAGTTAAAAAAACCAAAGTATGACCTTTTCCCCTAAAAAAGAATTAGTAATGAATAATTCAATTGGTTAATAACGATAATTACTCTATGCCCTCCCCTACAAAGGCCTATACTTCTACTTATATGGTTCCCTGTGCCCCTACAAAGGCTACCTCTACTGATGTGGGTTCGAATTCGAATCACGAAGAGGGCAATTTTTTTTAATTAAATGAAAAATTTGTATAAATAATTAATTAATCATTAGGCATTTAATACCCCCTAGGGCATTCTCGCCCCTTCCCACCTTTCTCGCCCATAAATTGCATAGCAAATATGATATATTTATACGGAGTATAGATGAGTCGTCCCCCCTTCCCTTCCCCTCCTTCCCCTTCCCTTCTCCCCCTTCCCACGAGGGCCGAAGGCCCGAGTATTTATTTTAATTCCTGATTTTTTTTGGATAGAACAAGGATTAACAAGTATTGTACAATCAAATAAAAAAGAGACAAAATAGTTCACAAAAATACATTAATATATTTTAAAAGGGCCGGGCTTGTTCGGGCAGCGGGCTAGGCCGGGCTTTTTTGGTCTCTGTTAGTAATAAACCATAAAAAATTGATAAAAATAAATACAAGAAAAATTATTTCAAAAACTTACCACGTACATATACATAAAAATCTTGTCATCTAATTAAACACATTTTCAGTGTAGTAAAATTCGCAAAATAACGGCAATATTTTAGATTGCTTTTAAAAGGTTTTTTCTACTATTTTTTAAATAGTAACTATTATAAAGAAATAAAATGTTAAAATACTTACTATAATCTAAAATTATTATAAGTGTAAAAAAGTTGTTAATTGGTTTCATCTTATCAGGTCTCGTGGAAAATGGCATTTTGAAGTTATTTTATTACGTCTTTTTTAATTAGAGGAGGGCAATAATGATTAGGCAGGGGCAAACTGTTATTTTTTACAATTCTAACCATATTTATATGATATTTTAAAGACTTTTTGGATATAGAAAGGAACATTCGCCCCTTCCGGTCACCCCCGGGTCGCCCATGATAATTTCCTATTATTCCTATATTTCCATGATTTAAAATTTGGCCTGACTTTATACTAATGCATACAGAATTTCTAACAGATATTCTTTCACTTTATTACCTTATCAAGGAGGCCTGATTTGTAATTTCCGCAAATGATGGCATCACATTCCCAAGGATCCGACAATAAAATAAATCCAGCTAAGAACCTAATAGATGGTCAAATTGATGAAGAAGCATTAGACAATTATGTTGCATGTGATAATGAGGCAATTCCATTACTTTACTTCAACTATTTAACCTTGAATTTTATTTTTTCATATTTTTACTTAGTTTTCTCTTCAGTTGGGAAAAACAGGATGTGTAGAGGAGACCTGCATGGGTGAACCGAAATCCGACCCGATACGGGTTGAAAATTTTGAATTGTCTTCGGGTCGGGTCTGGTTGAAAATTCTATAATGCTTTCGGGTCGGGTCGGGGGGTTAAAATTTTTTAAAAAATCGGGTCAAGTTCGGGTTGGAAAAGTGACTTTGCAGCTCTCTAGATTCAGATTTAATAAGTATAATTTGAATGCATTTAATGGCAAATTATTATGTTTCGAGAAAGAAAGACTCAAAAATATATTAATTATTTTGCTAGGATTTCAACATTATTTTAGGATCTAATATATAAACCCCGAAATTACATGCGCAATCGCCTTGAGACTGGGGATCCCAATTTGCAAGCAATTGACTCGTAAAAATTGTAAGAAACAAATTGATGTTTTGGCCCATCACCCCTTACATTGTAAACTTAACAAATTCCGTTTCATTCGCCATCAAAAGATCAACCTTTTGATTCAAACCGCTTTACTAAAAGCCGGCTTCCCTTCTATTCTCGAACCATCAGAACCCACTCTTGAGGGTAGAATGCGCCCCGATGGAACATCCACAATTCCATGGGATGATGGTAAGTTCCTAATTGGCACTTTACCTGCATCGACGTATTTGCACCCTCTAACATTAACACTGACCCATTAGCTCTAGCGGAAGCACGCAAAACTCATCCAAAATTTATATCCCTATCGTGGCTTCCTGTTCCGCCACTTTTGGCAAACAGGCATTAGCCTTCTTTAAATTGATAGGAAAGAGATCTCCAGAAGGAAAATACTCAGCAAGTTTTCTTTTGAGCCAAAAAATAGGAATTTTAATAGCTAAATACAATTATAAGGCATTTTCCAACACCTGGCCTCTGGCCCTCGATGAAGATGAAGAGTAGCCCCACTTTTTATTAATTCATTGATCGTGTTTTATATTTTCATATATATAGATTTTACCTAATAAAAAAAAATATGTATATATAAGTGGGCTTTGGGATAAAATTGATAACAGGGACAGATCAGGGCAGTAAGGATGATTTTAGGTTTGGATCAGATTAGGTTTAGAAAAAATGGACTTTGTAGGACTCTGGCATGACCAAGTTTTATCTAATAGGGGAAAGATGAGAACAGATTTTCCTAGAAATGTGTGTTATATATAAATTATCATGGGCGCAGCCATAGAAAGGGGCGAAATGATCATTTCTTGCTTTAGCAATAATTTTATTAAGTTTTAAAGGTTATTTGGATTTAGTGGGGGGCAGCCGCCTCCCTGCCTCCCCCTGACTACGCCCATGTTTATTATCTATTGACTTAACGATTTAATTGTCTTGTATAGCATTATTTTTGAAAGCATTACAGATCAGTACTCAGCAAACTTAATTCGGTTCAAGAGTTGAAGGACTTAATAATAAATTATAACACTAATAATGCTTTCAAGGGACAATTTTAAATTTTTTCAAGTGTGACTTTAAAATAATGAGTGAAATATACTTACCCTTCTTAAGCTTAGCAGTAGACCGAGGTTTAATTTCCTATCAACAGGGGAAGTATTGATAAAACTAAATTAAGTTAAGACCACTAATATGATCATTAAGGATAAACATTATTTGCCTATCGTCGTAAATAAATATCACTTTTTTGTTTCATATTGAAACTCATACATTTTTTTTCCTATAGCTGTCATAATTAGTGGTCAGCTCCTTCAAGTAGGTTCTCCATGTATTCCTGCACTTACACCAGCTTCGCTTTAGCTCGTACCTTCTCAAGTCCATATCAATTTTATGCTTCCATGTCAGTTTAGGCCTCCCTCTCTTTCGCTTACCTTCGACTTGCACTTTCTTGATACATGCCAAGTGACTTTCCTCCCGTCTCTCCAAATGGCCATACTATCTCAATCTTATACCACCAACATTCTCTGAATTGGAACTACATTTAGTTTATCCCTTATGTCATGATTCCTTATATTGTCCTTTTTGCTTATTCCCAAGATCCATCTCAACATTCGCATCTCCATTGTAGCCAAGCTTTGCTCCTCTTTTGCCTTAATTGCCCAGGTTTCCAATCCATACATTACCGTGGGTACAATAACGGTGTTATATAACCGTCCTTTTAATTTGAGTTGAGTGCTTGTCACATGGGACACCACTCAACTCCCTGAATTTTAGCCAGCCTGCCTTTATTTTTGCCTTAATTTCGTTTTCCACACCTCAATCAAATTGTACCCTAGAACCAAGGTATTTGAATTTTTTCCTGCTGCTTAAACACCAGTCATCGATTTGCAAGCGTGTTTCTTTGTATTCATTCCCCGACTCCAAGTATACATATTCCGTTTTATCTTGGTTAACCCTAAGGCCTTTGCTTTCATTTCGTTCCATCCACACTTTTACCATCTGCTAATTCCACGTTTGAGCCTGCGCACAGGACGATATCGTCCGCAAAGAGCATTGCCTAAGGTGATTCGCGTTTTAGGTTCTTCGTTATCGAATTTATTGTTGTTATGAAGAGCAATGGACTTAGGGCCGATCCTTGATGCACACCGATATTTAGACTGAATCCCTTTGATGTACCACTGGATGTCCGTACTTTGGTTTTTGCGTTTCTATACATATCCTTTATTAACATTATATAAGCCTCGGGTACACCATTGGAACTCAGGCTATCCCATATCAACTGCCTTGGCACTTTATCAAAAGCTTTCTAAAGATCGCTGAAACACATAAATGAAGATCCTTTTGTTTTTCCTTATATACTTCCACAGGCGCGTAGCCAGGATTTTCTCTGGGGGGGGGGGGGGGGAATTATAATTTTTTTTTGTAACATTATTTAAAAAAACAAAATAAACATTTGATATTTTTTTTCGGGGGGGGGGGGGGATTTCCCGTTTCCCCCCCCCCCGTCTGGCTACGCCACTGTACTTCCATAAGTCTCCTAAGACCATGTATTGCATCTGAAGTCGACTTTCCAGGCATGAATTCAAATTGTCGTTCATCTATTGATATTATTTTTCGGAGTTTAGCTTCTATAACCTTTTCCCACACCTTCATTACGTGACTCGTTGACTTTATCCCTCGATAGTTATTGCATTCTTGTACATCTCCCTTCATTTTATAGATAGGTATAACATAGCTTTCCCTCCACTCATCAGGCATCATACCACTTACAAGTATTTTGTTAAACAGCTTTGCAAGTAGATGTACACCTAAGGGTTTGAAAGTTTCCATAGGTATATTATCAGGTCCCACCACTCTACCCATGGTCATCTTTTTAAGCACCTGGTCAACCTCCTCTTCTGTCACTTCTAACTCTGGGTGATATTCATAGTTCTTGCTATCGCAGTAGTCCGAAAATACTGTTTAATAATTCTTTATAGTATTCTTCCCAACGATCTATGATTTAATGGTCCAGAGTTAGAGTGATGCCATCTTGGCTTTTTACGGTTTTCACGTTCACCACATTTTTTGAATTCCTTGCTCTGGACTTTGCGATTTTGTAGATCATTCTTTCCCCTTCTTTACTGGTTAACTTGGCATTCAAATTCTCGTAGACCTCTGTTTTAGCCTTGCACAACGTTTTGCCTCATTTTTAGCTTTCACATATGCCAACCGTGTTTCTTCATTTCTGTGCCTGACCATAATTTGTAAAGCTTTCTTTTCAACTTGACCAGACGTTGCACGTCTTTGTTCCATCACCATGTCTCCTTATCTTTTTGCATACCTGGTTTACCTTCTCCTAGAACACACCTCGCTACTGATCGTACCGTGTTAGCTATGTTATTCCACATATCGTTAGCATTCTGCTGATCATCTATTTGCAGCCGTTCAACTATTTGATCATTGTAAATATCTTTCAATTTTGGTAGCCGGAACCATTTGATTTTCCCATTTAATCTCTTCGGCTTTTGTGTTTTCGCCTTGGAGATGGTCTAGTTCATCACAAAAAGTCTATGCTGGGCTGCAATAGCCTCACCTGGTATCACCTTACAATCTCGTACATTCTTTAATTCCTTTCTTGATATAAAGAGAAAGGCAATCTGCGAAGATCAATTTCCACTTTTGTACGTTATTAGGTGATTTACATTCTTTTTGAAGAAGGTATTTGGCCAAATCAAATGCAACGGCTATTTTCAATATTTCGTCGCCTTCATCGTTTCTCGCTCCGTAGCCATTTCCACCATGGTACCGTTCAAATCCTTCTCTTGTTTTGCCTACGTGACCATTCATATCTGCTCCAATTATAACTATCTCGGCTCTGGGGATCATTCGAGCATTTCGTCTAATTCTTCCCGAAATTCCTCCTTTTCTTCATCTGTGGATCCTGTTTGCGGAGCATATCCGGAAACTACATTAATCATTTTTGACCTTCTATGCATAGTATCAACTAGTGAAGGGAAAACCTCAGATTTTCGACCTAACCTAATAGGTTAGGCTTTTCAAAAAACCGTGAGGTCTTTTAGAAACGTAACTTTAACCTCGAGGTTAGAGGTCAAAATTAACCTTAATCCTCGATGTCAATTAGAAGCTTATAGCTTAGGTTAGAGCGCAAAATTAACCTAAACGCTTAGGTTAATAAATATAGAGCTAACCTAAACTAAACCTTTAGGTTAATTAATTCACCTAAGGTCAATATTGTTTTTTTATAACCGTAAAATTTCAACTTAACTGCGGTCTTTTAGCACTTTGTCTGTTAATTTTGATCATAAATATTTAATCTAAATTTTAATATTTATTCCAATTAAAATTAAGGCAAATTCAACTAAAAATAGAATATAATTTTAATTTATTTTAATTCTTTAATTTTTAATAAAAAAAATTGCGATTTGGGTTTTTAACACATACCTACCTCTATCGAGTGTTTTATTTTTAATTGCCACCATTTTGTAACATATTCCTTTTGTGTGCAATGTAGCGTGACTGATAGTGGTTCTATTTCACAACAAATCATTTGCTAACTATCTTATTCAAATTGCTAAGTATTTTTAGCAGACCATTTTAATATATGCTAGCAAAATATATTTGGTATAAAATAATTTACATATTCTTGCTTAATTTTGAACAAAAATCATTCATTTTATTTGTTTTACTTAGTTATTATTGAAAACACCGCTAGTTACCACTATACACACCCTTTTACCCTTTTGTCTTTCCCCTATTGTTTCAGAACCGCCTTATTTTGTAATTGCCATCCTTTACACTATTCTTATAGTTGCTATTGCTTCATTTTTATAATCCCCTTTTGTATTTTACCTTATCCTTTATCTTAAAGTTGTTTACCCCATCTTTATCTTAAATTTGTTTATCCCACTATTAATTGCTATGCAGTTTATGGGCTCGTTTTTGGTTGTCCGTTGTCCGCCCGTTGTCCGTTGATGTCCGTTGTCCGTCCACCAAGTTATTGGCGCCAGCTTTGTGTTATTTAAATTAAATTAATATTTTGTTCTTGTTAATATCATTGATAATATGACTTTTTGACCGTCCGCTGGCTACTGACCAATGAAAAAAATGATCATTGGCCAAATAAATCGAATTTTTTTATGAAACTGCCCGGGAAATGTCCGATATTTTTAAAACAAAAAGGTATTTTAGGAATCTGTAAAAGCTATTTTACCCCTGGGCACCTACGGGTAAAGTTTCGAGCGAATCGGGCCAGTAGTTTCAGAATTTAGCCCTTTTTTAAACTAAAAGGAATTTTAAGATCCTGCAAGAGCTATTACTTTAAATTTTATTTATTTAATTTAAATAGTTTGTTAAACCCCAATAATTTTGACTGTATACTGTAACATTGATAATATGACTTTTTGACCGTCCGCTGGCTACTGACCATTGAAAAAAATGACCATTGGCCGAATAAATCGAATTTTTTTTTTCGTTTTCGAATAGGTTAACATTGATAATTACCCTATATCCTTTCTACAAAAGCCTATGCCTCTACTGATATGGGTCGCTGTGCCCCTACAAAAGTTTTAATTGCTATGCAATTTATGGGCTCGCTTTCCATTTTGTTTGTAACGCTGTTCGGTGTCTTGTCTTGTCTTGCACCGAATGTCTTGTCTTGCACCTAATGTCTTGATGTCTTGCACCGAATGTCTTGTCTTGCACAGCATGTCTTGTCTCGTTGTTTACTTTTAATATTTGTTAATTTAACTAGTTTTTGGGTTCGAATCTCGGAGTTTTTTTTACTCTTATGATTGTTCTTGTTACTACCATTGATAATAAGACTTTTTGCCCGTTCGTTGGGTGCTGACCAATAAAAAAAAGGACCATTGGCCAAAATGTGAATCCAAGTTTTTTTTTCGTTTTTTTTTACTATTATGATTGTTCCTATTACTACCATTGCTATTATAACTTTTTGGCCGTCCGTTTGCTGCTGACCAATGGAAAAAAATGACCATTGGCCAAAATGTGAATCGAAAATTTTTTTCGTTTTTTTTTGTTAAAATAAATAATTAATCTATGCCCTCCCCTAGTAGAGCCTATGCCTTTACTAATATGGGTCCCTGTGCCCCCCCCCCCCATACAAAAGCCTATGCCTCTCCTGATGTGGGTTCGAATCCCGGAGAGGCCAATTTTATGTTTTATTTTTTTTTAAATAAATATATTGTTCTTGTTAATACCATTGATAATAAGACTTTTTGGCCGTCCGTTGGCTGCTGACCAATGGAGTAAAATGACCATTGGCCAAATGATTCGAAAATTTTTTTTTCGTTTTTTTTTGACTCTTATGAATTTATATCCACTTTTACCGTGTCCTGGCTGCTGACCAATGGAAAAAGACCATTGGCCAAAGTGAGCATCAAAAATTTTTTTTTCGTTTTTTTTGGCTATCATTGACTTATAGAATATCTGTTGGTACTGACCAATGGAAAAAATGACCATTGGCCAAATTGTGAATCGAAATTTTTTTTCCGTTTTTTTTGGCTCTTATGATTGTTCCTGTTAATTGGTTTTAATGATTCGACAAATCGCTACCTGAGAATTGGAGTGCTCTATCTGCACAAAACTCCGAACTGAGATAATTGAGTTCAAAGTTTGAAATGCTATAAAATCTAAACTCATGGGCGTACGCAGGGGGGGGGGGGCAGGAAGGGGGGGGGGGCGGCTGCCCCCCCCCCCCCTAATTTATGAAAAAAAAAATTTTCAATGCAAAAACATTGAAAAATTAAAAAAAAATTATGTTTTGCCCCCCTCTAAATGAACTTGAACGTTTTGCCCCCCCCCCCTAATTCAAAACCTGCGTACGCCCATGTCTAAACTTATCAATCATATGACTTGAAATTAAGTTTGATAGTGTAACCTATTAGCATCTATATTATTTTAACCAAAAACGTGGATTTTTTCTTTTATTTTATAAAAAAAATTAATTTTTTAAATTTCAGATAGAGCAAAGTAGCTAAATAAAGGGTTATGTACATTAAGGTAAATTATAAAAAATTTTAAATATCTTTGAGTATATAATTAAATTTCTTAGACCAATTTGTAGCAATCATATTATTTACAACAAATACTATTAATGTATTATTTATAAAATAAATGATACATATAAAAGAATATCAAATGGAAGTACAATCATTTATATCTATTTTTAAACAAATATTTCCGTTAAAATTTTATCTCTCATTTTTAAATAATCTTAAATATTCTCTTTTAAAAATTTAATTTTTTCCTATCTCTTGCAAAATTTGCTTTAACTATAACAATCATCTTTTTCCATGAGCAATAATGAACAAAGCCTAAAATTAATATTAGTTTTAATCTTTTATACAAATTTTGCCTGTAGTCTAATTTCAACCATTATTTACAATTTTTTGATTTATCCTCTTGACACTTATGATAATAGTTATGGCTATATTTTTTATATTACTTTTAATTATCTTCATCCGAAATAGTTTACTTATAAATATTTGACATAAAACAATGTGAAAAGTAATTGTAGAGATATTATTCTAATTAAAATTTAAAAGCAGACGATTTATTCACGTGATTAAATGAGCGCTTGCGATTGGGTAATTGCAGTTAGAGCAAACCAATTCTAAAAAATATTGATATTCGCAATTTAAGCGAAATAAGAACCTTAATAGTGAAGCCAAAAAATTTGTTTTCCACATTTTATAATAAGTTTATGATAAAATATATAAAAATCTATGGAATAGCACTTTTACTTTACAATTTTTAAAACGAAATAATAAATGCGGGATAGCGATTAAGAGAATTGATGCCAACCCTTGCTTACCATATATTTCAATTTTATTATAGTAATGGAGTAGTGGTGGAGTATAGGATTGCCATGAATCGGCAATTTGCTACCCGAAGCAATATACCCTCGGTATATGCAACAGTATCGATTAATTTTGTATTTTTCTTATCTAAGAAGTAAATTAAACAAACTCAAATATATAAAACATCAATAATCATTAAATAAAATCATAGTATTTTGACTGTCTTATTTTGACAATGTCTTATAAATTATGTTTCCCATTAGTGTTCACCTAACTTTGTTAATTTCGACGAAATGAAATGTGTTAAGGGTAATTACGTAGTATTTTAATTAAAACCAGACTACCTTATAAATTAAATCTAGATAGATTGGCCTAATTTCTGAACACCCCTGAAATTAATAGGCATAGATCATATTAGAAATTTACTTACAAATACATTTTATTACCAACTAGTTAATCCCGGCAATTAGTAATGAATAATTCAATTGGTTAACATCGATAATTACCCTATGCCCTCCCCTAAAAGGGACTATGCCTCTACTGATATGGGTCCCTGTGCCCCTATTTTTTATTAATATTGTATATTCACGAGGGGGGTGAGGTAAATGGAATTGGAAATTAATTATAGGGAAAATTGATTTTGGTAAATATTTTAATTCTAGGTTAGGTTAAATCGAATTTGCAAATGATAGAGGTCTCTAATCTTTATATTTTTATCAATCTTAACAGACTTAAGGGTTTGGTTTTAATCGAAATTTATAATTAGTGTAGGGCAGGTAAATCTTTAGCCGTAAAAAATGACCAACAAGGCCTTTTGGGTGTATAATAATGATTTCAAAATTTTGTCAAATCCCCCTGACAACTCTTTTTTTCCTTTTTATTATTCTGATGGCTTACTAAGATATTGACATATTTATTTTATATATGCATGAGCATAGGCCAAATATAATGATTTTTACGTAAGTAATGTATATTCTTTACTAATTTTGGGAGTTTATATACCACATATATGAGAGGCCTACTATATTTAAAGGGAAAAAGATTAAATTAATAATTACCTCTTGTGTTCCTAAAAGCTATTTTACCCATGGCCGCCCTGGGCACCTACGGGTAAAGTTTCGAGCGAATCGGGCGGGTAGTTTCAGAATTTAGCCCTTTTTTAAAACTAAAAGGAATTTTTTTTAATTTTTTTTTACATTAAATTAATATTTTGTTCTTGTTAATACCAGACTGTCTGCTAACCATTAGAAAATATCACCACTGGCCAAAGTGATGGAAAATTTGTATAAAAAATTAATTAATCATTAGGCATTTAATTCCCCCCCCCTATAGGCATTCTCGCCCCTTCCCACCTTTCTTATACGGAGTATAAATGAGTCGTCCCCCCTTCCCTTCCCTTCCCCTCCTCCCCTTCCCCTTCCCTTCTCCCCCTTCCCACGAGGGCCGAAGGCCCGAGTTTTTTCAATAAGTGTTAACTCTCTTGTTCCAACCAGTGTTCGCTATTATTCACCCTCCTATTTCAACTAGTTTTCATTATTTTTGTTTATAAATTAAAACTTGTCGACACCTTCTCGTTCATTGGTAATTCACATCACTTGTAAGTTACCTTTTTTTTATTTTTTATTTTTTTATTGATAATGGTCGCTGGACGACCGAAATATCTAAACCCATTTCCACCCTCGCATTTTATCAATCCTAAACTACCATTATTGGAAACTAATTTTATAAATTATAATGGATTGATAGTACATAAATAGTTTCTTTAACTACATCCGTTTGCGGAAGATGTAGTGACCCTCGTTGACTTTTCACATGATATGGGCGCCTACCATGCGCGTCGTTTACGGAGGACGCCCTAGCGCTTTCATTACTTTTATTATTACGAACTTTCATAGCACTTGGATCAGGAATGACGCTCGGCTATCCAGGCCTGACAGCCGTGTTGACGATGTGAGATATTTTTAAACTTTGAAATGCCAGAGGTGGAATCGAACCGGCAACCTCGCGCTTCAAAGTCTAAACTTATACCCACTACACCACCCATATATAATAACAGGTTAAAATATGAAAAAATTTCAGCTATCAACCATTCCTAAAACCAATATGAGTTCAAACAGATCTAGGTGCATTATAGGCATGGGCGTAACCAGGGGGTGGCAGGAAGGAGCGGCTGCCCCCCTTTAAAGCCAAAAATTCCTAAATTTTAATATAATTATTAAAATTAAATTTTAAAAAATTACGATTATGCTCCTCACTAAAGCCTTATTGCCCCCCCCCCCCCATAGTTCACCAATTATGGCTACGCCCATGTGCAGTGATGTAGTTGGAAATTTCAAGTGGTGGCGTTATCACAATTTTTTTATTTTTATCACATTTATCCTTACGCACGCTAAGTTGACATGGATAAAACCAATCCAATTTTTGTATACAATATTACGGTTTATTGTTTAACTAAAATAAGAGTTCTACTAAATTTTCACAAATTCTAATTTCTTTGGCCCCTCCCCCCCCCCCCCCCCTTTTTAGTCCAAATTTAATTTCTCTATAAGTTCTTTTATGGCTGCAGGTAATGTGAGCTTTATAAATATGTTAGTTAAACCTTATGAATAAGTTTTATATCCATACTTCTCATTCAATCTCATCAAATACAACTACTATACCTAAATGTTATTAACCAGTGGTCGGTTAAGATTTATAATTTATCCTAATCGTTTAACAACAAGAAATAGACTCAGACGATTAAATACAACTTTAACATATTTTTCCATTCTAGATCTATTAATAAAGAATCACATTTCTTTACAACTCATATGTAATGTCGCTTTTTGTAAACAAATCTATTTACTCATAAAAATCTCAACAAAAACAAATTAGGATCGGAGAATAGAAAGCGACTTAGATGATGCTTTATGGACCGAATTGCCAGTTTTACTAAAACCATCAAACCCTGAACCCGAACAAGATGAATATGTTTTTGAAAAAGCAGCGCAATTACGAAATCATTTTCAATTTGGCTCCGATCTTTACACTCTCAATTCCGTGTATGATCACATCACATTACCCCGAGAAGGTAAAATAAGGATGGGCAAAACGGTGCGAAAAAGGGGAGTGGAGACGATTTTAGTCACGAAACCCGAAAAATCAGCTGAATCATACGAATTGCTTTGGAATAATAGGATCAATCTATAATCAACTTGGGCTCGGACTCAGAGATTTAAGGAAGATAATCGAATGCTAGATTACAAGTCAATGGAAGGCGATGAGGGAACGTTTATAGCAACTTAGTTACGATACCTAGTTTAATGGATAAATACGAATTAAGTGATATTAGCATTAGTGCTCGAGGGCCAGGTAAATAAGCATAGTAGATTCTAATGATTATTTTTATCACATACAATATGCTATCACACCCCATTCCATTTTTAAGTGAAGTTTATGAGTTAAAATTATGATTGCCATCATTGTGAAAGCCTTAAAACGAAAGAAAAACCAGCATTAAATATATATAGGCCTCGCTTATGAAATATATCGATTAATTAAAAATAATATGACAAATTCATATGTGTTCGAAAATATAATTTGATTGTTTTCTTTGGCCATCTATGTTCATTATGGCTAAATAGCTATTTGCGTTTATACCAAAATAACGAATAGACCATTAATCTAATAGATGAATGAACCATTAAATCACTTGTCACACCGTTTAAGAATATTATCGTTAATTTGTTACAAGTATAACATTTGTCACGCATATAGGGAATAGGCTTATAATATCGGGACGACACGAAAGGCCACTAGGATTGATGAATGAACACTTGATTGAGCAAGGGGACGACAAAAAACAAGATGGCGATGTCAAGCCTCGTAATGGTGGTGGAATATTTTTCCGAATTTACCCGTGAATTCATACTGCCCCTAGGGGTTGATGCGAAAGCTATAAAGGCAGCTTGTATAAGCGATGATTTGGTCATCGAAATCCCTATACCCTTCAGGCATAGAGGGAAATGTGATAGTCCGATCAAGGAAATACCCATTATATTCGATAGATGGTGCCGCTGTGTAAATATAAATGAATTAATTGAAATATACAATGTGTAGTGTAGATATTGATAGGAGTTGAGCATAATAGACCATAATTTAAAATTAACTCCTACAGTTTTCAATTAAATTAACATTATCATGACGTTGAGTAATAGCCTAATATTTGTCACATAGGCGATTAAAATTAGTTTTAACCGATTAATTTGGAGATTATTGACGTTTTAAAAACGTGAAAATTTCTTTTTTTAGAAACTTTGACAGCAAATATTTCAAAAACTTGACGTATAGGGAATATGTTTGCTCCGTGAACAACTGCAAAAGAATCTGCAAACAGTTTACCGCTTGATTTTACAAGTCCCATTATGTGTTGAAGAATGGTATTTATGTGGAAGACTTGATTAGCTTATTATATCCAAAATTAAGGAATACTTAGGACGCCGCCCCTATCTTAAAAACAATAGTTTTGTCCCTCAACCTCTAAAACAAATCCTAGCCACACCCATATTTGGCTTCATGCAGAGGTCAGCTTTTCATAAATTAAACCCGTTCGATTTCATAAATTAATTGCCCGCCCGAACCATCCTCCTAAGTGTTCGCCAAGCCAAGCTAGAAATATTTTATTTGCGCGCCGAGTCCAAATCAATGGGACCCTAAAATATTTTAGCGAAATGTCAAAAATAAGCATCACGTCTAAGCATAGACTAGATAGACTGCTCATCATACGTACACACGTACCGAAAAAGTGATGCTCATTTTACCGCCATCTTGAACATCATAAAAAACGCATCTGGTAAGTTAGGTAAGTTATAAAATTGTTATATAAATCTATAAATCTTATTCTTTATAGAAAAATAACAAAAACAAACCATACTATGTCGTACTGTGCTGCTATTAGGTGTTCGAATTCAAGAACAAGGAAGCCAGATTATTCACAAGTAATTTATATTATCATTATGGCTGTAATATCTTTTTATATCAATAAACTCTTTTTTTAACCAAATATTGTATTTAATTCAAGCTTATCTATTAATAGAATATATATAGTTATTCTTAATAAGTTCTCTAAGTCTAAATTGATATATATATTTAGCTTAATATATTTTTTTTGTCTTTAGTTTTTGATTATTATGCTTTTTTAGTCTATGGCTTTTTATATATAATTCTTATCAATTAATAGAATATATTTAGTTATTCTTAATAAGTTCTCTAAGTCTAAATTCATATATATATTTAGCCTAATATATTTTTTTTCTCTTTAGTTTTTGATTATTATGCTTTTTTAGTCTATGGCTTTTTATATATAATTTTTATCAATAAATAGAATATATTTAGTTATTCTTAATAAGTTCTCTAAGTTTAAATTGATATATATATTTAGCCTAATATATTTTTTTTCTCTTTAGTTTTTGATTATTATGCTTTTTTAGTCTATTGCTTTTTATATATAATTCTTATCAATTAATAGAATATATTTAGTTATTCTTAATAAGTTCTCTAAGTCTAAATTGATATATATATTTAGCCTAATACTTTTTTTTCTCTTTAGTTTTTGATTATTATGCTTTTTTAGTCTATGGCTTTTTATATATAATTCTTATCAATTAGTAGAATATATTTAGTTATTCTTAATAAGTTCTCTAAGTCTAAATTGATATATATACTAAGCCTAATATATTTTTTTTCTCTTTAGTCTATGATTATTATGCTTTTTTTGTATTTAATTTTTGCTTATCTGCTATTTTAATAGATTTCCCCTAAAAAATAAGATCCTCCTAGCAGTATGGATGCATAATGTTAAGAGGGATTTTACACCTAGCAAATACTCTGAAAATGTTACTACTTATATCGCTGGATATATTGTTTACAAATTAATGAAAGAAGGTAAAATTACATGCTTAAAATGTGTTAATGTTCTAGTTTTTGATAGTAATGGCCCTTTTAATTTTAACTATCATTTAATAAGCATTAAAAATCGAGACAGTCTTATTAATCCATCGGAAAACCTTATTAAATTATGCAAAATTTCTTATTCTATCTTTAATTCATTTAAAAACGATAAACGCTTAAATAATAAAATTATAGAAAATAAAATTTTTTCTTTTAATTAAACTTATCATTCGTAAATACCTTAAAATTTTATTTCATAATAATTCGCGTATTGTAAATCAAAATTTAAAATTAAATATTCGTAACAAATTAAATAAAAATATTATATTTTTAGGGCAATAGCATCATTTTTTCTATATTAATTTACCTTATTTTATTAATTTGTGATTTTTTAAATAAAAATTCGCAATGTGTATACTAAAATAAAACTATATATAGATGGCGCTTTAAATATAGTAATTTGTCTCATTAATTTAATGTTTTTTTTTGTAATATTTAAATAATTTTATTATTGTAGCATAATCAAAAATATTTTATCGTTTATTTAAAGCATTTTTTTATGATATGATATAAGTTTTAACTTAAAATTATATAAAAATTATGATAAATTTTTTTTAATAAATTGAGACTATATATAGAATCCCATTATAACGTTGGTTCGTTTGCTAATATTATGTTCAAGATGGCGGTAAAATTGGCATCACTTTTTTAAAGTGAATGAGCAGTCTATCTAGTCCAGGGGTCGGCAACCTGTTTGTCCTTAAGGGCGCAATACTAAATTTGAAAATCACTGAGGGCGCATATTTTACAGATAATTAACAGGTATAAATAGGCATTAAAAAAACAGATTTTTTATAACTTTATTTTGTTGGTGTCATACATAATAATTGAGTGTGAAACTTGGGTGTCCATATTTTCTGATAATTTCTTATAATCTGTAGAGGCTCTTTCGCACTCTACTTTCCCTTGACCCCGTCTAGGCGAATTCTATCACGTGATTTTTATTTTAATAGCCCCTCGCTTGTACTTAACGATCACGTGATTTTTATTTTAATAGCCCCTCGCTTGTACTTAACCATCAGGTGATTTTTATTTTAATAGCCCCTCGCTTGTACTTAACCATCACGTTATTTTTTATTTTAACCTCGCTTGTATCATCGCCGGATTATTCAAATTATAATGGGCTCGCGCAGCTAGATAAGCACAACTTTTAAAACTAACATTTATTATTCGTTTTTTCGCTTAATAATGAAATAAACCACTTCATTTGGTGACCCAAAAATGTCCACGCAACCATCTGATATGGAGGTTAAAAGCGAAAATGCCACATATTTTAAACTGCCACAGTTTAACAATATAAACCCCCGCTCATGGTTCATCCAAATAGAGGCTCTTTTCTTGGTAAGAAAGATAAAAAGCGAAGCTACCAAAGTTGGGTACTTAATAGAAGCCTTGCCACTAATAACCATCGAAATTCAAGATATCCTACAAAATATGCCCGACATTTTACCCTATACAACCATGAAAGCAGCCATCATAGACCGCACTAGCCAATCCGATTCTGCTAGACTTCGTGCTCTTCTCACAACTGTCGAATTAGAAGATCGCACCCCATCCCAGCTTCTGCGTTTCATGAAAAATCTTCTGGGAACGAATTCCATGGATGAACGAGTTCTTAAAGAACTTTGGTTAGAAAAACTTCCAAAAAACATGACCGGCATTTTGGCAATTGTTTCTGACGAGCAGTCCCTCTCCAAATTGGCCGAAACTGCGGACAAAATTGTAGAGACCTACCACAACTCCACATGTCCAATTGTAAATGTAGTCACGGAATATGAATCGACTCGGCTTAGGGAGATGATTGCAAAACTCACACAGGAGGTACAAAATTTAAAAATCTCAATCAATAGGCCACGTGATCGTTCCAACTCGAGACGCCGCAATCCCTCTACCGTTCGCCACCCTAGCGCGCATATTCAACCAAATATACTTTGTTGGTACCATTACCGCTTTAAAGACAAGGCGCTCAAATGCGTGCAACCTTGCGCATTTAACCCCTCCTCGACAAACTAGTAGACCACCCAGGGATGGCGACGCCTGGACTTGGTCTAAAACTTAGTCGCCTATTTTACATATTCGACAAATCCACGGGTCAGCGATTTCTCATTGACACAGGCGCAGAAATTTCCGTTATTCCGCCTTCTCGAGACCATTCCTTGACCCCTTCATATGTGCAACTTCAGGCCGCCAATTCTACCCCTATCAAAACATATAGCCAAAAGCTTTTCACTTTGGACCTCGGCCTACGCAAAGAATTTAGATGGATTTTTACAATAGCAGACGTTAAACAGCCAATCATCGGAGCCGATTTTCTTAATCACTACCATCTAGTAGTTGATATAAAAAAGAAGCAGCTTTTCGACACTCAAACGACAACATCTGCAGGCAAGGCTACATTCGCTACGTCAATCAACATACAAGTTGGGATAATTGGCACCTCCCCCATCAAATCACTACTTCAGAAGTATGCCTCCATAGTGTATCTTCTGATTATAAGACTCAAGTAACTCATAGCACTCAACACCATATCCACACCAACGGCCCCCCGGTTCGCTCAAAACCAAGGAGACTCTTCCCGGACAAGCTTAAGATTGCCCGAGACGAATTTACTCACATGCTACTTGGTATAATCCGTCCCTCTAACAGTGACTGGTCCTCACCCCTGCACATGGTACCCAAGAAGGCCGCGGGAGATTGGAGACCTTGTGGCGACTATCGCATGCTCAACAGTCGTACAATTCCCGACTGTTATCCCCTTCCCCACCTCCATGATTTTGCGCTGACCCTTTGCAATAAAACGGTATTCTCAAAGATCGACTTAGTCAGGGCATACCACCAAATTCCAATGGCCCCCGAGGATATTTCTAAAACCGCCATCACAACCCCGTTCGGTCTTTTTGAATTTCTTCGCATGCCATTTGGCCTTCGCAACGCTGCCCAGACGTTTCAACGCTTTATGGACCAAGTTTTTAGAGAACTTGATTTTGTTTTTGTTTACCTTGACGACGTACTCATCGCGAGTTCTTCCATTGATGAACACCACAATCATATTAGACTGGTTTTTGAAAGACTCAAGTCTTTCGGTATTAAAATCAGTCAGGATAAATGCGTATGGTGTCAAAACGAAATTAATTTTTTGGGACACAAAATCACCCCTCAAGGTTTGTCACCCCTTCAGGACAAGGTGGAAGCAATCCTCAATTTCCCACAGCCTACTTCGATGACTCAGTTGAGACGCTTCTTAGGGATGATTAATTTTTATAGACGGTTTATTCCGATGTGTGCCGATTTACTCAAACCTCTCACCGATTTGCTCGACGGTTCAAAGAAGACAATTTCCTGCACCCCGGAAGCTTCGACTGCTTTTAACAACGCCAAACTCGCTTTAAGCAATGTCGTGCCTCTCTCCCATCTTCAAAAAGACGCTCAACTCTCAATCACCACCGACGCCTCCAACTCAGCTGTAGGAGCCGTATTACATCAAACATCTAACGGTAATACGCTGCCTTTGGCCTTTTTTTCCCAAAAGCTAACAAAAACTCAACAACGATACAGTGCATTCGGTCGCGAATTATTAGCAATATATTTAACAATCCGCCATTACCGCCATTTTTTAGAAGGTCATGAATTCACTATTTATACAGACCACAAGCCACTAACTTATGCTTTCAGTACACCTATAAATACTCCCCGCGGGAGATTAGACAGTTAGACTATATTTCGCAATATACTACCGATCTCCAATATATAGCTGGCAAATCAAATGTAGTCGCTGACACCCTCTCAAGGTCTGAAATTGATTCCGTTGATTTTAAAGACAGGCCCCTAGTAGAAAGGTTAGCTTTGGCTCAGATGGAAGAAAAGTCGGCATTTCAGGACCTAAAGTCCCTAAAATTAACGCAACTTCCTATACCTGGCTCTGATTTGACCGTGCAATGCGACATGTCCACAACCTCACCTCGACCACTTGTTCCAACTTCACTCAGACGCGTAATTTTTGATAACTTCCACAACTTATCACACCCTGGCACGCGTGCAACACTTAAGCTGATTTCACGTCGATATGTTTGGCCCTCCATCAATAAGGATGTAAGGAAATGGGCCAAATCATGCGTTGCTTGCCAAAAATCGAAGATTCATCGTCACATAAAAGCCCCTTTAGGCACATTTGCTGAACCTGACGCTCGATTTAGCCACATCCACGTCGATCTCGTTGGTCCACTACCACCGTCGAATGGATATACCCACTTACTTACCATTATTGACCGTTTCACACGATGGCCTGTGGCCATGCCGATCCGTGACACCTCAGCCCAAACGGTTTCAAAAGCTCTGATCAAGTATTGGATAGCTGACCTCGGAGTACCATCAAGCCTCACAACAGATAGAGGTCCCCAGTTTGAGTCCCAATTATTTCGGAATCTCACGCAACTCCTTGGTGTAAATCACATCACAACCACTGCCTATCATCCACAAGCCAACGGCATGATTGAGAGATTTCATCGACAGTTGAAAAGTTCCTTGATGGCACAAGGTGACACAAACAAATGGGATGAGCTCTTACCATTAATTTTGCTTGGCATTCGAACCACAATCAAGGAAGACTTAGGTTGCACTCCAGCCGAATTAGTTTATGGCACTACACTTAGACTTCCCGGCGAATTTTTTATGAACTCAAGAACACCTCATAACGCCTCCGAATTCATTAAATGCCTAAAATAACATTTACCTTTTAAAAAAAGTCAGGACACAATTGACAAATGCGAGTACAACTTCACTTCTTAAGGACTGTAAATACGTTTTTATCCGTAATGATTTCGTTCGAAAAAGTTTGGTGCCACCATATGACGGCCCGTTCAGAGTAAAGTCCAAACATGCTAAATATTTTATTATTGAAAAAAACGGAAAAGCTGACTCAGTTTCGATCGAGCGATTGAAACCTGCATATTTAGATACTTCAACTGAGCCGCTTACGGCTACTGAAAATGTAAATCCACCCAAAGTTTGTCCCTCCGACGACATCGCCGGACCAGCTAACTCCGACCCAGACCTAACAAAATCAAAAGAAAACCAATACATCACATCGAGAGGAAGGCACGTGCATTGGCGCTATAAACTACTACACTAGCCACAACTCTCCGAGTGGAGCCCCGAGGATAGTTGTAGAGGCTCTTTCGCACTCTACTTTCCCTTGACCCCGTCTAGGCGAATTCTATCACGTGATTTTTATTTTAATAGCCCCTCGCTTGTACTTAACCATCACGTGATTTTTATTTTAATAGCCCCTCGCTTGTACTTAACCATCAGGTGATTTTTATTTTAATAGCCCCTCGCTTGTACTTAACCATCACGTTATTTTTTATTTTAACCTCGCTTGTATCATCGCCGGATTATTCAAATTATAATGGGCTCGCGCAGCTAGATAAGCACAACTTTTAAAACTAACATTTATTATTCGTTTTTTCGCTTAATAATGAAATAAACCACTTCAAATCCATCTGTAAATGGTTTTTTATTCTTAGCTAGCTAATGCGATATTTTATATGACGCGATCGGTGCTGCTTTCTGTTGTTGCAGTGGTTTATTAAAAAAACTTTGCTGGTTAGTTCTTGAAGATTTTAAGAAAATAATTTTTTTTCTTCTAATTTCAGAGTTCATTGGATAGTCATTATCAAAATTTGTATGAACGGTCTTAAAATGTCGTTCAATTTTACTTTTCTTGGGAATCGCAACACTATTATTACACAACAAACAAATACACTTCCCTTTGTAATCAACGAAATAATATAGATGTTCCCATTCATCGTTAAAATAATAAGTTCTTTCTCTTTTACATTTATCCATGAAGGGTTTTGAAAGAAAAGAATTATTTCGGATTACTTGGTAGTTTTAAATGCACGGTCAACGCGTGGTCTATTTGAAATACGATCACACACTAACAAAAAATACGTGCGTGTTATTAGATACGCTCATATCATACATTTACATTAGTCCAGCGAGGGCGCATTAAAAATCGATCGGGGGCGCCATGGCGCCCGCGGGCGCCGCGCTACCCCTGATCTAGTCTATGCGTCTAAGACATATTAATTGGACAAAGCTAGCTTTATTTTTTCGCTAATATCGATAATAAATGGTCGAAACTCTTGATAAACTAGGGGTATGTAATGTAAAAAATAAAAAACATAAAACAAAAATAAATAATGTTAAGTGGGCGGGAGGAGCTACAAGATCTTAAAATGATTTCCCGAAGTTTCAATAACTAAAAACGTTTTTGATCCTCCTCCAGGGAAAAGTCATTAAATCAAGTAGTGAATTTAATCAACCAATTTTGAAAAACGTATCTTTTTCCGTTTTATCATACAGAAAGAAATGAAATTATTAAATTCTTGATGAAAAAACTCGGGCCTGCGGCCCTCGTGGGAAGGGGGAGAAGGGAAGGGGGGACGACTCATCTATACTCCGTATAAATGTGTCATATTTTTTATGCAATTTATGGGCGAGAAAGGTGGGAAGGGGCGATAATGCCTATAGGGGGTATTAAATGCCTAATGATTAATTAATTATTTATTCAAATTTATCACTTTGGCCAGTGGTGATATTTTCTAATGGTTAGCAGACAGTCAAATGGTATTAACAAGACCAAAATATTAATTTAATTTAAAAAAAAATATAAAAAAATTCTTTTTAGTTTTAAAAAAGGGCTTCTGAAACTACCCGCCCGATTCGCTCGAAACTTTACCCGTAGGTGCCCAGGGTGGCCAGGGGTAAAATAGCTTTTAGGAACACGTAGGAAGAGGTAATTATTAATTTAATCTTTTTCCCTTTAAATATAGTAGACCTCTCATATATATGTGGTATATAAACTCCCAAAATTAGTAAAGAATATACATTACTTTGTAATCCCATTGTTACGAAGGGATTATTAATGAGCTATCGATCTAAATTTATTACTTCTAATCTAAAGACGCGACGAGAAAAAAAACTACTCGTAAATAAGTTTTAGAGATATATTTTAGTTTTCTACATTTTTCCTTCTTTTATTATTATCGACACACCAAAAATATAATAATCATTTTTCTACGAGCGATATCGAGGTAATCAAATATATTTTCTAAATCATGTTAATAAAATAACAATCTTAATTCGATATATTAATAATCGATAACGCGATGATAATTAAAATCGCTCGCTCGAGATGAATAATAAAATCTATTTTTATCCTAGTGGTAAAAGCCAATCGAAAAGATAATTAAAACAAGTAAGCTAGGGGGGGGAACAAATAACGAAAAACAAATCAGCTAATAAAACCAACGTGGAACACCACAATTACTTTCGTAAAAAACATTATATTTGGCCTATGCTCATGCATATATAAAATAAATATGTCAATATCTTAGTAAGCCATCAGAATAATAAAAAGGAAAAAAAGAGTTGTCAGGGGGATTTGACAAAATTTTGAAATCATTATTATTCACCCAAAAGGCCTTGTTGGTCATTTTTTACGGCTAAAGATTTACCTGCCCTACACTAATTATAAATTTCGATTAAAACCAAACCCTTAAGTCTGTTTAAAAGATTGATAATAATATAAAGATTAGAGACCTCTATCATTTGCAAATTCGATTTAACCTAACCTAGAATTAAAATATTTACCAAAATCAATTTACCCTATAATTAATTTCCAATTCCATTTACCCCACCCCCCTCGTGAATATACAATATTCAATATTAATAGATAAATAAATAGACATACGGACAAAGCCGAACTTTTTGTTAATTTTTAATTAATTACAGCATAAACGAAGTGCAGTCAAATATTGCAAATATCTTAAATTGTTATTAAATAACTAACCAAAAATTTTGCATTAATTATAATATGTTATAGGCGTAGCCACCATTGCAATTAAAGGGAGGGGGGCAATAATGATTTAAGGAGGGATAAAATTAAGATTTTTTCAACAAAAAATGCGTTATTCACTTAAATATGGTGCATTTTGTTCCTAAAAACTTCGCAACCCTTTAAATGAATAATTATTAATGTTTTTAAATATCCCGTGGAGTTATAATATATTTATACACACATGTGATTCTAACTAATTTGAATAATATAATAAACACTGATTCTGATGATATTTGTAGATTAATTTAAAATATATTTGGAATTAAGGGTGGCTTTCCTTGTGCCTGCCCATAGCTGCATCTTTATTATGGCTGCAACTTCAAATAAAACTTTGTAGGCCGCCTTTCTAATTCGCCAATTGAGTTTGTGAATATTCTAAAGTTAGTAGTTGTGATCAATAATATATACGCGAGCGTAGCCTAGATTCGAATTAAAGGGGGGCAATAACTATTTAGTAAGAGGCAAAATGCTCATATTTTTGAATTGTCTAAACTATTTTAAATTTAAAAAAAAATGGATTTAGAGGAGGCAGCGCCATGGGCGTAGCCAAGGAGGGCTGATAAGTTGGCCCGCGGGTTTTGTGCCGATTCATTCCTTTAAGGGGCGAGGGGGTGGAGCGCAATCGATCAAAAAGCTATGCCCCGCCCCCCCCCCCGAGGGGTGGGTATGAATAGTACTGCTGCTGCACTGTGTGAGGGAGGTTGTGTGTGTGGTGGCGGATTAGATTAACCTTGGCAATGAATTCGATTTATGAGCGCTTGCGCCACGCATTTTGTCACTCACTGCCGCACTACTAAACTAACTAACGTTTAATTCTTAACTTGCTGGGGGAGAGAGGGGAGGGGAAAGGGTAGAAACCAGTAAAGCAATAGGACTAGGAGAAATACTTTATTTCCCACAATTTTAGTGACATCAAATATCTGCGGTAAATTTCAAAAAATCATTAATGTTAACTTAACAAAAATATCTTAGAGTATTTGTCCAAATTTGAAATATATGCCTTAAACCTGAGTTTAGGTGATATATTGTCTTTCTTTAGAGTTTAGACTGTGGTTATATTCAGCCAGTAAAATTATAGGTGTAATAAATTTTGTTTTTTTTGCCGCGAATCAAGCTTCCTACTAATCAAATGGCCATTTAAATTGCTCTATCGGGGGAAAAATTTGTATTGGATTTTACAATTTCCATGGTAAATTTCTGATGTAAAAAAATGTTTGGGATCGTGTGTAAGTCGAGTGGGGATAAGGCTTTTATAGCCATTTTTTTACATATGTGACATTTAACATCGAGTCATCGACATCATACACTTGGCTATAGACTTGGTTCCTGCTTACAAACGAGCCAGAACATAAATAAGAGCTCAGTAATTAGTAAAACTTTTTTATATAGAAATTCATAAATAATCTTTAAAGTCATCCCCATTAAATTTTGCAGCCGATGGCACTAGAATTTATATGCAGCTCTACATATTGTTTTCAAGAATAATAATTTTATCAAAATATTTTTATAACAAATTTGTTATACCTTTGTTAGAATATAGCTAATATTTAATTTCAAACAATTTGTCTCCCTTAAAAAACTTAGGAAGAACGTCTAGCTATAGGTTGTGAGGCGATAACTCACTTCTATTTAAATTCGTGATTTGTGACTATTTGTGTCTCTTACTTCACTAATTAAAATTCCTTTCATACCAAGAATTAACAAATAAACTAGTAATTTAGAGTATAATAATTTTTTTATTTTACAAAAGAATACACTGTTATTTTTTTCATTGGTCAGTGCCAGCGGACGGCCAAAAAGTCATATAATCAATGGTATTAATTAAATAATTGTGTTTGTTTCTTAATTTTGTTTACAATAATATGCTCAATATTTTTTTTAATTTTGACAATTTCAAAATTATTTCCAAAGGAGGGATAATATAATGCAAGATATAAAAACGAGGTTATTAAAAAAATTTTATTTGACTTTTTAAAATATTTTAATATATTGTATAATAAAATGAAACAATAATAGAAAATCAATATTTTATAGATGATTTAACAAATATTTGTTTAATGTATATAACATTAGTTAATTATACAATGGGCAAATCGTCATTTAAAATAAAACAGTGATTCTTAACAGGGGGTAGCGAGAAAAACGTCGATATAAATACATAAGAGTCAAAAAAAAAATGAAAAAAAAAATTCGATTCACATTTTGTCCAATGGTCATTTTTTTCGGGACTTGGTTGAGGCAGCACAGAAAAAGGAGCCAAAACTCGTCACTATCATCACATTTCGTTACTCTCGTCACGAACCATATGAAAAACCATATGAAAATTGATATGGTGAAAGTGAATCTGGGCATCAGATTTATAAAATGGTGAAATTATAATATGTAATTATACTTAATAAAGGATACTATAATTGTTAATTAAAACAAAATAAGGTATATCAAAATGTATAATACTATTTTATAAATAAATACATATTATCAAATAAATCACTAAATCTAACCCTAACCCTTCCCTATATTACATTTTGCCTATATTACATTTTGAACAGAAGTGGGTGAAAGTATATATCTTAGATCTTAGCTGTATGTAGGTAATTATTAATAAAATGGTGAAATTATAATATGTAATTATACTTAATAAAAGGATACTATAATTGTTAATTAAAACAAAATAAGGTATATCAAAATGTATAATACTATTTTATAAATAAATACATATTATCAAATAAATTTCTAAATCTAACCCTTGCCTATATTACATTTTGCACAGAAGTGGGTGAAAGTATATATCTTAGATCTTAGCTATATGTAGGTAATTATTTAATAATTTGTCATCATCAATTATATCTGAAAGATTTCATAAAATGAGAACCAAAATTTTATTAATTCTCGTGTATACAATATTTATTAAAATTAAGTGAACAATATGTATTATATAAGATTGATCATTTTCCCTTGATTTATCTTTTTGATGTTTAAGTCACTTTCTCGTTGTTTTGCTTTAATGTGATCTATGAACTCGTAGATGTTAGGGTGGGATTGTTTTATCATGTATTTTAATTTGTTGTGGAATCCTTCTATGTGATTATTGGGTGAGGGTTAGGTTTAAATTACTTGGTAATTAATTCCTGGGTTTTTTCCTATCTTTGCTTTGGTATAGGAGTATCGGCCATAAGTCAACACCTGACCATTTCTTGCTGACTTCGTAAACTCTAAAAAATATGTACAGCCTATATAATTACACTTACTTAATTTATCTTTCGCTAGAAAATTTCTAAATTCTTGCACAAATGCCATGTAACAATATGCAAACGATAGGTAGCTAGGTAATCTCTAAAATACGAACCTAATTTTGTGCTGCTTTTTGTGACGATTGTGCTGCCTCAACCATGATTCCCAATGGGCAGTTCCAACAGATGGTCTATAAATCAATGTTAGCCAATAAAAACGAAAAAAAAATTTCGATTCACATTTTGGCCAATGGTCATTTTTTCCTTTGATCAGCAGCCAGGACACGTTAAAAGTCGATATAAATACAGAAGAGTCAAAAAAATGAAAATAAAAAATTTCGATTCACACTTTGGCCAATAGTCATTTTTCCATCGGTCAGTACCAAGAGACAGTCTATTAATATACAAGAGCCAAAAATAACGAAAAAAAAATTTTCGATTAACATTTTGGCCAATGGTCATTTTTTTCATTGGTCAGTACCAAGAGACAGTCTATTAATATATAAGAGCCAAAAATAACGAAAAAAAATTTTTTGATTAACATTTTGGCCAATGCTCATTTTTTTCCATTGGTCCGCAGCCAGGACACGTTAAAAGTCGATATAAATACATAAGTCAAAAAAAAATGAAAAAAAATTTTCGATTCACACTTTAGCCAGTGGTCATTTTTTTCATTGGTCAGTACCAAGAAACAGTCTATCAATATATAAAAGCCAAAAATAACGAAAAAAAATTTTTGATTAACATTTTGGCCAATGGTCATTTTCTTCCATTGGTCAACAGCCAGTGGACGGCCAAAAAGCCATATTATCAATGGAGTAACAAGAACAATATATTAATTTAAAAAAAAATAACAAAAAAGTTTGGCCCTCTTTGAGTATCGAACGAGCAATTAAGAATTTGCCTCGATGGGATTCAAACCCACATCAGTAGAGGCATAGGCTCTGTCGGGGGAGGGCATAGGGTAATTGTCAATGTTAGCCAAAAAAAACGAAAAATATCATTTCGATTCACATTTTGGCCAATGGTCATTTTTTTCAATGGTCAGTAGCCAGCGGACGACCAAAAAGTTTTATTAACAATGGTAGTAACAGGAACAATCATAATAATCAAAAAAAAAACGAAAAAAAAATTGGATTCACATTTTGGCCAATGGTCATTTTTTTCACTGGTCAGCACCCAACGGACGGCCAAAAAGTCTTATTATCAATGGTAGCGACAAGAACAATCATAAGAGTCAAAAAAAACTCCGGGATTCGAACCCAAAAACTAGTTAAATTAACAAAAATTAAAAGTAAACAACGTGACAAGACATTCGGTGCAAGACAAGATCATTTTTTCATTGGTCAGTAGCCAGCGGACGGCCAAAAAGTCATATTATCAATGTTACAGTATACAGTCAAAATTATTGGGGTTTAACAAACTATTTAAATTAAATAAATAAAATTTAAAGTAATAACTCTTGCAGGATCCTAAAATTTCTTTTAGTTTAAAAAAGGGCTAAATTCTGAAACTACCGGCCCGATTCGCTCGAAACTTTACCCGTAGGTGCTCAGGGCGGCCAGGGGTAATTCTAACACAGCGAGGGAGATAGAGATGAGGGGTGGGGCACCTCTTATGTATTAATTTAAAAAATCGATAAAAAACAGTGAAGGGTAACTGACAACGGACAATTAAAAATCAAAAACGAGCCCATAAATTGCATAGCAATTAATTATGGTGAAGAGTTTAGATTAATTTAACACGAAAACAAAATAAATAATCCCATTAATCTTGGATTCTCTTGAAGTGTCCGAAATTAACTAGGGTACATATTCTATTGTTAAAAGCCTGCAAAGTTAACAATTATATACCTAAGTTGTTTATTTTAAAAAATCGCTTCTAACACCCATATCTAATAAAGTTAATAAAAGGTGCTCTTAAACTTTTTCAAAAATCGTATTTAATCTGCAGCATTAGAGAAACATTAGAAATCAGCTATTAGAAGTTGTCAATGGATTTTATATTATTTACTTTATATACTTAATTATGTATGATTGTGAAATCGCCATGTGTTATTTCGTGCTTATATTAGCTTTTAAATTTTCCATAACACTGGATAGTTTCATAAGCATAGGGAAAAGGCCATTTTAAACTTTTGTAGTTCTAGTTGAAGAATAAGTAAAACAAGTGTAATTTTTGTTGAAAAAGATTTGATCAACCCTTATCCTTATAACCAGTAGTATTCATTAAGTCAAATATCACGGTAGATGGGTGCTTCATTTACATATCCAAATACAAAACAGTTCAAACAAATAAATAAGGAGGCTGATTGGGTGTATACAAAATCAATAAATTTAAGAGTTATAAATATACTTTACAAAAATATTATTCACAAGCGTATATAGTAATAGCATACCCAGATATACCTCCAAGTTCACATGATATATAATGGTGGGAGTAAAATTTAGAAACAACTATTGAAACTTTGTACAAAATTAAGATCACAGATATAGAAATAATAAATCCATCCATGCATGCAATGTAAACAAATTAATCCAAGGGAATATAAAAATTTAGAAACTAACGGGGGTAGCAACATATTAGCAAAAGGGGATGGGGGATGTTTGTAAAAAAAGAAGTACCTTAAAAGTAGGGCAGCCATGATTAATTTGTGTATGCGTGTGTATAAGTGCACGAGCGTAAAAAATTAACGAAAACTTTGGGCAATAATGTAAAAGGAGGGGGGAAGGGTTGAGAGTGTTTAATGATTATACAAGGCCATAATAACACTTTTTATGGACAAATCTAATTAATATATCGAGAAAGGTTTTAAAAGTGTCTCATCCCGTGGAAAAACCAATCGAGTTTCGTAGTCCAAGCACCTCCGTAAGCCTCGCAAAGTTGGGTCTGAAAATAATCTAAAGCCCGAGCCTCGTCCTTTTCTTCTACGGCTAGGGTAGTTCTCAAATACTCGATATCATCAACGGACTGCAGTTCGGGTATACCCGCGCTGAGCATCATGGTGAATAGCGTTATAAAGAGATTGGCTTGACGACGGATACAGAGGTACGCTTCGCCACACAATTCCTGAAATCTATTTGACCAAAATCAACATAAGAAAATGTAAATAACTGACAAAAAGGGAAGAGTTTAAACCGAAATAATTGATATAAAACCATGTAAATAAAGAACAAAAGGAAGATTTTAAACCAGAATCGTTGTATAAAACCAAGGAAAAGCAGAAAATTGAACAAATTAAACAAAAAGTAGTAATAAAATAAAGTATAAAAATGCCAAATCTTCGAGAATCGAATGCATAACAATTAATACCTCTCAAATTCTTTGCTGCGCACGGGGTTTTCTGCCCCCTTAGCTATGACCCTGATGAAATCTTCGGTCAATACGAAGGGCACGCGTTCTCGCTTGATGCCGTACTTCTTCTTGAAATGATGCAGAAAGTGCCCGAAATCAATGTGAAATATCTAAAACGGTCGGCACCCATACAAAAACTAGGAAATACAACTAGTCCAATGATACAATTTCATTTTATAAATAGAAAAGTGCAGCAATTCCATCACATAGTTAGTTAATAATAACTTTCATATTTGTTTTAGTGAAGATTAATTTTCGAGAATGATATATAAAATTGTAACGTATACTATGCACTAGTTGAGATACAATTACTGCTGGGGTGGGTCTAAGGAAAAATTTGCAAATCAAACAAAAACATATTTAATGAAACTTCAAGAAGTGTACTTGAAGTTTCATTGAAAAGGCGATTCAAATTTTAAAATCTTAAAATAATTGCAAAGTTTAATTACCTGGCCCCTCTCATTAATCATGATGTTATCAGGGTGTCGATCTCCGATGCCCAAAATGAAGGTGGCCACGCTATAGCCCGCACACGATTTGGTAAACGTGTCTATGGCACGTTCGTAGCTGTACATAACGAGAGGAAAAAAATTAGATTTACGCAAAAAGGACCAAATACATTTCATCAAAAAATTAATATTTCAGCCTTTGTTAATGATTATCAAAAACAATTTAAAAAAACGTATAAATTTTTTAACTCCCGTACGCCGGGTTTTAAAAGCGACTAAAATGGTGAAGTCAGGTCTGATAATTTTATTCAAACAAATATATTAAGAATCTTACCTCTTAAAGCGTCAATTGCCTTTCGCTGATTTATCAATAAATTCTATAACTATAATTTCATAACACTACAATTAGAACGACACTCAAATATTTCCCCGCCCCCGGTTTATTAAATCACAGACTACAATTAAAAAATGTACAGTCTAAGATTATACTCATAGCCGTGCGATGCCAAAATTTTTGAGAACCAAATACAAATGTTATGTGTTAATGATAGGGAATTCTATAATGAAATTTGCTAAATTAAGTCAATTACAAAAAGTTTCCCAGCTTTATAAATTTGTGTTGAAAATAATCGCTTCACATCTATGAAGTCCCCCGACGGGACGCGACAAGACAAGGGAAGGACTTACCTGCACAACGAATTATTTCGTTCTCGGATCCAGCGGTGCAGCCTAGAACCGACCGTTACTTGTAGCGTAGCCGCCACTTTGCCCGCCGCTTCTTTTTGAATGCCCAGGACAGTTTTAGCTTCGCGGACAGCCTCGATCAGACCAGAATGGTGGGCGGTGGAAAGGCATCCGTATGGCATTACTTTCAAATCCAGCCCAGCCCGTTTCCATACTTCGTCCATGATTCGTATGGTTTGCAAAGTTAGCATGTCTTGCCTAAGGTCGTCCCCCAGTTTGAATATTAACTCGTTCACAACGGCTATGTGCTGATTTGCCGCTAAACCGTGTTTCAAAGGAGCTGGAGGCCCGACCACAGGACTAGCCGGGTTGCTCGATTTAAGCCCCGATTCTGAGCCGAGGTCTGGGCTCGAGCCCTGCACGCTGGGTAGCAATGGCTGGAAATAGAGATATCGAGATTTGAGAAAATTAGTTGTAATTTCCTTGAGCTCAATTATAACGTCAATGTCATTAATAAACTACCCCAATGATTAAGACTTTGTTAAAAGTAATTTGAAAGAAGTGGGGGGGGGGGTGTAAATATGATTTTCAAACGCTTAAGATGTGCTTCAATGTGATTAAAAATTATTTTAGGTGTATGAGGTGTGATGGAAAAACATGGGTGTGGGTCAACCCAAGATGGGGGTTGAGAAATGTTACCCTAAACTATAACTTTAGATTTCTCGAAAGGTAATATTTTACTTCGAACTGAAAACTATTATAGAACACAAATAAATTGACCACAAACTATTCTATAAACTAAGAGCCACTTTCTAAAGCATGGGTTCGCTTTGGTTGTAACCTAGGATCAATTTTTTTAAAAGCGACAAATTTAAGCGTCTCTTGCCCTTAACAAGGCATAACTTTAAGGTTGTTGGACATTTTCAGCTCCCATCATAAAAAATAAATTAAGTTAGAAAAAATTAAGGCTCATTCGCGTTTGATTTTAAAAAATCTATGAAAAATTAAAATAAACAGGACTAAAGACTAAGTATAATATTTATACACGTTGGGTTTCGCTAACTAAAAAATGCGATTTAAAAAAGAAATACAAAACCATTGAAATGCAGTTATTAAATATAAAATTATTTACTAAAACAACGCTTAGTAAAGCTGTAGGCAGAAGATTACACATTTATGAAAACTCAAATGAGCAAACTAACAAATAAATAAAAGACTAATTATCAATTAATTCGCACAATATAAAAATTTCTTAACAAAACATTGACAAAATTAAATGCAATGCTAACCAAAGAATCTTCTTTCGATTTTTTCCTTTTCTGCAATGAAGATGAATTTGTAATGGCTTGATCGTGCAAAACGTCAGAGGACCTATTTTTCTTGAGAGAGCCCGAGGGTGCGACTCCTCCGTTGGCGGTCAGGGTAGGACTTGAGGGGTAAGAATTTATGGTGGGCGTGGCAGGGGCGGGACTGGAACAGCTGATACTAACGAGAGGGTCTCGGTTGGTCCAAACCAGCCAAAAAGGTTTTTTAGCCGATGACATTATCTTGCATTCATCAACGCTATATATAATACAGAGGGTTTTGTTGAGAGTCTTTTAAACCCATATATATAAATCCATCAATATACCATAAAAATAATGTCAAAATGTGCTGTTACACACATAAATATTTTATCCCGAACAAAAATAACGTTTTTAAATGTTTAAATTACAGCGTAATATTAACACGCTATTCATTGCAAATTATTCTAAGCTAAATAACAAAAAATTGCTTGGTGAATGTTTCAAATAAGCTAACTTTCATCACATAATTATAAGTCACATCCATTAAAAAATTATCAACTAAAAGTATTGATATTGACCACAATGTGCACAAACTATAATTAAACTCTGTTCATTAAATTTTGATATTTTTTGTTTCATTCAATTGATTTTTCATTTTAAAAATAATATATTTGTATGTGCATATGTTACATGAGATCGCCGAGGATCGCGCTATTATTTAGCGGAGAGGATATATTTTGCAAGGCCTCCAAGTAATCCGTTTGCCTGAGTGTTTCGTGAAAAAACTTTAGGCGTTCCTGTTATAAATTCATAATTAAAATGAAAAAGGTTATCTCATTTCCGAAAAGGATTTTAAATCATTATATATTCTACTGCAAAAGCAACTTCGAATTAATTCACACTTTTTGGTGGACTAACGGAGCAAAAAAGGGTATATTTCATCAAAATGATCAGCCAAATTAATAAAAACTTAAAAGGAAAAGTATGTAAAAGGAAGGCGAAACGAGGGTTATCTAATGCAATAATGACACCAAAAACGAGTCCAAAATCATTTTGATTCAATTCCTAGCATGTAAACCTTGGGCCCGAGATCCTCTTTCATCTTCAGGAGTTCGGATAATTTGCTCAATTTCTCCGTCGCCTCCACCTGTTTAATCAAAGTCTTAAAATAAGAGCCACAGCCCCGGCAATAGGCTTCGAGCAGGAGGATGTAATGCTTGTCAACCGCGTACTGAGATTCTGACCTACGACGTGCGATACAGAAAGGGGTGGTAAAAAGTAAAATTATTTCATTAGCGTAGTGAAGACAAAATGGGGTCATCAATCTAATATAAATTCCATCCTTTGCAGCATAATCCAATAAATTTACACTTTTATTTAGGTTAGTTATAAGCATAGACTAGATAGACTGCTCATTATACGTACACACGTACCGAGAGTGATGCCAATTTTACCGCCATCTTGAACATAAGAAGCAATCAACATTATAATGGGATTCTATATATATTCTCTATTTTTCACCTTCTATCTCACCTGGGGAGGGGGGGGGGGGGGGGGGTGTTTTGCCCCCCCCCCTAATTTTTTAACCTCTTTCTCAGAGGAGGATAGGGGGGCAAGGGGGTGTTTTGCCCCCCCCCCAATTTTTTACCCTCTTTCTGCTTTCTGATGAGGGGGAGAGGGGGGGGGGGCAGGGGCCGGGGAGGGGTGTTTTGCCCCCCCCCTAATTTTTTACCCTCTTTCTGATGCGGGGGGGGGGGGCAGAGGGGTGTTTTGCCACCCCCCCCCTAATTATTTACCCTCTTTCTGATGCGGGGGAGAGGGGGGGCAGGGGTTGTTTTGCCCCCCCCCCCTTATTTTTACCCTCTTTCTCACACAAGGGGGGGGGGGGCGGGGGGTGTTTTGCCCCCCCCCCCCAATTTTTTACCCTCTTTCTGATGCGGGGGAGAGGGGGATCAGGGGGTGTTTTGCCCCCCCCCCTTATTTTTTACCCTCTTTCTGATGCGGGGGAGAGGGGGGGCAGGGGGTGTTTTGCCCCCCCCCCCTTTATTTTTTACCCTCTTTCTCACCCAAGGGGGGGGGGGGGGTGTTTTGCCCCCCCCCTAATTTTTTACCCTCTTTCTGATGCCGGGGAGAGGGGAGGGTGATTCGCCCCTCTTCTTATTTTTTACCCTCTTTGTCACCCGGGGGGGGGGGCGGAAAGCCCTTTTTAACCCTTTCATAATATTTTTGTGAATTTGTGCGGTCACAGTGGTGACAAATGTCATAATCAACATTTTCTATTGAAATTTTTTTTTTTTTAAATTGACTATCACCCCCCCTCCCTCTTCCCGGCATCAGAAAGAGGGTAAAAATCAAGGGGGGGGGGCAAAACACCCCCCTGCCCCCCCCCGTGTGAGAAAGAGGGTAAAAAATAAGGGGGGGGGGGCAAAACACCCCCTGCCCCCCTCTCCCCCGCATCAGAAAGAGGGTAAAAAATTAGGGGGGGGGGGCATAACACCCCTCTGCCCCCCCCCCCCTGTGTGAGAAAGAGGGTAAAAAATAGGGGGGGGGGGCAAAACAACCCCTGCCCCCTCTCCCTCGCATCAGAAAGAGGGTAAAAAATGAGGGGGGGGGCAAAACACCCCTTGCCCCCCCCTCTATCCTCCGCTGAGAAAGAGGGTAAAAAATTAGGGGGGGGGGCAAAACACCCCCCTCCCCGGGTGAGATAGAAGGTAAAAAATAGAGAATATATATAGAATCCCATTATAACGTTGATTGCTTCTTATGTTCAAGATGGCGGTAAAATTGGCATCACTTTTTTAAAGGGAATGAGCAGTCTATCTAGTCTATGGTTAGTCATTTAACAGAAGGTGAAGAAGGAGTCACTTGTATAATATAGTGAGTATCGAAGAGAGATAAATGAAATCCAACAATTACATCGCAGCTAGTAAATTAAATAATTTTTAGCAACTTTAATGCTACTTTCCCATCTATTATATAATGTCTATTCATTCTAAAAAAAATAAAGTTCTATGATTAAATCTAACACAACCAAAAAGTAAGGGAAATTGGTATAAATTAGCTATGACATAATCCATTGGGACTTAATTTATTAGTAAGAGGACTATAAAAAAGGCGCACAAGTTTATATACTTTAAGTGTTGGTCAATAAAGAATATTATATTTCTAAAGGCCCATGGTAAAAGAGGGGAAAGTTAAGTAGACCTGAAAGCCATTACTCTGCTGGGATTAGTTTTAAATTACTAAAATGAGCTCCCCCCCCCCTTCCCACAAATTTAAAGATGGGCGTCAACCTTAAAAATGTCGCCAACTTTGGTTTGATATATATATATGAGGATATTGAGATGGGAAGATTTTTAAAAATGAAATAGAGGCGGCGGGCGGACAAATTTCCCGTATCAGACCAGACTTACCGAATTAGCCAGTAAAAGAGGTGACCCAACTTCTTGTTCATGAGTGAGCGTTTTAACAAAAAACGCCCGAGCGAACTATCTGCATAGGATTCGTACTTTATCACCTAAACAACACAAATAATATTCCTAAAGTATATTTAAATAATCAAGCCAATCCTTTGGTCATCATATACTATTAAAGCAAATGCATGGGCGTAGCCAGGTTTGGAATTAGAGGGAGGAGGGCAATAATGATTTAGGGAGGGGCAAAATTATATTTTTTTTAAATTTTAACCCAATTTATATGAAAATTTCAAGATTTTTTGGATTTAAAGGGGGGGGGGGCAGTTACCCCTCCCTGCCACCCCCGGCTACACCCATGGCAAGTTGTTTCAAGTCAATCATAAAATTATAGCTCATTTTTCGATGACAACTAAGACATACTTATAAACTCTAAGCATGTTATTTGTTTCACTCCCGCCCCCATAACTAGCTAATAAAGCTAAGTTCGCGTAATTAAATTAAAACCCACATAATTATATTTAAAAAAGTAAATTAGCAACACAAATCGACCATTAATCTCGTGCAATAATTTTGAGATTTAATTTGTAAATTTGCAGAAGGAAGGGAAAAGGAGTTTGCATTACTTGGACCAATTGCATCATGTATTGGTGCAGCTGTTGGTCCGAGAGCGTGGTATCGAGTTGAGAAACGGCGAATTCTCGAATGTACACATCTGCTGACATACCTTCGAGCAGTTGAAAACATTTCTCCAACGATATTTTGGGCCATTTACGCAACAGCAGGTATAACTTTAAAAATTCATAATTTATGAATATTATTTTAGTTTTAATTTTAACTTTAAAAAATTATAATATTAAAATAATTTACGCATCTAAATTCCATTATAAATTATAGATCAAAAATAATATATGTAGAAATGTCAATCTTTAGTTCTTGTTTGCTCTATAAAAGACATATAATTTTAAATCATCATCCATAAAGGATATTAATAAGTTATTTCTCGATGGCTTATAGACCATTATGTATGACTTTTGTATTTGATAATTTCCTACAAAATTGACATCTAAAATCGGTTTTATTAATCAGCTAAAACGATACATATGTTATGATTCGTATCAATTAGAGTAATAGGTTAAAATACTTTGTTATTCAACAAACCACTAATGTGGAAGGAAAAACTTAACATTACTTGAGAAACTTCTTCTCGATTTGACCAACGCACAGATTTGCTCAAAACTACGAGAGAATCAGGAACGAGGTGGGCTTTGTGCCTATATATATATATTTAACAAATCGTCCACTTTAGTAAATAGTTTTTGATATGAAATTACAAAAAAAAAGATCGACCGCATATTTAAAGATATAATCGAATTTCCTAATTTCAGCCGAGAAACCTAGCTTATCTAGTAAAGATTAAATAAGTGCAAATTTTTTAATAAATATGAAAAAGCAGACGATCAGTTTAACGAGTTTTAATGATTAGTAAAAGTTATAAATACATTCCAATATGACACTTTTACAGTAAGCATTTTGCGCATATTATAGATAAGATATATTTCTGTGGGATTCATCGGCTAAAGTAATATTTGATTCTACACCTATACGATATTCATATATAGATGCAAAAATATTGATTAGCTTCTATAGGAAAGAGTAATATTAATAATGGTAACCTAATGCTCCATACAAATTCTTTATCTTGTTCAGACAAAGGGCAAAGAGGATCTAATTCAGTAATGCCTTTCAATCTCATCAATTCTTTCTGGTTCTTTATAAGGGGATCTGATATCTAAGATCATCAAGGCAATTATATTAATAAATTTCTTTTTCAAATTTTTTCATTCGAATTTAATGAACTAAAAATTAAAATCTTAAGAGAATATAGCTAATGTTACTTTTGGACTAAATCAACCAAAAACTATTGTAAAAATTCGTTAAGAACGGAATTTATGGTTTAAAATAAACAAACTAATATTTAAGAAATCCTTGAAGTTAAACAAAAACTAGGATGTGACCTGGCAACAAATTCAATATATTTATTTATTTTAAAGTGCAGATATATTAGTCAGATCCGTCAGATTAAATATTCAAAAGCTCTAAGGCAGTCATTCTAGCTTTTAGAAATAATATTTTTAAAATATATTAATGCAATATATCAATATAAGATGGCTAGAGATTTTATTAAATCTGAACACAAACACACCATAAAAACGAGAGAAAAAATTAAAAACTTTATCGTCGCTTAAGTCGGGAGGTGGAAGGAGGCGGGGATCGAACCAGGGATCTATGGCATCGGGTCCGGCCTCGCCGCTACTGGGGTCTCCTGACCCCATTCCACCGGCAGAACGTAAGGATTTATTAAGATCTTCGATAAAACCCGCGAATTCTTCGATTTGTTGCAAAGTTGGAAATGTTAAACATTTACTATGACCCGTGCTATTATCGTAAGATTCAAATTCTAGCTGTATACAGGGCGCATCTCTATTAGGATTGCCTCCTAGAGTACCTGTTCATAAATAAACAATAAAGACCATGTTCGATTTATAAATTATATTAGTGTTTGTAGCAATAAAATTGAGGAATCGTAAGTGGTTTTTATAATTAAACCCATTTGGCTTCCTTCGATAATTAAATACCGAGTTAAATTTGCAATTCAATAATCAAAAATAATTTAAGTTTACTCATATTTACTAAGGTACAAATCCTTTTTATATATGCTCTTATTTGAAATATATGCTATAACGCTAATTAAAAATAATCTATCCAAAAAACGAATTAAATACAGCTCAAAATAGCTTGAAAGCAAAGCACGTAATTCAATAATAATAATAAATCGTAAGATAATGATGGAAAAAAGAGAAATTTAGATGATTTCATAATTTTAGAGCAACTAACCGAGAGGGTTGAGAAATTCTTCTTCAACGAGCATGGGTGTCTGCCAAAAGTGCATGTTAACCTTGCCACTGATCAGAGTTCCTCGATGATTGAAGAGGCCAATATTACCCCAAGCCAGGCAACACCTCTCCTAACACGCGCATTATGAGAAGGATTATACAGTATATATATTATCGCAATACAATGTTAGTAATCAATATAAAGCTATCCAAAAATGCAATAATAACTTTTTTGGGGGGTAAAGGGGTACAAATAAACGTTCTTTTTCACGTTAGACTGCATAAATATCTTTAGAATAATTAAATACTACGGTTATAGATTGAAATAGGAATTTATACTTTAGGATAAGATTAAGGAGTCAACCTAGCATCGAAAGAAGCCTTACATAAACCATAGGCGGGTTATTGTTTTATGTTAAGTTATGATTATCGATATTAAACTTTGTTGAGTAAATCCGAATAACAACCTAGATGCCCTATCAAAAAATGTAAAATGGTGGGCGTAGCCAGCTTTGGAATTAGAGGGAAGGGGGCAATAATAATTTAGGGAGGGGCAAAATGATCATATTTTGAAATTTGCGCCATAATTTTAATAAATTTCAACAAATTTTTAGATTTCTAGGGGGAGGGGCAACGCTACACCTATGTGGTTCTTGTTTGAAGCAAAAAACATGTCTGCCACCTACACTGCATGCCATATAACATATATAACATTTAGGGAATACTTCTTTGTCCTTTTTCTTTTTGCGTGGTAGGGTTAGGGAGCACAAGGCTAAACAAAGCTTGGCGCATCGGGGTAGATGGGGCAGGGTTAGGTCGAAGGAGAGCCATTCGAACCAGGAGGGTGAGAGGATGTTCACGCTCTTACTTTCTACGGCCCGGCACAATAACTCGGAGCCGTGATATAAACCGGCCCTTACGTAGATCTATAACGAGAAACGAGCAAATGAATGAACAGAACCCTAAATGAAAGTAATAAAAGTTCTTAAATTTTTATCCATCATACAAGAATTAGAATCATTAAATTTGAGAATCTTATTATCCTCGATTGAATCCCGATAAGAATTTTCAAGCAATAAGAGCTCTCAATTCGAGAGGAGAGAAAGTTTCAGTGTTGCGATTAGTTTGTTTCTTCGATATCGTTTTTTAAGCATGTGTGCTGTTTTATTGAGACATCCTCTAAGGCGGTGATTCTAAACCGGGGGGTCATGAGAAGTTTGCCGGGGGGTCGCCAAATTATGCAAACTTTTTTAGAAATAAATATTTCCCGAGATGAAGGTCACATTACAAAACTCTGGATTCAAGATCCATACAACAATTACCAATTTATCATCAGATGATGAAGAGTCATTATTAGAATTAATAAATGATTGTAATTTAAAATCTTTGTTTAAAACTAAAAGTTTGCCGCAATTTTGGATACAAATTCGTGCAGAAGATCCTCCATTATTTTCAGCAGCAATGCAAAATTTGCTGCCTTTCGCTAGTACATATTGTGTGAAAAAAGCTTCTCAACTATGGTGGATATAAAAACTAAAAAACGCAATCGATTGCGACTAGATTCCTGCATGAGGATAGCATTACAATCAATTGAACCAGGAATTAACAAATTAGTTGAAAAATGTTCAGTAGCAGATATCTCATTAAATATATTTCCGAAAGCATATATTTTTTCTTATAAATGAATGCTTTTTATGTTTAATTATGAAGTTTTATGTTATTTAAATAAATAATGTAATAATAAAGTTGTGTTTTATGTTTATTATATAATAAAATGAAACAATAAAAAAAATCAATATATTATAGATAATTTAACAAATATAAATTATTATGAAAAAAAGGGGGGGCCGCAAAAAAAATATAAAATATTTGGGGGGCCGCGTGTATAAAAAGGTTAAGAACCACTGCTCTAAGGGATTGTGATTTATAGGCAATAATATTTAAACTCTGACAAATTTTGTCTTTTTCTATAGGAATTCAGCTATGAAATCCAAAATTTGAATGAGAAAATACATTTTAGCGTATATTACGAAGGTTACGTACTTTATCGACGTCTTTGGCATTTATGTACGTGGCCGAAGCTAGGCGGAACCTAAATGGTTTTTCCATTTGCCACACGCTACAAGTTGAACTACCCGTACTGGCGTTTGAGGAAGTCAATAGCAGGCCCTTGCCGGTGGAAGAGGGGCCCGAAAACGAACTGCCCCGGCTACTATCTTCGTTGCTATGGCTACCGACCCCACCGTTGCCATGGTAACGGATGGCCGAGGTGGGGGTGAGGAGAAGGGGGGCGGGTCCGTTGGGGGGTAGAGGGTCGGGGGGTTGAGGGTTGAGGGAAGGGGGGAAAATGAATTGCCCGGGGGTAGGGACGGTTACGAATAAGCCTTCCTTGGACATCAACATGAATTGGGGTATTAGCCCGTTGGATAGGCATTCTTTCACGTACTGACGACAAAGGTAAAATAAAATGTATTAGTAAGTGTTTATCCTTTTCAATGTTGGTAATAGCTATAAAATGAGTCTTTTTATTATACAATATAATAAGTTTTACTGTGATAAATTAATACTTATTTCGCAACTTAAAACTAAATCGTGATTATACTGAAGTTACCGTAGATTTATTCTAAACGGTCGTTCTAAACTTAGATCATCAAACCATTTAATTAGATGCCGACTTCAAGGGACACTACCGACACTAGCTAAAGTGCTCAATGTGACTGTGTCAATAAATAAAATGTGATTCGTAGGATAGATATTTAACTCAAAAAATGATACAAATCGGTGCCCCATCAATTCCTTGAACCACTGATTATACAGTGGGTTCAAATTTTTTTATTCTCTCTTCGCGGCCACAAATACTTTATAGCAAAAAGAATTTCAGGATAAGCGTTCCACAAAGGTTGTGAAACTAATTTCCCTTTAATTTCGCGATTCAAAAACTAATTTTAAAAGTTCAGCATTATAGAACCAAAAGTCTTAAAAGACATCAGTACATGGGCGTAACCAGGTTTTGGATTGGGGGGGGGGGGCAAAACGTTTAAAAGTTCAATTAGTGAGGGGCAAAACATACAATTTTTTATATTTTATTTTTTTTCGTCATTAAGCGAATAATTTGGAATCAATTGATAATGGTTTCAATTTCAAAAGGAATTATAACCATTAAATATGTGTAAGCTCGACCTTGATGGATAAAGAAATTGTATGTGGGCATGGGCGTAGCCAGAGGGAGGTGGAAAGACATTATAATGCAATAAAATCATAGTTAAATTTTCAAAATATTATCATTTCGCCCCCCCCCTTGTGTATAATGATGGGAGGGAAACTCGGCTTTACTTGATATCTAAACAGGGGCACCTCCTCTAGCAAGTACTCCTCACGACCACACACCTTGAGCACGTAACTTTCTTGGTATTCCTGTATGCAACGACTCTGCTGGAACGGTCTCAAATGCATGGCCCGCGTCTTTTTCTTCACCGAAGCCCCTATAATTTCTTTGGGAGTCATGCGGTAATGTACCTTTACCGTGTATTTTTGGTGTTGACCCCAAGGCGATAGTACCCACACGCACAGAATTATATCGTCTAAACAATTTCATTCAAACACATTTATTACAAATACATATACCACGAATTGAAAAAATCTTTAAAAACCTCACAGCTATATGAAAAAATAAGGTATAAATCTAGAACTTGAGCCCGTATTTTGTTTGGGGTTGCAAAATTAGCAAAATAAATAACCATCCCTTAGAGAATTGCTAATAGCAAGACAAATACTGTATTTAATAAAACTCATCCATACTGTTAAGCTGATCACTATAACCAATCGATATTCGATCGATTAACCTATCAATTAGTTAATCAATTTAATTATAATTAGTGACAAAAATAAGCCCAATTCGCCAGCTTTAACTACACTACCTTAACATCCGAAATTCGTTTATCATCACAAAGTTTAAAAACGGGTTATACAAGTTGAGCATGTAAGCAACAAAAGTGTGGTTTTATAAGTTTGTACACACAACCCTTCGTTGGTTTTGAGCGTTCATATAAATAAAGTAATTTGACGTATAATTCTAAACTTTTAGCATGGCTAAACAACCTGTTATCGTAAAATATATGTACAGAATTTGGGGCAATTTGTACCTAGTTTACAAAGTATAAAGCATTTTCGAGGCCCTGGGTATATTATCCCCATAGACTAATAGACTGCTCATCTAATATATATTCACGCATCAAAAGTGTTGCAAAAAAGGAGGCCATTTTGATATGTGAAGTAGAGTTTGTATTGCGATGGATGGATTGTATTGGACAATAATCATTGATCTTATAACATGGAACAATTCATTTTAATCATTATAGCGATTTTAAACATTCATCGAACCATATGAATTGGCCAAATTCATGTTTAACTTTTCAAAATGGATGCCAAAATTTGGAACATTTTTTAAGAGGGAATGAGCAGTCTCTTAGTCTATCATTAACTTATCAAAACAGTTGTGAAATTTTACATTTTTTGGGTGTTCTAATTATTAAAAAGGCTATCTTAACATGATATGTGGGAAGAATTAATAATGTTTAAATTCATCACTTTTAAGGTTATAGCAGAGAGAGAAAACAACAAATTTTAGTAACCACTTTTAATTGTTTTTAATGCTTTGTACTATAATATATATAGAAAGTTGAGGCCTTTAACCATGATTTTGACCTTAAAAATCAATATGTATTCAAAATAAAAATTATCTCAAAGTCTTAAATATAGTTACAAAGTTATAAATGCTATAATGATTTTATCTTGGAATAGGTCAAAAATAAATAGAGACCACTTGTTAAGGCCGAGAAAATTTCAATCAAAAGGTCAAAATAATTAATTAACAATTACATCTAATAGCAAGCCACCTAAACATAACAATTCAACATTTTATCACATCACTAGGTATAAACGTTCAAAATATTAACACCAGTTTTTTTACTATATAAAATCACCAATAATATCTGCGGCGACCCTAGCTAGATCATTTGTGTCTTAAACCTGTGCTAAAAAATATAGTACCAACCAATCCTACATTATCACATATATTTTTGGATCTACAAATAATGCGGCACACACATAGTATATTAACTATTAACATGCGATTTCATAAGAATGTAAACTTAGGGTCAAAATACAGAGTTTATGGGCGAAAATCAGGTGAAAATTTTCCCTTTTTATATAAAAAGAATTAAACCTATAACGAAGGACAGGGCCTTTCATGAATTTTAGGGGCAAGTCGGGTTTTTGTCAAATTGCGTTATTAAATTTTTAGGCCAAAAAAATACAAGTTGCACAAAAAAGGTCCACCCCTCCCCCCTAGGTTTAGCAAGTTGCCAATCAATGACTTGCCTCTTGATCAATTAAGGAGTTAGTTGTCATTTGAACGTAATGAAGCACAAAAATCCCTGGAGAAAACAGGAGAGGGGGGGGGCGAGCATTTTTGTCGTCAATTAAGCGCTAAAACAACTTAGATTTACATCTTCACTAAATGTGACTCGATTAAGCTAGAGTGGTTTTTATGATTTTATCGACAAAATATTACAGAAGCTGGGAAAAATTAGTGAATTTGAAGAGAATTAACTAAAGTTGAGCAAAATTATGCATTTACAAACCCAGCCGCCTCATTTAATAGAATTCAAATTACCATATAGCTTTTAGCTTAGAAGGATCTCTCTATACTCGCGTCCACAATTATAAAAAAAAATTTATTTGTTTATTTTATTAAAATGATTTACAAAAAAATCATTTAGACTACCAAACATGATGCAATGTGTTTTATGTTATGTTGCAAATGACATCCTGCTCATTAATTTATCCAGATACTACATATGAGATGTGGCATTGCATCAGTGCCAAGCTTATAAATATTGAGCTCAAGCAAACCCCGACCCGCCGGGACCCGACGTTAGGGTTGAGATTTTTGAAATGCTTTAAGGTCGGGTCGGGTTGAATTTTAAAATGCTTCCGGGTCGAGTCGGGTTCGGGTTAAAAAAGTGACTTTCCAGGTCTCTAGCTTATGACACTAATTAAAACAAAATATTTATTTTATATATTACAATAACGCCAAGGGGAAAAGTGTAAATATTCTAGCACACAAGGAATTGCTAATCACATGATTTTGGTTAATCTTAGAATAAAGGCCTCATGTAAAAAGTACCGTAGGAAAAGAGGAGTAGACATGGGCGTAGCCATTATTTGGATTTAGAGGGGTAGCCGTCCTCCTGTCTCCCCTTGCCTACGCCCATGGGAGTAGAGAGCAAAGGAAAACAAATTGTTTGTATATTTTGTTAGACACAAAGAAGATATTAATAAAAAAATTTAAAATCCAATAAAAATATAAATAAAAACATCATTTAAATTCGGTGGTAGGGGTAGACCTAAAAAATGGCAAAAAATTTATTATAATTTTACACACAAAAATTTAGCAGGTGCATGGACGGAGAAAAGAAGGTGGTCGAGTTAAAAACTAAACGACACCTGTTGGCCGATAAAAGGTTCAATGATGTAATTATTTTGCTAGCTAATTTGTTCAAACTTAAAACGTCTGTTTGAGGTTTTAAAGTATACTTTTTGTTCTACTTCACAACTTATACGTATAGTTATTTAAATCTTCTCACTTTTCAGGATTATCTATTTTAATTTTTAAACCTTACTTTTCTGGATCATAGATCAACTTTGTAATATAATATCGTTGTCGTTTAAGCACAAAAATCCGCCACAATCCCAAACTTTCTACACCCACACAAACAAACAAGAAAACTTGGCAAAAATCAAAAAAAAACTTGGAGAAATGCGTGCTCTAATTCGCCACAAAATCATACCACAGCCAAAGCCCTTAATCAAGTTTAATATATTACCCCAACATATAGTTATTAAAAAATTCACCTTTTATCAACCTAAGCACGGTGTTGGTCAGAGGTTAGACATATCGAGAGGAATGGTAAAGGGATTAAATATAAATTGGTCATCATTTTTCATCAATAAAACATTTCAAAACGAGGAATACGCGTACTCGTGCATTGCGAAAGTTATAATATAATATTAACAAGAACAAAATATTAATTTAATTTAAAAAAAAAAATAAAAAAAAAAATTCGTCCTCTCCTGGGATTGAACACGAGCCTCCAGGTCACAAAGCTGGCGCCATAACTTGATGGACAACGGACGGACAACAAAAAACGAGCCCATAAATTGCATAGCAATTAAAAGAAACAATAGTGGGAGAACATTAAAGGATTACCTTTCCAATTTAGTGTTGTAAAAACGGCTGGGTTTTGTTTGGTCCACCTTTCCTGCATACACCAAAGGTTTTTTCGTCTGATTTTTTTAGTCCACCTCTAGGGATTTTAAAAACAGACCAGAAGCGACCGTTAATCTTACTTAAACCAAAATTCGATCAAGTAAAGCCCAGCCATTTTTACAACACTACTTTCCATACGTAAGTTTAACATTTAATTAATCTACAGTAATGATTAATGAATAGCGTTTACATGGGGGTAGGTAGCCAGCATTGGAATTAGAGGGGGGACAAGAATGATATAGGGAGGGGCAAAATGTTCATTTTTCGAAATTTTAGCCATAATTTTAATAAGTTTCAACAAATTTTTGGGTTTAGTTGGTATGGCGTTTAATCATTTCAAAATTCCCCAAACATGGCGTCCGACATCCTTACTTAATAACTATTGACACCGAGGAATTTTACCCTTGTTATCCAAGTATTTAGCTAAGTAGGGTGGCAGTTCGACTTCCCCACTACAGTCCGGTGGGTAGAGGTAAAGTGCGGATTGTAAGGGGCCTCGAGAATCTCTGTATTTGACCACGTCTCTACAATACGTCAAGATATTTCTACGAGATTCTACAATTTCGGGTTCTTTAGTCTCTTCTAACTTACCGGTCGGTACACCCATAGCTATACCTAAATGATCGAGAGGTAAAGTTGAGACAACATCGTTTATTTCTTTAATTTATTTTTAATGGTACAATAAATATACAAAAAAGTAGTCAATGAGTGTTTGTTAATTTTTACAATTTTAAAAATCCATTTTTTTAAAGTTCTAGATGTAATAATCTAATCAATAAGTTTTTGTATTGATAATATTAATACTAAAATTTAATTAAACAGTCAAATAAAACATTTTTATAGTTCCTCGCATACATATTTAAAAACGTTGGGCAAATTAAGTCATTGTGTCCTATGGTTTTAAAGAGAATTTGAAATGGAATTTTATATAAATTAATGTCTGGGTTTTAATTCTACAAAATAACTACCCTCAGCTTAAATTATATAAAATATAAACATAAAAATTATCATATACTCACCTAATTCAAAATCATATGTTTTGAGCAACCTTTTTTCAGTGCCCAAGGTGTTGGGCAGTTTAGTGAGTTTGAGCAAGGGTAAGAAAAGTCGAATGTCACATAGCCGACGAGATTCATCATAAAATTCTTCCATTGTACCATCTTGAGTGGGACTGACAAAAACAAAATCAGATAATTCCAAGGGTGCCAACTTAGTTGACTTAAACAATGAGCTCTTTTTGTTCAATTGTGAGGGAGTACGAGAAAAATCAGGTTGAGACATATGACCAGCTTTTGAAACATGTTTAATGGGTACTTTCTTGGATTCGCCATTGGTTGTAGTGAGTCCTAAATCATAGGAGCTATTGTAAGACATATTTAGCTGTGGCATTTCATCCTCAATTACTTCATCTGGTTGAGTGAAGAGAATTTCATAAAGTGGATATTTTTTAGCTTCTTTCAGTAGCACCTCCTTCAAGCTTAAGAGTGATGCTTCTCTTGCACAATTTAATGTTATAATTATGCCATTTGGTAGTAAAAAATCTACTTCCAAAGTAGGTGGCATCATATAACTACCCCATAACTCACCCGAAGAAGGTGCCATAGTGTCAATTACACCCGACAGAATTTAAGTGCTAATGAAAAAACCTTTAAAGAAATAATTAAAACGTTTGAAATTATGAGATGTCAGATAAAAGATATTGAGCTAACAAAATTTTATGCATGAAAATTGCAATGTTTTCGAATAACTATCTAAATTGCGTATTAAAATGTTTTATAAATATACCTTAAATATCTAAATATCAGTGAATTCAGGCTTGACATTTTCCGACTATTGATGACAATTATGCTTTAAACCATATGTTTTTAACTCGTTAGTGGCTATGTCACCATTTTCGAAAACAATATTCATATTGGGTGTACTAAGTTCGACCATATGACAAATGACTGTCCTAGGGCAAAAATGGGTATTCAACCGATGGCGAATGATTAACGAAACTTGGTCAAAGTGGTATGATCATACACTAAGAAGGGAGAGGAACGATGTAAAGTATTTTTGAGAAATAAAGTTAGTTTATATTGATATGTATCTAAACATAATATTAAATAATACAATTATTTGATAATAATATTAATATTCAAAAATATTATTATGTCTAGAAATCTCAAACAAAATTTTTTTAATTTATTTCGCAATTAAGATACCTATTGATTGTTTCAATAAAAATGCGGAGGAATATTTAGAGGGAGGGGATGCCTATTTCTTTATATAAAGACAATGTAAAGTATTGGATATGGAGGTGACGTGAAAGAGACGAAGGGGATCTTGTTGTTGCAATCGTCCCTTTAAATACAAATAAATACAGTACACTAAATTAATGGTCATAGACTTTTTAATTAACAGGTGAATAAATCGCTTAAATCTTTACTGTGTGCAAACTGCAGAGAAGCGATAGAATATTTTTACTCTAATTTTTTTATTATCACTGAAAAGTAAGTCACTAAAACTTGTTTCGCTCATAATAACTTTTAACATATTTTATGTAATTCGTTTTCTTTACATGTTTACTAACGAGAAATATTATTTTAAATACATCAACATTCACAATACTAACAATTATCGTGTAGCCAAGCTTTTCCCACGATGTGGTTATATTTTAAATAAATATTAACTCTATTTTCATATTGGTCTACCAACATTATCGGCCTAATACATTTTATTAATTAACAAATATTATAATGCCTATTTCTAATTGGTAGCAAGATTAAACGTTATATGAAGTGAATTTATATTTTCTAATTGTGAATTAATGAAACCTTATATAGGCGCTTCTTTGGTCCCACAGTCGAAGGGTTTGTTCTGATGAGATTCTTCCTTAAGCGTCATGTCTAATCTTCTCAATTTTTATAATTTTGTCCACCCCCTATCCACGTGACACGAGGTCGTCGTCTTATTCTATTCTCCAGGACCTCAAGTCTAGCACTTTTCGATTTACATTATTCGTCTTCCTTCTTAGTATATACCCATACCTAGCCGACTTTCGTTACTCGTCATATGGTCGAGTTTAGTATACCCCAAGCGCCATCATATGATTCTTATCTTCATGGCCTACAACCTTTTTTCCGTGACCTTTAGTGCCCATGTTTCACTTCCTTAGAGTTCCACCGGTCTTACGATGGATTGCGAGCTTTGCTCTTCATCCATATTCACATATTTTTGTTGCACATTACACCAGATAGACTTCGCCATTTAGGCCATCCTTTTTGGTTCCGAGCATTGACTCTTGTTGCGCAACCTCCCTCTTGATGTAGCATCGAGCCGAGGTCTGTAAACCTGTCTACTTTTGAGTACTTAATAAGGACATCAAGCTATAGGGTGCCTTTAACTTTCATCTCCATTTGCTGACCTTACCCATCCAGCTAGTGATGCTGAAAAACAGAGAAAATTTTCAGTGTCCTAGACAAGACGAAACGAGAAACTGAAATGACCCGAGATCGAGGCGAGATTTTTTAGGCGAGAGCTAGGCTTAAATTTTTTATTAATTACGATTTTATATTTTTATTTTGTATGATTCACATTAAGGTATTAGATGTAAATCAATATGGTTGAAATATTTTTAATCTTTAAAAAAACACCCATGTCAAGTAAATATTATATATCTTGCAAAAAATAAAAATATGGTTGTCATATACTTATGACTACTACTTCTGGAATTTCCGGTGTTCGAAGGTTCAAACAAGGGTATTATCGATGCCAGGTGGTGGAAATTTACTAATCGGCGTATCAAAGAAAGGCACTGTGAAAGTTCTGAAGAGGGGAAAACAATAAAAGCATGTTTGGCGGCGCAGGATAACTCAAAGATATGTCTAGAAAGGAAAGGGTTATAAAATCGAGTCTCAGAAGTGATGGCTCCGAAATCGATTCCAGACGAAGGGTTATAAAATCAAGTCTCGGAAGTGATGGCTCCAAAATCAATGCCAAACGATAAAGGCAGATAAAGTCGATCGAGCGGAACGGATGCGCCTCATGGACACGATACAATATATAAGCAAGTTACAAACGACCAGAAAACACTTTTACTTTTACTTTTACTTTTTTACTTTTACTTTTTACTCGCTCTCGTACTTTTACTTACGCCTGTTCTTGTTCATGTTTACGTTCGATATAACTTACTTGTATTTTTCCCCCGCCTGAAATAACCGTTTGTATTGCACATATTTATTTCCTGTGGATTAAATTGTATGGTAGTTTACGCATAACCAAATATTAGATTGTCGAAAGTGGTCCCCCAAATCCCCTTTCTAACATTTATTATTACGCTGATTGTCGTCATTTGGAGGAATTCTTTATAATAAAATTCTGTCATAAAATCCTGGTGGCTACTACTATATTACGCTCAGGATCATTTGTTGAGGAATTCTCAGTTTGTTAGTCCGTTCAAACGTACAGTGATTTTGGTCCCCAGTTCTCAAGGCTTAGCCCCCGAAACCAACCGTCCCCACAAATTAACCCCCCGAACTTGACATTGGTGCCCCGGAGATTGACTGGACTTACAGAAGAAGGAGACTTATTGCGGCCCGCGGCAAGAAATTTCGAACAAGTCGTTAACTCGCAGCTTCAAAAAAAAAGGGAGGAAAAGGCTGGTAAAATTTTATTATAAATGGATATCTGAGGTAAATTTGCATGATTTTTTATTACATAAGTTTTTTTGTGATTTTATTGATATCATTGATTGTCAATTTTAAGACGTATATCCTTAAATGTTTGATAAAAATAAACATTAGGGTTAAGGACCAAATAATTTAAAATGTTGAATAAAATATTTTGTCTGTGGAAACTTTTTATTAAAATCTGGATCAAGTTCATACAATTTGGTATTTTAGAAAATAAAAGGAGGCATGAAAATGTAAGAAGCCATTATAGTAACCTAGCTATCAACACCTTTCATATGCAAAATAAATGCATTTTAAATAAAAATACGCAAAAGTATTTTTCGTATATAGTGGTTGAGTGTCATGAGACAGTTTGTCTCGGGAATGGGTCGAATGAATTTAAGATCCGAGGAATCGTGGTTAAGTCATTCGAAATTCCAGGTGCTCAATCAAAATATATGTTTAAATCGTACCCACGGGTGTTGGGCCGATTTTGGGTTTGTGATAAATTTTATTGGTTGGGAAAAACCGATTTAAGTGTTTTGGTGGGATACCGTTATGGCTGTTTACACACAAAAGCAAGCATGCCCCCTAATATTTTCGAAGTACCAAAACAATATCGGGTTATAATGGAAAGGGATAAATTTTATCGTAAAATTAATAATCATTTACACACTTTGGGGGATCTAAATCAATCAAATAAGGTTTATTTGAATAAATTTTATAAGTCCGTGAGGAAAAAATTTATATTTAAAACATATGAATATGGGTATATCTATGAAAATTTGAACCGGGTAATAATCACAAGTGTTAATATTAAACCCATCCAAGTTAAATATGATAAGGGTTTGAACGACTTAAAAATAAAGCAACCTTTGGAAACCGTGATAATTAAAAAATCCGAAAATAGTAACTTTAGGCCAGGTTATTTTATAAATATGCTCGAAACTATACATAACTCAATTCCCCGCCTAAAAATAACTTGTAATAATGTGCCGTTAAGTTTTGTATGGGATACGGGATCTGCGATATCCGTAATAAATAAGGAAGATTGGATAACGGTAGGAAAGGGTCGATTATTTAAAGAATTTAAAGTAGAGGCCCGGGTATTTAATAATACTAAGGTAAAATTGTTAGGGCATTGCGAGGCTCAGATAACAATAAATAATATTAGTAAACAGTTAAAATTATATGTGTCCGAGGCAGGGACAAATAATATTTGTGGATGGGATTGGATAAATAATTTTGAAGTAGAATGGTTTAAGATAATTAAGGGTAGGCTGGGCGAATGCGATAACTTAATAATAGTAGAGATACTGGGAAGGGAAGGGGTGAAAGAAAAGGGACAAGACGTTTGGGACGAGTTCCCATCCATTTTCTCTGGTGGGTTAGGTTGTTTAAAAAATTTTGAGGCTACCATGAGGTTTAAGGAAGGGGTAAAGCCCAAATTTTGTCCAGCTAGGAGGGTACCCTACGAGTGGAGAAGGGAAATAGAGGAGGAGTTAACTAAATGGGTAAACCAGGGTATAACAAAGCAGGTCATATTTAGTTATTGGGCCACCCCTTTAGTCCCAGTTAGGAAAGCAGATGGTAAATTAAGGCTGTGTGCAGATTTTCGAATAACGTTGAATCCGTGTATAGAATTAGTACGTTTCCCGCTGCCGCGATTGGAAGAAATATTGGTGAAGTTAAGCGGATGCAAAATTTTTTCCAAAATTGATTTTACCACGGCTTACTTACAACTAAAAGTTTCAGAAGAGATGAGTAGGAGTTTGACCATTAATACGCACTTGGCACTTTTCACCTTTTTACGCCTACCGTTCGGCCTTAGTATATCTGCACCCATTTTCCAAATGTCAATGAATGGATTATTTCAAGGGTTGGAGGGAGTGTTTTACTATATTGATGATTTGCTAATTGCTGGGCGCAATCAAATGGAACATGATGGTAGGCTCTCGAAGGTCTTGAAAATTATTGATAATAACGGACTAAAGGTATCTAAAGAGAAGGGTGTGTTTAATGTTGGTAAAGTAACTTATTTGGGACACATCATTCAAGATGGAACGATACGTCCATTGGAAAACAAAGTGGCAGCGCTAAGGGATATTAGAGCCCCAAAAACAAAGAAAGAGCTACAATCGTTTCTTGGGTTGGTCAATTATTACAATAAATATATACCTCGGTTCGCAGCCCGCGCAGGAGTACTTTACAATCTTATAAAGATTAACACAGTCTACCAATGGGGCGAAGAAGCGGAAACAAGTTTCCAAGAACTTAAAAAATGCGTTATAAAGGCCCCCGTGCTAAATTGTTTTACGCCAGATCGAGAAATACACATAGTAGTAGATGCGTCACAGGAAGCGGTCGGAGGAGCTTTATTACAGGTAGAAGATGGGATGGAATTACCCGTGATCTATTTCTCACGCAAGTTTAAGGAACCGGAATTAAGGTACTCTGTTATTGAAAAAGAGGCCTTAGCGGTGGTTTATGGACTGGCGAAGTGCCGGGAATACATAATAGGAAGGCATATTACCCTATATACGGATCACAAACCTTTGGTGTCGTTATTTCGAAAAGATAACCATGATTTGATGCTATCCTCGCGCCTACAGAGATGGTTGGTAGCGGTAGGAGCCTTTGACATGAACATCGTATATCGCAAGGGTAAAGACAATTATTTGGCCGACACATTGTCCCGCCTGTATGGAGAAGAAGAATCTCCAGCTCCGGAAGAAGGTAGCAGGTTGGGGGGAACTACTTACGATCAAGAGGATAGTCCCTGGATCTTACAAATTTCTAAGGGAGGACCGGTCTCTTGGGATGATGTAAAAGAAGCATCCCAAAGGGATGCGGAAATAGAAAGGCTCAGGAAATGCTTACGTGGGGACGCAGACTGGCCACTGGGATTGTTGGCGTACAAAAAAGTAAGAAAGCAGTTGGGTCTAGCGGAGGAATGTATAGTTAAAGGTCTCCGATTGGTTATACCCAAAGATCTTAGACCCCAAGTGTTGGAGGAATTACATCGAGGACATCAGGGAATGGTAAAGATGAAACGATGGGCGCGAGAGTATACCTGATGGCCCGGGATTAGCAGGGATATCGAGGACATGTGCCGAAACTGTGAGGCATGCAACAAAATAGCGGCGATGCCCCCTAAAGTAAAAAATAGTCAGTGGTCGACGGCCCACCAGCCCTGGGATAGGATCCACGTGGATTTTGGCGAGTGTATGGGAAGGGTATATTTCATTATAGTGGATGCGTGTACCAAGTGGGTGGAGTATGCCAAAGTTAGTGGAAGTTCTACCAGAATCGTGGTTAGAATATTAAAGGAGTTGTTGGCCCGGTATGGATTACCCAAAGTGATAGTGTCTGATGGAGGACCGGCCTTTACGAGTAGGAATTTTAAAGAGTTCTGTGAGAGTCAGGGCATTGAGCATATAATCACCGTGCCCTATCACCCGAGCTCCAATGGACAGGCCGAAAGGATGGTCGGGATAGTAAAGGGATGGATTATGAAGGAACAGCAAGGTGAGTCGGAACAGTGGCAGATGCAATTGATGTATAATAATGCGAGGGGTAAGGACGGGAAGTCCCCTTCTATGAAGTTCTTGGGGCGTCAGGGAAGGGTAAGGCTAGACCTGTTAAGGAGGGAACAAATGGGACCGGTAACCGTAAATCCCACGAGGTTTAAGTTTGGGGATAGGGTTTGGGTACGAATGTACCAAGGTTCATATAAGTGGATTAAGGGGCTGATAATAGCCGTTGAAGGAGAATGGCGATATCGAGTAGCTATTGAGAGTGGGGCCGAGTTTTGGAGGCATGTAGATCAAGTAAGAGCAAGATAAAAATTTTGTAATTACTTAGTGCCTTTTTGTCAATTTCTTTTTTCTTCCTCTATAAAATTATCTCATATTTTTGCACACCATTAACGGGATCTAATAAATGAATATCAATTTTATATGTAATGTTGAACTTTTCTATCAATCATAACTTATAGAAACGATTGCGGGTTCCCAAGTCTTATTGAGTTTTAGACACTATCTCGTTTGGGAGGGCGCGTATTCGATAATATAAAGATACAGATGAAGTGCAGACTATGTTTGAGGTACGACCACGAATCCCAACAATGTCCGTATTGGGAGGCCGTCAATATAACGGGGATCGTGTGCTATCTGTGCAATAAACGAGACATGCATGAGTGGAAAAAATGCCCGCGGAGGATAAGGGGAAAGAGGGCCAGTAACCGCAAAGTTAGAAAACTATGGATAAAATCGCAAGTGGCCAGGGAAAAGAATATACAGAAATGTAAAGAGGTAGCAACACAAACCGACGCGTCAGAGGGTGAGGTGTGCGAAGCCTTCAATAGACTACAAATTTGGTGTGAAACCCTGCCCGAGGAAATGAAGACGGAGGCGGCGAAAGGTCGAATCGATGATTTGATTAAGTTATTGCGGGAATGGAAGATTGGTGGGCGTGAGCAAGAAGTTGGGAGGTGGGGCCTTTGGGAGCTTAAAACATAAACTACGGCGGCTGTTTTATTTTTATAAAAATAATGTTCTTATATGCATGTAATTGCTGTCTTTCTAAAATATATATTTGAATTAAAAGCGTGCAATAAAGTAATTTAGAAATGGTTTTTCGGAGTATGTGCGTAGTATAAAAATCTAGAGCGGTGGTGGCGCCATAACTCTCGACCCTGAGTAAGGGGTCGAGCAGCATTAATTTATTAGGGAAGGGGCAGGAGGGAAGGGGAAACGAAACTCATTATACTCCCTATAAACGTGGCATATTTGCTATGCAATTTATGACGAGAAAGGAGGGAAGGGGCGAGAATGCCTATGGGGGGGGGGCAATGGTCAAACAGGGAGTCAATACTAGATTCAGTTGCAATTGACCAAAGAGCAAATAACAAATAAATGTCTACGAAAATGCATTTGTTGATTCAAATGTGTGCATCTAATTCTAACCCAAACCCTAACCTAAAACCCCGACCTAAAACACTAACCCTAACGTTTTCGTCTCTGTAAACCCTTCTCAAGGAGCATTTTCGTTAAATATTCATAGACATTCATAGATTTTGGTCAGTTAAACTTTGGTCGAATGCACCGATACGGTGTGCATCTAATCCTAACCCAAATCCTAACCTAAAACTCCGACCTAAAACACTAACCTTAACGTTTTCGTCTCTGTAAACCCCTCTCAAGGAGCATTTTCGTTAAATATTCATAGACATTCGTAGACATTCATAGATATTTGGTCAGTTAAACTTTGGTCGAATGCACCGATACGTCAATACTACTCGTACACCATTATAGTAGTTTTTTAAAAATACTATTTTCATATTAATAATTCTCCTCAATAAAAAAAGTATTAATAAATGTTTTATAGCAGGTTTTACAAAAATTTAGCTTTCATATGTATAAAAAAAAATTAAGTTATAATTTTGCATTTTATACTTGATTTTGAGGAATAGGTTTTCTTTCATTCATTTTTATTCATCTAAATTAATCAAAATGACGAAAGGAACGCAAATAGAGGGTATAACCTTGGAAAAGCCAATAGTCATCCTTCCAAAACGTACAACTTTCAATTTAGAGTTTTTTTGACACTGTATAAATTTAAACAATTTGGTGTAGGCTACCAATAATTTGAATTATGACTATATACTCTATTCAAATCATGCGCCTATGTATAGTATAAACAAAATATTGAAAAAACGAAAAAAAATTTCAGACTTTGGCCATTGGATATTTTTTCCAGGACGACCAAAGAGCCTATAATTATAATATAGAAAAAAAATGCGATATACACTTTGGCCTGTGGTCATTTTTTCTAATGGTCAGCAGACAGCCAAATAACTAGCCTATAATTATGACCTAGAAAAAAAAATCGATTTTAATCTCACTTTGGCCTGTGGTCATTTTTTCTATTGGTCGGCAGCCAGCGGACAGCCAATATTATCAATGTTATTAACAAGAACAATATATTAACTACTAATTTTATAAAAAAATTTGCTCTCGCCGAGATTCGAACCCACATCAGTAGAGGCATAGGCCTTTGTAGGGGGGGGGGCACAGGGACCCATATCAGTAAAGGCATAGGCCCTTGTTGGGGGGGGGCACAGGGTAATTATCATGTTAACCAAATATTGCAATTCAAAAAACGAAAAATAAATTCGATTCACACTTTGGCCGATGGTCATTTTTTCATTGGTCAGTAGCTAGGAGACTGTCAAAAAGCCATATTATCAATGGTTTTAACAAGAACAATATATTAATTAAATAAAATAAAAAATATTTGCCCTCTCCGGGATTCGAACCCACATCAGTAGAGGCATAGGTTTTTGTGGGGGGGGGCACAGGGACCCATATCAGGAGAGACATAGGCCCTTGTAGGGGAGGGCATAGGGTCATTATCAATGTTAACCTTATATACCAATTCAAAAACGAAAAAAAAATTTCGATTTACACTTTGGCCAATGGTCATTTTTTTCATTGGTCAGTACCCAAGAGACGTTCAAAAATCCATATTATCAATGGTAACAAGAACAATATATTATCAATGCAAAATTTAGGTTAATAACAAAAAAAAATAATTCATAAAGCAGCAAAAATACAATTAAAATAGCAATTTCCCAAATTAATAATAATTTTGGCCTTTGGCCGGGGTCAGATAAAGTAGAAGTAAACAACGATCATCATTAATTTGGCCCAAACCAAACATCCGATATATAGCCAGAACCTAGACAAGTTGCAAACAGAATTTATGATAAAGCTAATCAGTTGAGCCAATAATGGAATTTGGAGAGGTCAAAAAATTAAAGCCAACCAGCGGTCATAGTGTATTTGCGAAAACAAAATAAAAAGCATTTACAGAAGCATAAAGCCGCAGCCATTAAAAACTCTTATAAGTTTCCACGGCAATTATCCAAACAGGACACTCAAGACAGGACAGGACAACGAAAAGCGAGCCCATAAATGCATAGCAATTAATTTGTCTAAACACATGATATCATGGGCGTACCCAGGGGGGGGGCAGCCCCCCCCCCCTAATTTACGAAAAAAAAATTTTTCAATGCAAAAACATTGAAAAATTAAAAAAATTTATGTTTTGCCCCCCTCTAAATGAACTTTTAAACGTTTTGCCCCCCCCCCCCCAATTCAAAACCTGGGTACGCTCATGCATGATATGCTTAATTTTTTAGTAGTTTATTCGAGGAAATTGGTAGAAATGTTAAGATTTAACAAATTTTCTTGTATCAGAGATTAAAAGGTAAAATCGCGTTTTGACAAGATTATTTTTAAGCTCTAGGCCTAGCCATCAGATAAACAATTTTTAACGAGCAAAACAAAACTATATTTTCTGTTAGTCACCTCTATTATAATCTACGAGAGGTTTAGTTTATAATTTCAGAAACGTAGATAGGTTTGGCAAAGACAAAATATATCGGGTTAAAAAAGGAGGGATATTGTTATTATTCTAATAAAAAAATTTGAATTTAAAGGGGGGGGGGGAAGAGCGTTGTTCATAGTTAGCACCCATTAATCGAGAAAAATACACCTGTATAAAATAAATAAATGTTATATTAGACTATTTGTCGTGTTATTGGGGAAAGAAATATTGGGCTAGGCTCCCTGCGTAACAAAAAGGAATGACGTCATTGTAAGGACGGAAACGGAGATTAAATTTTATGACAGCCCCTGGGGATGTTCATTAATATTGATTAGTATATGATGGGGCTAGATGACATTTGTCGTCTCAATTTTTTTCCCTCCCTAACTAACAAATGTTGGGCGCTAAGTGACGCACAAAATTGAAGCGTTATGAAGAGATATTATCCTTTTGCAATTAGTTTAGTTTTTTTATCAATCCAATTTTGGGGATGAAACATATATTTGTAAGGTTTCTTACAAAATTGAGACAGTGATTTCCCCAACATATGGCAGGGAAAATTAAAATATTTAAGTTATAAAAATCAAAAATTTCTATTTACTCTTATATTAGAATACAAGATATAAAATTCTGTATTACCTACTTTTTTGATATCTTAGGCTAACTTTAATTTCTTCAAGTCCTAAATTATTTCAGCAGGAGCATTGGATCTTTGAATAAATTATATATTTTAAAGCCTAACAAAGTAAAATACTAATAATCGGTTACCTTATTAATCGCTGCAAATAAAAATTCACTAAAACTGTAAGAAATTTAATTCAAAAAATAATAAAAATGAATATTATATCAAGGTGAAGCAAACGATTTTTAACAACCAATCAAATAGCGAGAGACGCAACAGTCACGTGATCCGTCTCGCCAGTCCTATTACTTCTTGAGATGTTAAAAAACAATTGATTACGATTTTTAATAAGTTAGAAAAATTCTTTTGTTTATTGATAATAAAAACGTGTTTTGGATTTATCAAAATATTTAATAATGGCTCATCTTTTTACTTATATATCTCAACTAAGTTACATATTAGACACTGTTTAATTATGAGAATAAAAAAAACTTTTTTTTTGTGGAATGTTGTATTATAAAAAAACTTGAAATAAAAATTAAAGGATTGGATGAGGATGGGAGAGATAGCATCAGAGGTCAAAAGCTTTTTATCTATCTTTTCCTCTCAAAACGCTAAAAAAACAATTATATGCCAGCCGTTCGGTCAGCACCCTTTCTTTAAAAGAACTGTGGGGAGGGAGGCGGAGTTGGTACAAATTTTGGCAAACCTAACAACGCAACATTTTAATATAATGGCAAACATTCAAATGCATTTAATACTACTGAGTTTCATAACCTATTGCTGCTGCACTGCTCACAATGTGGTTATGAAATAGGTACACTTTTAAGCCAGTCAGCGAGGCAAGATTAGAAGCGGAAAAAAACCGATAATTTAATACTAGGCCGCACAGTATATACAACCAACATATCGCGCGCCGTCTAGCGCATTAGACAACAGCCTAGACACATCAGCCCTCCCTCCCCACTTTACTACCTAAAATTGAGGCCACCAAACCCTCTTTCTCGCTCGCGAACAAGCTGTGTTTCCTTCCCAAGACGAAGAAAGCCAAAATTGAAAAATATGCTTTTAAATGCACGTAATATTTGAAATTAATATATGCGCCGCGAGCCACTCTGTGGAAAAAGTATGGTAAAATAAAAATGCTGAAAAATATAATATTATTATCCGCTAGATGGCGTATCATATATTACACTTTGCTCGGTTGGTAATATTGTATTTCCCTCCCCACCAGCAGCCTATCTCTCTCTCTCCTTACCCCCCTCCCCCCCTCCCCCCCCCCCCCCCCCCCCCATACAGCCTCGCACCACGCTGTTTGCTACTACTACTATTATATAATTTTTTTTTGCTCTAGACGTGCGCGACTATTACTAATGGCGCCACCAGTCTCGCCACTATTATCTCTCCCCTCCCCCCTTCGTCTCCCATTGAATAATGAATACGAGTACTCGTCGCTTAGCATGTAGTATATAATATAAATCAAAAATTCATATCAACACACAAGATTTGTTATAATTACTATATCTTCTCATTATTTAAATCTCATTTTCACAACATCTTAAGCTGAAATATATGTAATACCTTATCATTGTGGAAGCATTGAATCTATAGAAATCACGACAGCTTAAATGATCGGAACTAGTCACGGTCCTATGGGTGGGGAGCGCGGGCCTATCGAAAAAATTTTGGCGGCTTATCAAACCCACGCCTCTAATTCCTTAAACGGACCTGATTTATCGAAAACTCGCGAACAGAAAACTCCAACAAGCTATTCCAACAATTTTGATTTGTACAATTGTTACTTGCAATATCAACAGAAATTCCTCTCACCCCTTTGGCCCGAGTCAGAAGATAGTTTAAAGGGGCGGCCAGGACCCGATTTTCAATCTTATTTCCATAATTTATCCTCGCAAAAAGCTGATCAACACGTGGCAGTCATGGCACAACTTTACAATTATTACCAACGTTATTGTCATTTAATTCCCACCCTGCCTCCTCATTTTCCCCCATACATGCCCAACCTTAAACCTTTTCAACAATCATTATATTGGCCTCCACCCCCACAAGCATTTACCCCATTCCTCGAAAACAATCACCACAAATCTAAGCTACAGGATGATTTTGAGGCGGAAAACACTACTAATCTTGGTATTAATTCTGTACCCGAAAAGTTAACGCCCGAATGGCATCATCTGGGATCTAATGGACCCCATCAACCTTCATCAACTTTACCCAACTTGTTAACCACCAATTTAGAAGGCTCCTCCCTACCCTGTTTTGACGTGGGCGGGGAGTTGAGGCTTTGCTTGCCCCAGCTGTTGAACGCGGTGCTCGGAGCATTCGCCCTACGGCAAATCAATTTGGCTTGCGATCGTCTCCACATTTATTGTTCGCGGTGCGACGCCGATCAGCTGATCGTCCTTAAACGGGCTCGGCTCCTTTCCCTCGCCGCGCCTGATTGTGGTCTCATCACTAAAACCGACGCCCAGCGACTTTGCGATTACTTGCTTGGTGGAGCCTCCCCCCTCCCTCCACAGTCACGTGAGGCCGCCCGGGGGGTGGCGCCGGACTCGATGGGCTTCGACGTGTACCACGAATGTTTTGGGCGTTGTCGAGGGCGTGTCCATCCCGAGCTTTACCTCACGCCCACGGCCAGGTAACGCCTTTGTCATAATTTCTAATATTAAAAATATTATATACTATGTCAGTTTCTTTTTTCCCCATCCTAATTGAAAGCTATGGTCTCTCAATTTTTACCATTATATAAGTCTGAGAGGGTCGCCCGAAAAAGTCATTTTTATGATCGATTTGACATGTATTTATCAAACTTTTTGCTCCCCCACATACCTAGAGCCCTGCAAAATAAAATTTTTTCTGCCCGATCCCGACGTCTCTGTTTTTATTTTGCCCGGCCCAAGCCTGAACAACTTTTTTATTTTTAGCCCGACCCGAGCCCGATTATTCAAATAAAAATTTTAAAAAATTTGCCATATAAATATATAATGCATTAATTGTTATTACTCGTTATTAATAACTAAGATGAGTTTGAATTAAAATTTTCATTTCCACTCGCTACAATTTATTCAGCTAATAGATTAAAACTGGAAATCTTACTTATGTAATATTTTTTATCTAATAGTTCCAAATAAAAAACTTTAAAATATTTCCTTATTTTATTTATAAAGTAATAGCTACCATAAGTATAATACTAGAATAAGATTTTTAATTGAGGTCTAAATATTATTAACAAGGGAAAAAAGCTAAAGCTTGGAAGCTATATTATGTATGGGTGTACGAGATAATTAATTAATAACGAGTTGAATTTGTTTCAATCATATTTTATTAAAGATTAGTTTGCTTTAGTCATATCGGGCCAGGCCCAAGCCCGAAGCCCGATTGTTTTATTAAATTCTGCCTGAGGGCCGGGTTTCGGGCGGCCCGGGCAGGGCTCTACACATACCTAATTGTTCGAGGTGGGCATGGGCGTAGCCAGGTTTTGGATTAGGAGGGGGGGGCAAAACGTTTAAAAGTTCAATTAGAGGAGGGCAAAACAAATAATTTTTTAAAGTTTTTGCATTGAATTTTTTTTTCTTAAATTAGGGGGGGGCAGCCGCCCCCCCCCTGGCTACGCCCATGGAGTTGGGTGAATATTATTGAAACAATTTGATGTTTTAATCGCCAACATTAGGTGCGTAGAATGCCTTGAGTGTGGTACACTTTTGGCCCCGCCCCAATTTGTGTCTCACTCCCACCGACCCCCCGAACGTCGCGTCTGTCATTGGGGCTTCGATCGCGACCGATGGCGATCTTACCTACTCGTCGCCCCCGAAAATACCGAACTAACCCCCTCGCCCCCTCCCGATCACGTGACTGAAACACCGGAATCAACCGAACTGCCCTCGCATCACGTGATTTCACGACCCCGAATCAGTCGGGTAAACGATCGTTTGGTTTTTTGCCAACCTGTCACTTTTTAAATTTTGTTTTAAATTATTTTAACTAAAATGTATGTTGTTTGAGATCAAAACTTAAACATACAAACATTTGGCTATCGCTTGTAATACTGCGAGTTTAGAGTATATAAATGAGCTATTTAAAGATTCATTATGTTTTAAATTATTTTTAATGCGACCCAACCAGCTAATTTATAACTGGTCACAGATAGCTTAAAGTTTTTGCGCCTTTTATCTAGATTCAAAATCGCATATTAGGACGCACCCAAAGACACAACATTCGTTTAAAATATTTTTATGATTTCTCTTCCAGGTTTTAACCGAATCTAGCGAGACCAAGTTGAAGGCATTTAAGGAAAAGTTTTTGGATTCGCAAGAAGACGAGATAAATCACGTGCAACATCACACCCCAAATGGGCCCGATAAAGATTTGGTCTCACCGGTGAGTTATTGCTAATAAATACTACATGTTTATCACATTTGGCGTTCTTTGTAAATTAGTTATACTTAGTATAGGCAAACATAAAATTTGCACCTTCACTTGATTATGATTACTAGGCTATTCGCTTGTTTTCAAATATAAATCCTTGTATTAGAATTTTGGTTTTTGCCTGTTGATGCTTAAATTAAGTCAGTTACAACTTTCTTAACTCAATAAGCACTAAATTTCATGATCGTAGTTAGAATACTGTTACAACTAAATATTGCCCAGGCTGCCCAAAAAATTGGGGGGGGGGCTCAGCTTTAACAAATAATGTAAGATCCAATATATGAATTAGTTGCCAAGCTTGTCAGTAAATATTATATGGTTTGTGAATCGTGCGGGTGAATAAAATTAATATTTCCCTTAATATTTGCGCTTATTGAGAGATAGAAAAATAGAGAGATATTTTGTAAAATTGGTTTGTTCAGTCGCCATCGTTTGTAAAATCACGAAAACATATTTTGCTGTTTTCATTATCTGTTTGGTCGAGAGCTGCTGACGGAATGACCTAGTTGATTTTCAACAAAATATTTACACAACCAAACCAAAACCCTTATTGCTGATCTTGATATTAATCATTTGAAAACAACTTGTTATACAAAAGTGACGCCAGCTGAGGGCCTAGGGTTAAAATTCAGCCCCCGTTCCTAAAGTCTAAATCATTTAAAGTCTAAAGTCATTCGATTATTCAATATTTTTCTTTGTGGTTTTGCCAAATCAATATTAGTAAATGATTCGGGTTTTAAAATCGAAATTTAGTGATTAAATCTTGGGTAGGGGGGGGGGGAATGTATGTCGCTGGATCTCGATTAAACAGGAAGTGTCCTCACTCTAACGCAGACATGGGCGTAGCCAAGGAAGGGTGGCAGGGAGGGGCGACTGCCCCCCTCTAAATCATTATTGCCCCCCCCCCCAAATCCAATCCTGGGTATGCCCATGAACGTAGGCCTTTTAAAACCCTGCACCTAAGTAACTGCCTCAGGCACGCTCTAGTCATCATTGCTTTGCATTAATCCTCCCATAATGACTCCACACTATTACTAATAATTACGAAATTTATGAAGACGGCAAATCTTCCCGCCTCCGCACCGCACACACAATATATTTCCCCCTCTTGCTCGGTGACGAGTCGCGCTAAAAAATCGATATTTAGGGTCGAGATATCGCCATCGGGCAGGAGGCAGGCAGGCTTTGTGAGTGGCAAATGTTTTAAGATTAATAAATGACGCGCTCAGCAAATACATACACCAGCCAGACCACCCATACGATACCCCCCCCCCCCCCCACCGTTCAACGTGGCATGGGCGGTATTTTGGCGGGAGCGGGTTATGTTCTGTAAATAATAATAAATCTTATTAGGTGTGCCTCCACTGCTATTTACTTTTCTACTAAAATTTATTAATTTTTAATTGGTGTTCACGAGCCGTAATTAAATTTTTTATTAAACCTCGTTCGAGCTGAAATGACTTGATGTCAGTCAAATCTACCCGCCTTAATTAAGCCAGATATTTTTGGCTATAATAAATTGGTGGACCTTGAAATCAAAAATTACCTCTGGCGGTTATTGCCAAAGACGGAGCCAGGGGGTGACGGCTCCCCTCTAAATTTATGATTCTTTAAAAATTCTATGAATATGACTAAAATAAAAAAATTATTATTTTGCCCCTCCCTAAATCATTCATGCCTCCCCCACTTTAATTCTCACTACGCCCATGCCTTTTGCCCATCGGGTCGGGTTCAGGTTAAAACATTGGTCGGGAAACAAAGAGCGCTAGTTGGTCTGGTATTTAATAATCGTTGTAGGGTTAGGCCAGTTCGGGTTACTCACTTTGAAGAAGACCTGATGAAAACTTATGTTTGGCTAGGGCTAGGCCCCACCATTACCTTCCGCCTCCACATGCATTGTAATGAATGTGTAATGAAACACACCTTGGTAAACATATAATTTGCCAAGTGGACTGAGCCTTAAGGGGGGGGGGGTTACATGCTCTTAGCTACTATTTATTAGCTAGGATCTAAATATAAACAATTATTATATTTTAGCAGGGAAGGGGTAAATAAGGGGGAGATGCTTGAGTCTTTTCAATATACATATTTCGTTTTTTTACCGCTTCAGGCGATTAAATAGCAATTTAACTGTCACGTTTTACATCATCACCTATTCCTATTACGATTGTGTGTTGTTAATATAACTACATTCCCATATCCCCCCCCCCTCCCCACTCTGATATGCCACTTCATTCATGTCGTCTTAAAACATAAGGTGAAGTTGTTAATGAAAGGAGTCGGTGAGGCTGTTGGTTGGGTATAAGTAACCCTGCACGGGCCGCCCGAAACTCGACCCAGCCCGATCGGGTTTCGGGCTGGGCTCGAAATTTTATAAAATCCTCGGGCTCGGGTCGGGCCTAATGCGGCGGCCCGCCCGAGGCCTGAGCCCGGCCCGAATTGAACTAAAGCAAATTAATCTTTTAATTGCTATGCAATTTATGGGCTCGTTTTTGGTTGTCCGTCCGTTGTCCGTTGTCCTCCCTATCTATTTGCATTGGGTATATTAGGTTATCGCTTTTTAATTGCTATGCATGAGAAAGAGGTGCCCCACCCCTCATCTCTATCTCATGCATAAGAGGTGCCCCACCCCTCATCTCTCTCTCCCTCGGTGTGTTATATATAAGATTTGTTAAATTATCTATTATATAATAAACATAAATAAAAGTTGTTTACTTTTAATTGCTATGCAATTTAACTAGTTATATAATAAACATAAAAAAAGTTGTTTACTTTTAATTGCTATGCAATTTAACTAGTTTTTGTTATATAATAAACATAGATAAAAGTTGTTTACTTTTAATGCTATGCAATTTAACTAGTTATATAATAAACATAAATAAAAGTTGTTTACTTTTAATTGCTATGCAATTTAACTAGTTTTGGGGTTAGAATCCCGGAGTTTTTTTGACTCTTATGATTGTTCTTGTTACTATCATTGATAATAAGAATTTTTGGCCGTCCGCTGGCTGCTGACCAATGAAAAAAATGACCATTGGCCAAAATGTGAATCGAAATTATTTTTTTCGTTTTTTTTGATTATTATGATTGTTCCTGTTTCTACCATTGCTATTATGACTTTTTGGCCGTCCGCTGGCTGCTGACCAATGTTATATAATAAACATAAATAAAAGTTGTTTACTTCTAATTGCTATGCAATTTAACTAGTTTTTGGGTTAGAATCCCGGAGTTTTTTTGACTCTTCTGATTGTTCTTGTTACTATCATTGATAATAAGACTTTTTGGCCGTCCGTTGGCTGCTGACCAATGAAAAAAATGACCATTGGCCAAAATGTGAATCGAAATTATTTTTTTCGCTTTTTTTGACTATTATGATTGTTCCTGTTACTACCATTGCTATTATGACTTTTTGGCCGTCCGCTGGCTCCTGACCGATGGAAAAAATGACCATTGGCCAAAATGTGAATCGAAATTATTTTTTCGTTTTTTTTGACTATTATGATTGTTCCTGTTACTACCATTGCTATTATGACTTTTTGGCCGTCCGCTGGCTGCTGACCAATGGAATAAAATGACCATTGGCCAAAATGTGATTCGAAAACTTTTTTTTCGTTTTTTTTTTTGACTATTATGAATTTATATCCACTTTTACCGTGTCCTGGCTGCTGACCATTGGAATAAAATGACCATTGGCCAAAATGTGATTCGAAAATTTTTTTCTCGTTTTTTTTACTCTTATGAATTTATATCCACTTTTACCGTGTCCTGGCTGCTGACCAATGGAAAAAAATGACCATTGGCCAAAGTTTAAATAAACTCAACTCAATATTAATAAGGCCGGGCCGGGCTTTTCTCGTCTCTGTTTTCTTAGTCGACCGTCAGTCTTAGTTGAACCAAGGGTCGACCAAACAAAACCTAGGTCTTTTTAATACACTACAAACTGCACTGGTCTGGTTACCTCATTCCTAAATTTACGAGAGTCGACTTAGTGTTACGATTCATAGAGTTGACGAGTTGGGTAGGGTTAGGAAAAAGGTCTCTATGTATGCTATGGCAAGACGTTGGCAGAATAGCAAATAATTCGGACTGGCAGGCTAAGCCTAGATTTCTCATCTGAAAAATGGGAAAACCACTTTTTATTTGAAATATTTCAAATTTACCATGGTGTTGATGCTCTGACCGTTAATTTTTAAAAAATCTACCCGGATAGTCCGGATCCAATGTTTAAGATGCCTGCGATATGAACTAAGTCGCCTAAAATTGATTGTATGGGTAAAATTAAAATTGTATTCCCTCGGGTAGGAGGAGGTACAAGGCAATAGAGCTCACCCGAAACAATCTTAATGTCACCGAGATCATGTACATAATGACAAAGCCTTATCATAATGATAGGATAGAATAAATATTGATTTTATGTCTCTCAAAATGTGTTTTGTCATCCAAGAATAATTAATTTTATATTAATTTCATATGGTTTAATTAGATGAAAATGTTATCCACCATTTGCTTTTGACGTTTATGTGGTGTGTTGACGAAGAAAATGTTTGTTAGATGTTTGATTTGTTTTTTGACACGAACGTTTGGCCGCTTTCATTAATTCTAGCTCTTTAAAACCAGTTAGCACCTACACTCAAACCCGAACCCCCCGACTCGAAAGCTTTTTACATTTTTAAACCCGCCCGACATCGGGTCGGGTTTCGAGCCACCCGTGCAGGTCTCTAGCGTACACCCTCACCCGCCTTGAGTTTGTAGTGCACAAAAGGGGCATCATTAGTTGTTGTTTTTTATATGCACCGTAAATTGAAACCCAAATTGCATAGCCTATAAAACTTCAATAGACTCCATTACTTTAAGAAAAATATGAAGTCTTTACAGTGTGTAGCTTTTTAAGGTAGCCTTTTTTAATATTGGTAGGAAAGTGATAGGCGGCTGCCCTTTTACCCTTTGGTGATGATCAGGGAGTGACTTCTTGATAAATTTTTCGATTACTTTAATTGCGCAATATTGTGTGGACATAGTTAAAATTTGAATTGCAAAATGGTGCTTTTCAATATTATAATTTTGAATTTTTTTATGCAATATCATAGTAGTGTGGAGTTAATGTAATCTAGACGCTCAGAGCTTTGGCACTATGTAAAATTTACTGCAAATTTACACTCGTAATTATATTTAATTTTTCCGATACTAGGTGAAACCTGTGAAATTAGGGTCTCATTCGTCCGTACTGAATTTATCCACTCGACCGCCACCCAAAAAACGGGCTAGAAGTGGAGCCACATTTCAGCCCATAGATTATTCACTCAATCAACGTACGTCTTTAACACTTTCGGATCGGAGTATAAAAAGAGTAAAGGAATTGGAAAATGCCTCTAGCCATTCCGTAGACTACTTTTTTTCCGAGTATGAAAATTTGTTGGTTTCTTTTTTTAAACAGGATTGTATTTTTTATTGGGTCATTTAAATCAACTGTAATTATTATCTAAAGTGCTATCTTTATCATAATCACGTTTGAATCCAATCTTGCAAAATCTTATAATTACATTCTTTGTTGATTCAGAACTTTTATATAGCATGATTGGTAGCAATTGCATTCAAGCGTTTTTTAATTAATCTGTAATGCCCAAAATCCGACATTTTATCAATTAAATTTTTCTTGAACACTGGAAAGTATTTTATGTCATTAGATCTTAACATCGGCGTACCCAGGATTTGAATGGGGGGGGGCAAAACGTTTAAAAGTTCATTTAGAGGGGGGCAAAACATAATTTTTTTTAATTTTTCAATGTTTTTGCATTGAAATTTTTTTTTTGTAAATTAGGAGGGAGAGGCAGCCCCCCCATGGGTACGCCCATGGATCTTAATAGTCGTTCTTAAAAGTGTTTAAGAGAGTCGCCAAATATATAACGAAATAGTGAAAATATGTAAGATTATACATTTTATACAATTTGTTAGTAAATATTATTTGAGTCTTTTCCTGACGACAGAACAAACATCCCGAAGTGTTTGACGCCTCTAACAACTTCATCCTCTAGCACACTCGATGATATCACTCCTAAATCATCATCACATCCTCATCAAATTCGCTACTTTAAATCACCCCCTTTTGCCCAACCTACCAACGCAGACGATAAATTGTACGTTAAACAATCGTCTGCTTCGTTGAGTTTTAGTCGAGGCGAAATTTCGAAACGTAAACGCTTTTTATCGGTACCCGAAGGAATTCATTTAACGCAAGATGATAAAGATGCGACTGAAGAGTTTTTAGTAAAAGCAAAAATACCCTGCGACGGCTATAAATTTAAGCACACTAGTCCCTCACATAAAGATGCTTTCGAATCTGCCGAATTTTTTAAAGGTAAATTAATAAGTTAACTACTAAGAGATAATATTTTTATTTAATTAATAGTAATTATATCTATATTATTTTATTTTATTCCAGAGTATAGTTTAACGTATTACAAATATCTAATTACATTTCTAGTAATAAAGCCTTACTGTATTTGAATTACGGGTTTAACTGTGTTTTATGATATAATTTTAACGATGGTAAGATGTATTAAAAAGGCGGATTCAATATGAGTACCGTGTATTCAAGCTTATTGTTTATCAAATAATAACTGCCACCTTTAGACAATACATCTTTCAATTGCCTCAAAATGGTCACTTCTCATTTTGTGGAGCTTTCCAAAGTTCTTATGTTTGAAATTGATGAGCACGCCAAAAAATTTGCCTCCCATTCGAATCCTCTCGTTTTTGATGAGCTTAAAGCCCGTACCTTGAGCCATCTTACTCTCAAGCACGACGCCTTACAATCCTATCTCACGCAAGTCTTTAAATCATAAGGTAAAATGGTATTTAATTGAAAAATGGTATTTATATTAAATATAGAAACAACAGAAAAATAATTATATATTTAGACGAAAATAAAATTAAGTTTATTTTTTTAAATGTAAAACGCGAAGATGTATTGTCAAAATTAGCGTAAATATAATAAGCGAAGGGGAAGAAAATATGGGGAAAAGTCTTTTTTTGAAGACGAAAATTAACTTATGTCAGTTGAACGCCGTCTTCTTATTTTTATGTTGTCATAGAGGGAGGGGTGGGGGCGGGAAGCGCAAAGTTAAGTGTTCAGATCTGACACATCGCAGCTTCCAATAAATAGCAGACGACTTTGTTGTTGACCACAGAATAAAAACGTCTGATTAGAGGGAGGGGTGGGGGCGGGAAGGGCAAAGTTAAGTGTTCAGATCTGACATATCGCAGCTTTCAATAAATCGCAGACGACTCTGTTGTTGATCTACAGGATAAAATCGTCTGCTTTTACATCTTTAGGGTCACGGTCAATGACTCGTATATTACAAAAATAACTAAATGCCTATAACTTTCAAGAAAATTTAATTTGTTTTTAACTATTTGTATATAATAGATGACCTGCCGTGTGAAAGAAGAGGTGTGTTTACAGTGATCGGTCGATCATTTCATTTAGTCAATAATTGCAATCATTTAAAATGCCTGTTGCTCAAGAAAACCATCTCAAAATTCTGGATTTCTCTAAACACATTACTGGGATGCCTGTCGAGATATGTACTATTAAGCTTCTGTATATCCGGTGCAAAAGCCCCGTTCTCCTATAATTCAATCGCTCTCATTAGTTTACTGGAGTACATTTCCTTAGGAAATTCAATATATATAACTTTTAATGCAATTTTTTGTTGTTGTTGTTATCGTCAATTATCTTTCCCAAGTGCAGAGGTAACAACTTATAGGTTAAAATACACAACCCTACAGCACTTTTGTCCATCTTATTCAGGGCCCGCAGTGTGACATCTTTATAAATTTAGATCACATAATTAAATGCCGCTGCGATGGTAAAACGTTGTTAAAATTTATATATAAATCTATATTTATATCAACGATTTTGTACGAATATTATATATATGTATAAATCATAACGTTTTGTAATTTATCCCAATACAAAAGTACGCCATCTTTTTTTAACCAATTTTAATGCAATGATTATTCTCTTTGTTAAATCTGTGCAAAATTTATATTATATTAATCCGTTTTTCTTGGATATTAAAGTAATTTTGTCACTCTCAAAAGTATATGTATGTTATGTACGTTAAAAATTCAATTTTATAGCCTCATTTGCACCCACGGTTCATTTTTTTAAACAAATAACATCATTTCTCTCGTAAATCCATGTATCAGGAATATTTTTTACCCCGTTTTTGTTACCACAGACAGGTCATCACACTATTATAGTTGTATAACTCTTGTGATGTTGGTTCTACGAATGGCTTAGCAAATAGCCAATTTACCGCATTATTTTTTGTCTCCTACCTCGCCCTTATCCTTATATATTAATCCACCGGCACTTTTTGTTATCATATCCCCTCTTGTTTTTCCAGTTGCTGGAGATGATAATTTGTTTCAAATATTTTTTACCTGTTTTATAGAAGCCCCTCCCTCTGTTCTACACACGATTCTGATCAGTAAATACCCTAATTTGCACTACCATCACTCCTCCCCTCTTCATTTGGATTCGTTTAATATTTGGGAACATTTATGAATAAATGTGTTTGTTACTACTTTAAGCTACTTCTTACCCATTTACGATGGAAGTCTTTGAAAATAGGAATGAGGGAAAGTTTTTTGCACACATATTCTTAAAGCTATGATCATGGGCCTATCCAGGGGAGCTTAAATTCTTTAAAGTTTTATATAACAATGGCTAAAATTCTAAAAGATACAATTTTACTCTTTATTGCTGTCCTCTAGTTCCAAGCCTGGCTACGCCATTTTATTCATACATATGAAATTGTTTAAAATATGGGAATTAGAGATGCAACGAGCCATTTTAGAAGGCTGACCCGTCCGTACCCGTTTTAAAAACTGCTAGGTCCGCCCGAACTCGCTCTACTTAACATAAAATTGATACATACATCACGTTAATGTCTAAATTGTAACGATCTAGCTTTATTTTAAAAATTATAACCAATTTATTGTGAGTAGCCGATTAATATCATGTACGACAATGGTATCCAGTTTGTGTAATTAGCAATTCAAATTTAGTGAGCTCGCCCTATCTTATATTTAAAAATGAAACTATGTGTGTTTGTTTGTGTGTATGTATGTGGATAAGGGCTAAATTCTGAAACTACCGGCCCGATTCGCGTGAAAATTTAGCCATAGATGCCCAGGGCGGCCAGGGGTAAAATAGCTTTTTTAGAATCCTAAATTCCTTTTAGTTTTAAAAATATCGGACATTTCCCGGCCAGTTTCATTTATAGCATCAAATACAATAATGACGTCATACATACAAGGCTGAATTAGATATTTAAAAGTATAATAAAAATGTTATGTATGTAAGGGCTAAATTCTGAAACTACCGGCCCGATTCGCGCGAAAATTTAGCCATAGGTGCCCAGAACGGCCAGGGGTAAAATAGCTTTTTCAGAATTAGTTTTAAAAATATAGGACATTACGTTTTAAAAAAGGGCTAAACTCTGAAACTACCGGCCCGATTCGCGCGAAAATTCAGCCATAGGTGCCCAGGGCGGCCAGGGGTAAAAATAGCTTTTTCAGAATCCTAAAATTCCTTTTAGTTTTAAAAATATCGGAGATTTCCCGGCCAGTTTCATTTATAGCATCAAATACAATAATGACGTCATACATACAAGGCTGAATTAGATATTTAAAAGTATAATAAAAATGTTATGTATGTAAGGGCTAAATTCTGAAACTACCGGCCCGATTCGCGCGAAAATTTACCCGTAGATGCCCAGGGCGGCCAGGGGTAAAATAGCCTTTTCAGAATCCTAAAATTCCTTTTAGCTCGGACATTACGTTTTAAAAAAGGGCTAAACTCTGAAACTACCGCCCCAATTCGCGCGAGATGCCCAGGGCGGCCAGGGGTAAACTTTTTCAGAATCCTAAAATTCTTTTTAGTTTTAAAAATATCGGACATTTTCGGGCCAGTTTCATTTGTAGCATCATATATAATAATGACGTCATACATACAAGGCTGAAGTTTTCTCGAATTTTATTATATTAAAGAAAATTGTATTTTTAGCAAAACAACGTTTGCCGGGTCAGCTAGTAGTATAATACAAGTAAACATTATTTTAACAGCCATTAAGCTTATCAATAACGCAACAATAGTTACACGTGAAAAAACTTAAATTGTAAAAATGTTTGCTTTTATCCAAACTTATTGGTCTCGAGTTGAATCTTTAATCAACGATAATTATTACAAATGGATGAAAAATATAGTTACTTCAACTATATTCTCTCGTGTCATATTTCTCACCATAGTGATGAACGCTATGGAATTGATTAGCGACTCTTTCGATAGTGTTAATACGCTAAGTGCCTCTTACCTCGCCATTTTGAGCAACTTCTTTTTAGCCGTGTATATGGTTGAAATGTCCGCAAAATTATATGTTTGGCGAGCTCGATTTTTTAACGACCCTTGGAATCATTTGGACTTGTACATTGTTCTTTTGAATTGCCTTGAATTTGGATATTCCTTAAGCGTACGGTATGATTTTATGACATCCCTCTGGACTTTGAATTGCTATGACATCACCCAACTTCTCTTCTATAAACTTGTGTCAAACCTGAACGACGAAACATTTATATTTTTATTATTCTTTTTTATGTCGTATTGTTTATAAGGTGTGATCATGAATTGACTCAGCGTTCACTTCACACGTTTAATAAGACAATTTAACATTACTATTAATAAAGTTATTCTCTGTTAAGAGTAATATAAAACTTTTACCTCAATTAATTGTGAGATCCAATATTTAAAATACTTATTAAGGCTGCATTTTATATTGTAGAAACATTAATATGTACTAAACAGCTATGGAACTTTGATACCAAACATCTATGTTCCACGAGCTACGGTAGCTATGAACGGGCTAAAGATAGTGCACACCTTTAGAGTGCTACGCTTGTTGAGATACGTCAAAAGTCTCAAAGTTATAACTGCTATATGCTTAGGCTCCATGAAATCCCTAGGAGCCATATTCACTCTGGTAGCTTTATTCATCTACGTTTTTGCAGTAATTGGAGTTGGTCTTTTCAAGAATGTTAATGAAAATTTCTCCGATCTCCTGACCGCAACTTACACGATTTTCCAAATTTTAACGCTGGATAACTGGTTCGAAGAATATGGTTCCATCACCCAAGAACCATCCTCCTGGGGCATATTCGTGTTCCTTCTAGCTTGTATTGTCATCGAGTACTTCGTGCTCTTCAATCTATTCATAGCGGTTCTCGCTGATAACTTTCAATACACTATAACTTTGGCCAAAACCGCTAGACAGCGTGAAGAAGAGGCCAGAGAGTCTTTGCAGGAGAACATGCTAAAGGAATACATTGAAATGCAGATGAAACGGAAAGCTGAAATGCCACGCATCATGGCCTCCCCGCCTCCTGATACTGGAGAAACTCGGTTTGGTAATTGAGTTCATATCGTATTGTATACCTAAGCTAATTCACAATCTTTAAAATTAAATTATTATTTGAATAGTTTAATGCTAAGATAAAATAAAGTAGTAAATTTTTCTTAGGAAAATTTGGAATATTAAATCACTGATATGTTAATAATAAATATCTTTACCGTTTTTGATCCAAATTTTCTATTAGTATAAACTATTATTCGCTTTTGCTGAATTTTTATAGCTTTACCATATAGATCCTACATCTCAAGCAGATGTTCAAGACTTGACATTTAGATATTTTTTTTTATACGTTTAAGCGTGCAATGGAATCCATTTTAACCACAATTGTTGGATGTTAAATTTTATTATTTTTTAAAGCTATTAAACTCGATCAAAAGTTTAGAATTTTAGAAATCATTTTGTTAATAGGCCATAAAAATCCTAAATACATACGGTATTTTATATATAAGAAAATATTTTCTTTTTAATTCGGTTTTGTTTGTAAAGGTCAATTTTATGATGTGGACGAGGAAGAAACCAACATGCCAGGACAACTGCCTAATCTAATAACAAATCGTGAAAAAGAGAATTTAAAAACATTTCTAAATACGGTGAAATCTTTGGACTATAATCTTTACATTTTGACAAATCAACTAGATACGGTTGATAAATTAATAGAATCATCTATCAAGATTGAGACTAACAATAAAATTTAAAAGATGTTTATTATTATGTTATGTCTTGTATACCGGGGATTTTATAATTGTTGTTTATAGAACTTAAGGCTAGGTAGAGATGGGACTCAATACTTTGAGCTGCGAAACCCATATAATAAAATAAGTAAAAATGAAAGCACACACACAATCCAACCTTACCACATATAAAAAAATGATTAGTTTTAACAAATTGACAATAATTAATGTCATGAGGGTATGTCGTTTAAATAACTTTTGCGATTAATATTTTATTAAAATTGCTCTCCAAAACAAAGGCTCATTGACTTAGAAGGAATATGCCCACACTGCTTTTTCCTCCTTAATTTTTAACTTTTTGCAAAGTTAATTAGCAAAAAATTTATGCACAAAAATTTTAAATAATTTATTGCCAATAGCCCAATACTCTTAAAAACTGGACGAGATCATAAAAAGTCTTCTTGTAAATCTACTTGCAGAAGTAATATTATAGCGTGATAGATTTCGGACAAAAGATGCAAATTTGAAGCCTTTGAATTATGAGACATCACACAATTCTTGATTCAATTTTTTAAAGTTTATCTAACTTTACATTTTTTTTGGATTGAAATTAACAAAATCGTTTAATAAAAACATAATAGGCCATTTAGAAATGACTTCTTTTAAAAACTATCTTAAAAAATTGTAAAATAGTTTCCCAAAGTTTTTAATGTTACGAAAATACATAAGCGTATTTATTTTACATATGGGATTCAGATGGCCAATAGTATATATAAGCATATTATGATGTACATAAATAGGTGAGATCTTAAAGCTCAACCATCACATAAACCTTTTGCGGGATGAATACTTAAAAATACACAATAAATATCAAGAATTACTTGTAGGTTCACAAAGTATTAAAGAAGATGGGTTGCCCACTAACTTTACCAGAAATATTTTGCATTTTGTTGCTACACTATTTAATTCACCTAGTTACAGGTATAAGGTCACCCAAAAACATCTAACACTTTTTTAAATGTGCTTTTTAAATATATATAAATTACAAATTATATTAATGATAATAATTTAATTATTGAATAGTTTGTTTAAATTTGGCAAACCAGAAGAATTTTGCACAATCCTAGATCTACGTGTGATTTTTAGTTTTAATCAATGTGCATCATTTAAGCTGTTATTGTTTTGAAACTGTTGTAATAAAATACTTCTAGATTATCTTACAAATTTTTTGGTAGATTTGGGATAATAATACATTAGTTTATCATGTTATAGTTATAAAATATCAATAAATTCATAAATCATACAAACCTGACATTTAGACATGCTATTAGCATATATTTTGTATTATATTGCTAACTCTAGGTTTTGATTATACAAATATGTTTTTGTTTTAGTGATATATCTATTGAGTTTTCCGAGGGCAAAGTATTGCATGGTCACAAATTTGTTCTTATAGCAAGAAATGATGGATCATGGTGTGATAAAACTCTAGACCTCAACCATTTAAAGTTAACTGGTACAAATATTTTTATTATTTATTAAACAAAATTATCTTAATTTTTATATATTTTGATAGATATACCCCACCAAATTGGTTTCTCCATCTTCAAATGGGTTTACACCGATAATATTGAATTTGAAAATGATGTGACAACTCTATTACAATTAATCAAACATTCAGCCAAATTGAATTTGCCCGAGTTAAAAGAAAGGTAGCTCTTAAATTATAAAGATCTTAGCTCTACCCTTGGTCTAGGCTGGGGCTTGGAGTGGTTTAATTCAAAAATTATGACTTTTGTAATTGCTGATTACTTTAATATATTTAAGCTAGAGATGCATCATTAAAAAATGCGTTATATTTTTAATTAGTGGATATAACCTTGGTATCACTATGTGTGCAATATTTTCTCATAGTATGTCATTTTCACATTTTTGTAATGTTATTTTACACACATAATTTAGGTGCGAAAATTTTCTCATCCCCTTGATCGATAGTCACAATTGTATAGAGGTGTATGAAAAGTCGATTGAATACCACGCGGAACATTTAAAGTCTTACTCCTTGCAAATCCTTTCAAACTATTGGGTAGGCATTATAAATTATTTTAGTTATGGTTGCGATAAATGTTTCTTACAAAATTATCGTTTTGTCTTACCTCAAATTAAAGCCTCAAAATTTGTTTTTTTTTAAATTTAAATCATGATTCGTTATGGGTCATATTGCTATAAAATATATATAAAATTGTGAGTTCTTTTCACCAAACGATATTTACTGTAATTTTGAGTGAATTCATTTGGTCATTCATTGAAGCCACATTTCTCCGGAATTATAATATTGAGACGGCCGTTAGAATGACGTAAGTGTCTCAGAATACTTAGTTTGTCGTTGCAATTTATAACATCTATAAAAATTATAGCTTTTTGATATAAATTCGAAATTTGCAGTTTTGCAACTATAAGAATGTAAACATTATGTCTGAGAAAAAACTTATTAAATAAAAAGTTTTAAATCAAAATTTCAAAAAATGAAGTAAAACTTGATATATGCTGACATATTAGAAAGATTACCTCTAATCACAAATTTAAGTAAAATTTAATCCGATTTAGGTTTGTAAGAGAAATTCTTATAATATTTGAAATTTTTATAAAAATATTTAACACGTATGTATTTGATAATTTTGTAAAGGATGAATATAAATACCGTGAATTTGGTTTTGAAATTTTTATAAAAATATTTAACACGTATGTATTTGATAATTTTGTAAAGGATGAATATACATACCGTGATTTTGCTTCCATTCCAGCCCCATTGATGTACGAATTAATTAAATTGCATTCCAAATATGCTCTGCACGAGGCGATAAAATTGCAGAGGGAAGATGTGGTTTTGCTTTTTTTGGTGGACAACGATTCTCGAGTAAAAACCAAACGATTTTTTGTTTTCAAACTTAATTTCAAATTTGGTTTTCATTTTATAATAGACATAATAAATGTTAATTAAATATTAACTATGGGGATGAATACTCTATATTTTAAGGTTTATTTAATCAATCCATCTTTTTATTTTTTAAACTTGCCTCATATTTTATTGCATTAACACTCCGTAGGGATGGTTTATAAAAGTTGTACAAAATAAGTTGGTGAATGATTTAACTATTCAGTAGCGTAACAATATTTACCTTAGAATATCTCTGCAAAATTTGGTTAGATTTTATCCAATAGTTTCTAAGATAGAGAGTGTTTTAGATGCCTGGTGATGAAAAAATTTAACATTTTTTCGATATATATTATTGAAACCCATTATTGTAAACTCATATAATTTTTTTGCATACATTTCTTTTTCAAATTATAAATTCTGATTTCAACATGTTAATTTTTCCTTGTGGTATTTCAAAGTGCTTATTTGTGTGATAGTTCCCGCATTTTTTAATTTTTAAATATGTCTAACCTTGAAAAGTGCAGTATTTTTGATAGTTTTTCGTCTGAAGATGGTAAATAAACATAACAGCTAAAACATTTTATCAAGTAGTTCTTGATTATTCTGCTGATTGCATCTACATGAGTAGTCATTGAGAGTGATTAACAGTATATGAAGATGAATTAATTGAATGCCTAACAAAAATAGTTACTTTTATGGTAAGTAACTTAGATACTTTTATAATATGATAAATTTCAATGGGAAAGACAAAACTAAGTTGCACAAAAATTGTCTAATAAAAATGTTAGAACAAGAAAATGGAATTTTGTAATGCATTTACCTGAGTAAAGCAATATGGACCGGTAGCTAAAACTCCTCTTGATTGTTTCAAACTACTTATTAGAGATAAAATGGTTAATATAGTAACATTTAGCAGCCACCTCAATGACTTATGGACCAGAGATGGCACATTTTTAGAGCAACAATGTCTTAGAAGTGATTTTATAGTATACTCAGATTTGATGATTTGGAGAGTAGGGAATTTGGAAAAGCTTTAGATAAAGCCACCCATATTCTTGAATTTTTTTAATAATTTTGTCCACAATTGCCAGAAGGCCTACACAGTATCAGAATATGTGACAATTGATGAGAAGTTGCTTCCATTTAGAGGTAAATGCCCATATAGACAATACAACCCAAGTAAGACCTTAAAATATGGGAGAAAATTTTTTGCATTGTGTGATGCCAAAACACTTTATACCTACAATATGGAGTTGTATTAACACCAAGGCCCTTATAGTTTAAGTCATATGCCTATCAATATTGTAAATGGGCTAATTCAACCTATTTCTAAAAGTGGGAGAAATATTACAAAAGATAATTGGTATACAAGTTACCAATTAGTGGATCATCTCTTCTATAACTATAATCTAAAAATGGTTGGGAATTAAAAAAAGCAAAGTGTAATAAAAATGTTGTATGATCATTTGTATATATTATGCAAAAATTGTAAATGATTAAATAAGCATTTAAAAATAGTAGTATGCGTTTCTGTACCTTTCAGGTTATATTACTTGAGATAAAGTGACCTGATTTAAGCATTTCATCTAAAATAATTTGAATTTGTGACTATATAAATAGACGTATAAAATGTATATGTAACTTAAGAGGATAATAATAACCACTATTAGGAGTGCCGCAACTAACTTAAAAGTATACTAATTAGCGCCATCTATTGGCAATTTTAATTCGAGACTAATTTGACTGTCTATCCCTATCTTTTTTAGCATGTGATTCGAAAATGATAACAGACATATATCATCAGTATGCCATAGTTACTTTTTCAGTCACATTCTAAGCGAGATAGGTATGTTGAAGGGCAAATTAGATTCAACCCATTTTTATGGTGGTTAAGGAATAACCCTTGGAGAATACCTTTAACTTGCGCCACTCTTAAAAGGTGTTATTATTATCTTCTTAAGATTATTAACCCTCCTCGGTCAGGTCAAAATCCACACGTATGGTAAAGGGGATCATGATGACCCCACACTTTAAATAGCTATAACTTTGTTATAATATAATATAAATTTTTAAACTTTATAAGCATAATACGTTATATCTTATATCTGTAAATTGATATATTACTTTGGGTATTTCAACAAGTGGTTATAATTTTATAATTACAATTAGTACAAGCTCCAAAATTTCCCCCTATGTGACTATATTTATTCATAACAATTTAATCTCTAATTTTAAAATTCAAATTATAATATCATATAAAATAAGGTTGGAGCTAAAAATATAAAAAATTTGGCATAAAAAAACCTAAAAAAAAAAATAGAGATGTGCAAACTTAGGGAACTTTTGGCCCTACGTTTTTTTAGGGCAAAAAGTTACTATTGTTCTTAACCATTATTTCTAATTTTTGGAATTTAATTCGATTTTTTTTAATAGAAATACATCATAGAAGGTTAGAATTAAGAATAGGAAAAAATCTTTAAGATTTCAAAACAGAAATTTTATGAGGCTCTTAAGATAGTAAATTTTGTGTAAAAATGACCTTTCCTACATATTTTGTTAGTTTAAAATTTGAATTTTTTTAGATTGAAAAGGTGAAGTTTAAAACAGTCCGTTTATAAATAGAAATTGATAATAAAGGTTCATGATTTTCTAAATTTGGCATGAAAAAATCTCAAAATAAAAAAAATAGAGTCGTCTAAACTTAAGCAAATTTTGACCCTTTATTTTTTGAGACCAAGTTTCTAATAATATTGATCCATTTTTTAAATAATTTTTTAACTTAGTTTTATAAACAATAGAAATACATCTTAGATGGTTAGATATGAAAATATGAAATTAATATTCACATAATATCTTAAAATAGACATTATATTAGGCTGTAGAAACAGTCAATTTTGCATAAAAATAACACTACCTGCACATATTTATAATCTAATTTGTTTCAAATTAACGAAAAAGTTTTAATTAAGTTACTTTATAAACAGACATTGATAATAAAAGTTTAATCTGATTTTTTAGTCTATATCTAAAAATTCATGGGGCTATAAAAATATAAAATTTTGTGTAAAAATTTCATTTTCTACAGATTTTGTTAATTTCAAACTAAATTATTTTAGATTTAAATAGTAAAGTTTAAAATAGTTAGTTTATATTGGTATTTTAGGTTCATGTTTTATTATAGTGTATTAAATTCTTAAGCTTCAAATATAAGCCATAAAGTAATGAAACTTTAACCTAATTTTATATGTATATTCATGTATAAGCGTTTTACAATTTTCACATAATTTATATATATGGTCATTGCACAATGTTTTATTGCATTTATAACACAAATTTTGCTGTTTTCTAACTTTATTACGAGGGCAGTAGCACCTTGCCCTGGCATTATTTGGAACTAGAGCTGTTAAAGTTCATCTTAGATATGAACTAGTTCAAGTTCATAGTTCAATTTGAAAAAAAATATTAGTTCAAGTTCATATTTTTTCAAAAGTAGCTAGTTCAAGTTCATTTTGGAAAAACGAACAGTTCTTAATTCAAATTTTACAAAATGACCTAGTTCAAGTTCAGTTTATTTTTGTTAAAAATCTTATTGAATTTTCATCCGATCTGAGGGGTTTTTGAAAAACGTTTTATCTGATCAAAAATCAGTTTTTTCTAAGTCCAATCCGCAATTTTAAAATTCTATGAATCAAATTTTTATTGATGATTGAGTTTAATTTTTAAACTTATTATTGTTTAATTTAAATTAAAAATAGTCTATAATATCTAATTTAATAAATATTTTTCATATACCTTATGCTTTTTTATACAAAACTAAATCAGCCATATAATTTTGTGTAAAACTTTTATTTTTCATTTCAAACAACATAATATATATAATTGCCATTGATAGAAATCAGGGAGAAGTAGATGTCCGGTAATTGTTGTGACCAGTGCTGTTGCTCTGTGGTCCGCTTCAATTCCTCGTAAAATGGCGGTGCTGCGGCTCGTCATGATATCCGCGGTGTTCCTCCTATTCAGTACATGTAGGTATTCACCATGCCACCAAGCTGAATTGATAAAGTTTGCGACAGCATACTGCGACATCATAGAGGTCTGTAAACCACTGAAGAAATTGATTGAGTCGCGACCAACACCTACAGGGTCACCGCCGGTTAGGACCGCAAATAATGCCCGTTTCATGCCTAGTGTAGGCAGCGATGGTGACCTAGATAACTTGGGCCAGAACCGTGCTTCGACTAAATCGTGCATCGGCTGTGCAATAAACCAAGTTAATTGCTGCATGCCGTGTAATAAATCTTCGTATACACGGTCGTTAGCGACAAACTTCTTGATTGTTGACAATAACAAGTCTTGAGTGATGGTGACATTAAATGCTATGGTTATAGTTGGCATTAGTATTGCCCCAATCACTTCCGTCCTGCTGGTACGACTGGCGGCATCCGGTAGAGGTCGAAGTAAGTCAATGTCTTGGTCAATTAAAAAAGGCGACTTACGTTGATTGCCTTCAAGGATGAATTCTAGTGTGGCCACTTCGTACTTATTAAAACCAGACAAATTGACAAAGTACTCACATTTAGTGATAACATCGAATGCCGTCTGGTCCACGGGCAATACTGATGGAATTTCCTTGAAGACGGTAGTGCTAGGTGTATATCTATATGTAAACCTGTGTGAATTAACTGGATAATACCCTGACACAAATCCATAATCGTTACCACCGTCGGCTCTGCTTATTATCGTGTGCCCGTCATCATAGAGTGGGAATGCCCAGCACGGTGTGACGACCTCCAGCGGCATCAATATTGGCTCGGTGATTGTTGCTAATACTTCGTCGGTAACACTCTGTCCAGCGGCTGCGCGGGTAGCAGTTAGGTAGGCCCTTTCGTCATCTGTAACTGTATATCTGTAGGGCTGTTGGCCTGGCTGCAGTGTTTGTACTCTACTTTCTGCAGCTCGGTGGTTGTGGAGTCTTGTGGAATACGCTGCTTAGTCGGTTATGGCTGTAGCATGTGTATTAAGTAGTGGGTGCTCATCCCAGTCTGTTCCGAATTGTGCAACCAGCGTGGGCCGTAGTGTCATTGCAACTGCAAATGTGGATGCAGTTAAAAATGCGCGTAGATAATCAACATCAATAACTGTTGTGATATTGTGCCTTGTATTTTTCGAATATATATCAAGTAGATATGCTTGTTGAATAAAGGCTGTGAACAGCGATGAGTAATTCTCATATGAATCTTTCATAAAAGTACTGTTGAAAAGTTCATTGATACGCGGTTCACGGTAGAAATTCTGCGGTGTCATAGCCCTGAGTTCTTTTACAAACTCATTTGGATTGATTGCTCCCGTTGTGGTCATAATACGGGCGTTTAAGCCGAATATTGAATTCTGATGTATTTCTGTGAGCCAGCGACATCTGGGGCCGTACACATTGACATCTGTAGTGGTTTTGACTGGCCACCTCTCTTTGAGTGGCATATATTAACTAACTCCTGGTGTGCTGACTGCATTGTACTTTTCCCACCTAGCTCTGTGAGTGACAAATCATCAACCTTACTGATGTCTGCCGTCCTATCGACCTTGTAACACATATCTTCATTGACGGGTCCCTTGGCAATCTTACAGACCTGTAAGTTGAGATCTGTCCTGAGAAGGACTGTACCATCAACAAACTTGGTTGGCCTGACATTGGTTGCTACATACTTTGACACATTAAAAGGATCAAACATATAAGGTGTTGTCATAATAGCATCAACTGTACCGTCAACAAACTTAATTGGCCTGACGTTAGTTGCGACAAACTTTGACACATTGAAAGGATCAAACATATAAGGTGTCAGTCCTTATCAGGACAGACCTCAATTTACAGGGCTGCAAGGTTGCTAAAGGCTGCGTTGATGAGGATATGTGTTACAAGTCAGACAGGGCAGCTGATATTAAGAAAACTGATGATATAACACTAATAGAACAAGGTGGAAAGAGTTTTCTGCAGGCGACATATCAGGAAATAGTCAACATGCTACTCAAAGAGAGATGGCCCGTTAAGACCACCACCGATATCAACGTATTGGGCCTCGATGCCGCTGGCTTACGGAAATACATCAAAATTCGATATTCGGATTAAACGCCCGCATCATGACGACTACTGGAGCGATAAATTTAAACGAATTCGAGAGCTCAGGGCGATGACACGACAGAATTTCTACCGTGAACCCCGCATAAACGAGCTATTTAATAACACCTTTCTTAAAGACCCGTATGAAAACTATTCTTCTTTGTTCTCGGCATTTATACAACAAGCGTACCTGTTGGATATTTATTCGAAAAATACCAAACATGACGTTGCCACAGTCCTCAGTGCTACATATCTACGAGGCTCCCTAACTGCTACTGCACTCAGCGTAGCAGCAACACTACGACCTACACTAGTAGAACAATTCGGGACTGAGTGGGCTGAGCACCCGTTGTTGAATATACACGCGACCACTATCGTGAATTACCTATCAGCATACTCAACTAGAGTGTGCAATCACCGTGCTGCTGAGAGTAGAGTACTAGCACCACAACCAGGACAACAACCCTACAGGTATACAGTTACGGAACAAGAAAGAACTTACTTGACAGTGACTCGAACCGCACTAGGGCAAGAAGTTAACGACGAAGCCTTCTTGGCTGTTACTGAGCCCATCCTAATGCCATTAACCATCTATACACCTTGTTGGGCATTTCCTCAGTATAATGATGGGCATACAACGATAAATAGGGAAGATGGTGGCAACGATTATGGGTTCGTGATGGGTTACTACCCGGTGAATCAGTATAGATTCACTTACACATATCAGCCAGGTGTCACACTGTTTAAGGATATCCTTCCGTGTGGCCTGTTGACCAAGCAGCATATGACGTCATCGTCGCGTGTAAATACTTCGTTAATCTATCTGGGTTTAATAAATATGAAGTAGCCACACTAGAATTCATATTAAATGGAAACAAGCGCAGGTCACCCTATCTGATTGACCAGGATGTAGATCTGCTTCGACCACTCCCACCAAACACTACTGATCGCGTCAGTAGAACTAACACTTTCGGCGCGGTACTTATGCCGCTCATGGGACCGGCATTTAATGTAACTATCACGCAAGATTTACTGATTTCAACAATTAAGAAATTTGTAGTTAATCATCGTGTTTACCAAGACCTGTTGCATGGCATGCAACAACTAACTTGGTTTATCGCCCAACCCATGTACGATTCAGTCGAAGCAAGATATTGGCCCAAATTAACAAGGTCAATGTCACTACCGACACTTGGTATGAAAAGAGCCCTATTTGCAGTATTAACTGGTGGTGACCCTGTAGGTGTGGGCCGTGACCGGATTAATTTCTTTGGTGGCCTACAGACATCGATGATGTCACAGTACGCAGTTGCTAATTTCATCAATACAGCAGTGGCATAGAGAATATCTTCACGTCTTAAATAGGAGGAACACAGCTGACATCATGACCAACAGAGGTACAACTATCCTCAGAGGTATTGAAGCTGACCACAGAGCGTCAGCCTTAGTCACAGCAATCACTGGGCAAGCAGTGGGAAATAGTGTATACCACCGCTCAGATCTCATATTTGATGACGGATTAGAGTCAAATCTGTTAAACGGTATCACCTTAACAACCACCACCACAGATTTCACACCCTACGGATATACATACAACCGAGCTACCAGAGAACTTAAATTTTGTACCACCATGATTGTCGGTTTGAGTGGTAGTCTGCTGCGTAGGACTCCACTAAATCAGCTGTTTGTACGAAATGCATTAGTACCAATTGCTTATAACCAGGATGATTATCTAGGTGTGGACTACTACGACCTGTGGGCACACGGAACAGTTGGCCGTTGGCAAGGTCACGACGTACACTACATCGCACCGGACAGTGATACAGAGCTCACTGTTTGAGCCCCCAACAAGACCCAGCTTGCACATCCGCCAGCGTACCGGAGAATTCCTTGCATGGAGGCCTACGTAATAACAACTCAAACAAAACGAAAACACTGTTTCGGCACAGCACCACCTTTGTGTACCCAAGTCGACTTGTGGTATTGTTGGAGACGAACTGGAAGTTACCTACTAGAGGGTGATCAACACACTGATCGACCACTACCCAGGAGTAATGTTATAGTGGACCCAACTGTGAATGCTCTTGTGGTCGCCAATACCGGTGTGACACAGAGCGTCTCGTATATACGAGCTGTATTTGACATTACTACAGAGAGCTTCCACTTGTACTGGGAACAAACATCAGCTGCAACAACTCAAATCAATAGAGAACAATGTGCACAACAACGACCTATAGTTGCAGGGGGAAGCACACCTTTGAGCGGTCAAAACTGTTCAACCGGTGGAAACACTTCCTACAGCAGTGATTCTTAACCTAGGGGTCGCGACCCCCAAGGGGGTCGCGAGAAGTTTGCCGGGGGGTCGCCAAATTTTTTTAGAATAAAATAAAAATATTCAGAAAAGCTTTAGAAAAAATACTCACCTTGAGATTCGAACTCGTTGCATTATGTTTGTTTACATTTACAAGACGTCGCTATAACCACTCACACCATGCTGCTATTAAAATACGTTGTGAAACTTATTATTTATAATGAAAATAATTTTTTGAATGGTAGATTTTTTTGCTGTTTCATAATTTATTCATTTTCTAATCTTTAAAATAATTATCTTCATTTAATTTTACAATTCAACAAATTTAACTTCTGAAATTTAAAAATAAAGCGAACTTCTCACCACAGACTTTGGATCGCAAAATAGTGCATTATTTCTTATATTGTTTGTTCATTTTAAATAGTTATTATATTCCATATTATGAGCAAAAAGCAGAAAGAAACATTGGAAATTTTTTTTGATCTAAATAATCGCGGACCAGGAACTTCAAATATTAGTGAAGGTTCCGATGATGATACAGCGAAAAATGAAACGGAAAAAACCAATAGTCCTAAAACTAAAGGTATAAAATCAAGTAACAATAGAATTAGAAAATACTATCGTGATTATATTAAATATGGGTTTGTAAGCATAGAAGTTCGAGGAACTACAAAACCACAATGTGTTATATGTGGTGTAGTTCTCTCTAATGAATCAATGAAACCTAATAAATTGTGGAGGCATTTAAATCTTAACCATGATAAATATAAAAATAAAAAGGAAGATTTTTTTATAAGAAAAAGAGATGAATTAAAAAATCAAAAGACGCTCATAAATGTGACAACTACTACCAATAAAAATTTATTAAAAGCTTCATTTATTGCAGCTTTGTACATTGCAAAAGCAAAAAAACCATTTACTATAGCCGAAGAATTATTAAAACCTGCCATGTTTAATATTTGTAAAGAGCTATTTGAACCCTTTGTGTCAAACAAAATTAAAGAAATACCTTTGTCAAATGATGCAATTTATAATAGAACTTTATTAATAGCTAATGATCTTCAGGAACAGTTAACTGGCTATATTAAAAATTCTCCTTGGTTCTCATTACAAATAGATGAATCTACAGATGTTTCTAACAGGAGCATTTGCTTAGGATACATTCGATTTATTGATTTTATAAAAATGGATATATCTGAAGAATTTCTCTTTTGCATAGACTTAGAAACAGATACAACAAGTGAAAATATATTTAACAAAATAGATTCCTTTCTGAATACTAATGGCTTACTCTGGAAAAACTGTGTTGGAATTTGCACAGATGGTGCTGCCTCTATGACTGGCTGTTATAAGGGCATTACATCAAGAATAAAACGTATTGCACATGCAAACATAACAACTACTCATTGTTTTATTCATAGGGAACAATTAGCCTCCAAGGAAATGAGTGAAGAATTGAATGAAGTTTTGATAATTTCAGTAAAGATTATAAATTTCATAAAAGGAAGTTCACTAAAGTCAAGATTATTTTCAATTTTTTGTGAAGAAGTTGGCGCAGATAATAGTTCTCTTTTATTTCACACAGAAGTGAGATGGCTATCACGAGGAAAAATCTTAACTCGTTTATTTGAATTGAGACTGGAAGTTGAACTTTTTTTAAATGATAAAAACTCCAGCCTATCAAGCTATTTTGATGACAATAATTGGGTCGCTAAATTGTCATATCTAGCGGATATTTTTACAATTCTAAATCAGTTGAATATATCTATGCAAGGACCTAAATCTGATATTTTTACTATGCATAACAAAATTGAGGCTATGAAAATGAAATTACAAAGATGGATTCAAAGAATAGACTCAAATATATATGAAATGTTTCCATTCTATTCACAACTAATCTCTGATTCAAAATTTCAATTCGAGAAAGAAAATGTAAATTACTTGATTAAATGTCATATTTTAAAATTAATTGATAAATTTGAAAAATATTTCCCTAATGATGAAGGTCACATTACAAAACTCTGGATTCAAGATCCATACAACAATTATAAAAATACCAATTTATCATCAGATGATGAAGATTCATTATTAGAATTAATAAATGATTGTAATTTAAAATCTTTGTTTAAAACTAAAAGTTTGGCGCAAGTTTGGATACAAATTCGTGCAGAATATCCTCCATTATTTTCAGCAGCAATGCAAAATTTGCTGCCTTTCGCTAGTACATATTTGTGTGAAAAAGGTTTCTCAACTATGGTGGATATAAAAACTAAAAAACGCAATCGATTGCGACTAGATTCCTGCATGAGGATAGCATTACAATCAATTGAACCAAGAATTAACAAATTGGTTGATGATGTTCAGCAGCAGAAATCTCATTAAATATATTTCCGAATGCATATCCTTTTTATTATAAATGAATTGTTTTTATGTTTAATTATGAAGTTTTTATGTTGATATTATTTCATTATCTATTTAAATTTTAAATAGATAATGAAATAATAAAGTTGTGTTTTATGTTTATTATTTAATAAAATGAAACAATAATAAAAAATCATATAATAGATAATTTAACAAATATAAATTATTATAAAAAAATGGGGGGGTCGCAAAAAAATTATAAAATATTTGGGGGGTCGCATGTATAAAAAGGTTAAGAACCACTGTTCTAATGTGTTTATTCGTTAAATTTACGATTTATATGTGTGTCTAATTTAAGTGTGCTTGTTCATTACATTGTATTTTACCAGACATGAAGAATGTTAACCTTCAGTATTCCTAAGGATTGGTTTTGGAATAATTTAATTTGAATTATCTGTTTTAAGGTGAGTTTCGGAATTTTCTTTCGTTCATAGAATCCTGCCCTTTGTCTCGGACAACTATGTTGTTAGGCTGTCGCTGTTTGATTGGTTGCCAATTTTGGGAATGGGGTATTTGCTTTTCGAGGGTTGACACTCGGAAACAGGATGGTTATTTGCGTTTTGAGGATTGAATAACATTTTTATGTATTAATTATTTCCTTCCCTCTTGTTGAGGCGAACTGATTCGATTAAAAAAAAAAGAATTAAAGAACTTCCAACATTTCCTGCGCCATTAATACTGTTGACTGTTTATTAATCCAAGTTGTGCTAAACAGTTTAACTGCAATGTCGCGGCCCATGTATACTATGCTGTAGGACAGTGGTTCTTAACCTTTTTATACATGCGACCCCCCAAATATTTTATAATTTTTTTGCGACCCCCCCATTTTTTTTATAATAATTTATATTTGTTAAATTATCTATTATATGATTTTTTATTATTGTTTCATTTTATTAAATAATAAACATAAAACACAACTTTATTATTTCATTATCTATTTAAAATTTAAATAGATAATGAAATAATATCAACATAAAAACTTCATAATTAAACATAAAAACAATTCATTTATAATAAAAAGGATATGCATTCGGAAATATATTTAATGAGATTTCTGCTGCTGAACATCATCAACCAATTTGTTAATTCTTGGTTCAATTGATTGTAATGCTATCCTCATGCAGGAATCTAGTCGCAATCGATTGCGTTTTTTAGTTTTTATATCCACCATAGTTGAGAAACCTTTTTCACACAAATATGTACTAGCGAAAGGCAGCAAATTTTGCATTGCTGCTGAAAATAATGGAGGATATTCTGCACGAATTTGTATCCAAACTTGCGCCAAACTTTTAGTTTTAAACAAAGATTTTAAATTACAATCATTTATTAATTCTAATAATGAATCTTCATCATCTGATGATAAATTGGTATTTTTATAATTGTTGTATGGATCTTGAATCCAGAGTTTTGTAATGTGACCTTCATCATTAGGGAAATATTTTTCAAATTTATCAATTAATTTTAAAATATGACATTTAATCAAGTAATTTACATTTTCTTTCTCGAATTGAAATTTTGAATCAGAGATTAGTTGTGAATAGAATGGAAACATTTCATATATATTTGAGTCTATTCTTTGAATCCATCTTTGTAATTTCATTTTCATAGCCTCAATTTTGTTATGCATAGTAAAAATATCAGATTTAGGTCCTTGCATAGATATATTCAACTGATTTAGAATTGTAAAAATATCCGCTAGATATGACAATTTAGCGACCCAATTATTGTCATCAAAATAGCTTGATAGGCTGGAGTTTTTATCATTTAAAAAAAGTTCAACTTCCAGTCTCAATTCAAATAAACGAGTTAAGATTTTTCCTCGTGATAGCCATCTCACTTCTGTGTGAAATAAAAGAGAACTATTATCTGCGCCAACTTCTTCACAAAAAATTGAAAATAATCTTGACTTTAGTGAACTTCCTTTTATGAAATTTATAATCTTTACTGAAATTATCAAAACTTCATTCAATTCTTCACTCATTTCCTTGGAGGCTAATTGTTCCCTATGAATAAAACAATGAGTAGTTGTTATGTTTGCATGTGCAATACGTTTTATTCTTGATGTAATGCCCTTATAACAGCCAGTCATAGAGGCAGCACCATCTGTGCAAATTCCAACACAGTTTTTCCAGAGTAAGCCATTAGTATTCAGAAAGGAATCTATTTTGTTAAATATATTTTCACTTGTTGTATCTGTTTCTAAGTCTATGCAAAAGAGAAATTCTTCAGATATATCCATTTTTATAAAATCAATAAATCGAATGTATCCTAAGCAAATGCTCCTGTTAGAAACATCTGTAGATTCATCTATTTGTAATGAGAACCAAGGAGAATTTTTAATATAGCCAGTTAACTGTTCCTGAAGATCATTAGCTATTAATAAAGTTCTATTATAAATTGCATCATTTGACAAAGGTATTTCTTTAATTTTGTTTGACACAAAGGGTTCAAATAGCTCTTTACAAATATTAAACATGGCAGGTTTTAATAATTCTTCGGCTATAGTAAATGGTTTTTTTGCTTTTGCAATGTACAAAGCTGCAATAAATGAAGCTTTTAATAAATTTTTATTGGTAGTAGTTGTCACATTTATGAGCGTCTTTTGATTTTTTAATTCATCTCTTTTTCTTATAAAAAAATCTTCCTTTTTATTTTTATATTTATCATGGTTAAGATTTAAATGCCTCCACAATTTATTAGGTTTCATTGATTCATTAGAGAGAACTACACCACATATAACACATTGTGGTTTTGTAGTTCCTCGAACTTCTATGCTTACAAACCCATATTTAATATAATCACGATAGTATTTTCTAATTCTATTGTTACTTGATTTTATACCTTTAGTTTTAGGACTATTGGTTTTTTCCGTTTCATTTTTCGCTGTATCATCATCGGAACCTTCACTAATATTTGAAGTTCCTGGTCCGCGATTATTTAGATCAAAAAAAATTTCCAATGTTTCTTTCTGCTTTTTGCTCATAATATGGAATATAATAACTATTTAAAATGAACAAACAATATAAGAAATAATGCACTATTTTGCGATCCAAAGTCTGTGGTGAGAAGTTCGCTTTATTTTTAAATTTCAGAAGTTAAATTTGTTGAATTGTAAAATTAAATGAAGATAATTATTTTAAAGATTAGAAAATGAATAAATTATGAAACAGCAAAAAAATCTACCATTCAAAAAATTATTTTCATTATAAATAATAAGTTTCACAACGTATTTTAATAGCAGCATGGTGTGAGTGGTTATAGCGACGTCTTGTAAATGTAAACAAACATAATGCAACGAGTTCGAATCTCAAGGTGAGTATTTTTTCTAAAGCTTTTCTGAATATTTTTATTTTATTCTAAAAAAATTTGGCGACCCCCCGGCAAACTTCTCGCGACCCCCTTGGGGGTCGCGACCCCTAGGTTAAGAATCACTGCATTAGAATACACATATATTAACTATATAGAAATTTGTTATTAACCAATATTCAACCTTCTTCGCGTTATTAGGAAGGGGTTGCGATAAAAATGATGATTTGTAATGATAATTTAAAGTATAGGCATAGAATAATTGGGATAATTTAGTACGGATTTATTATAATTTTGGTTGCTATGCTCGGTGCGTCACAGAGCTGGGACGTCAAGTCCGCTAGCCATGACGTACACTTTTATCGCTGCGTCGATCCGAGGGCAAAGGTCATAAACTGGCACTAGATGTCAGACGATAAATTATATTAATTTTTGGGCTAGATGTCAGCAATTATTTAAAAATTATATTGTTTGTTATACCTATGGTTTGTTTAGACTTTGTTTAAAATTGATAAGGTAAATCGCCACCTCGACCTCTAGCTAAATCCGCCCTGACCTCTAAACACCGAACCCCTATACCTTCATCGGAACGTTAGGACTTTAAGTCTTTGACTTCTCGTTAAAGGGGGAGGTGTGGTGTTCACCCAAATTCCCCCCCCCCCCCCCCACACATATATTGCTACCCATCGTAATCGATTTTAATTATGTCAAATTTATTTTATGACTGATGAGTCATCATTGTTACCGCTAGATGGTTAATACCACTTCGCTTTTTATTACCATCGCGATCGCAGATAGATATTATTATCGCGATGAGTTAACTAATTATTTGTTATCGTTTTTAAAAGTTAAATACCCAATGATTATTAATTAATTATTATTTATTTTTCATTATCCATTAAATAAAAATATTAAATCGGGACTTTAGAAACGCTTAAACAGATAGTCCTTCCCTTTTGGGGGAGGACCTGCGGATTTATTAGTTATTTTTTACAAAATTTTCCACATTTATAGTTTCAACCTTCTTTTAAATTATCTTATTGATTAAACCATAAAATAAAAAATATTTTTTTGGTATGAGCCAAAATAGTCTTAGGGGGGAGAATTTTGGGGGTTGTTTTAATTATAGATATAAAATTTTAACCACTTGATCAAATAGTTAAATTAATACATTGATTTACCTATGAGAGTTAAAATATTATTCTCTCCGATTTTGACAAGTTTATATTCTAAAACAACCAAGTTATAGCTATTTAAGGTTTGGGGTTACCCTGACCCCAAATACCATCCGTGTTAGTATTTTTGACCCAACCTACGAGCGTTAAGTGTTTTCAGTTCGTTTACTACAACTAATGATTCTAGGAAAACTCAAAATTTCAATTTTTATGCTTAAATACGTTGATTTGGCACAAACGTTATTATCAAATCTAATGGCATTTACCAAAAACTCGTTGAAATAGTTGTATTTTGGTTTGGTAAATTGTGCAAAAAGCAACTTTTCAATGAGCATTTGTTATGTTTATTAGTATATAAGTTAATAAATACACATCAAAAATTGTTATGAATGTTTACTAAAATATTGGGAGATTACATTACAAGCATTTGTCTTTTTGTTAAAAGTAAAATTTTACAAAATTGACATAAATAGCTTAATTTTAATTTTGGGTTAACTATTAAAATAGATACCACAAATATTGAATCAAACAGACATGAGTGGTGAAATTCCTTTGAACTTGGCTTTAGCCACAGGACAGAAAGTGTTAGCTGAAACATTGATTAAATACAAGGCGGATTTGAATGTTTTAGATCCCCAGGGCACCCCCTTACTCCACAAATGCATCTACAGACGTACATTTAGCTGTTTACTTTTTAAAAATATTATGAAAAATCACAGAAATTGAATTTATGTTTGTTAACTCATTATTTTATGTTAAAAATATATACCTTTAATATTAGTCCCTGAACTTAGTTTTTATATCGATTGTTTTGCTGATGTTAGATTTGGTCAATGAAGTTTAAAGTTTCCTTTTAATATGTTTTTATGATTTTAAATAAACGAATTAGAAAATTTTCATTTTTACAGCTAAACATAATTTTTAGGATAAAATTAAACGAGAGCTGCTCTTTAGATGCTAGTGTTTTATGAAAGAAAAAATTGCGACCTTAATAGCAAAAATGTACTTCAATCATGATAAAATTTGTCTTGCTTATAATTCATATAATATATTTATGAAAAAAAAACTCTAACAGGAGACGAAACGTCTTTTATATTTTTACTGGAACGAGGAGGTGATCCTAATGTTAGAAATAAATCAACACGTACCACTGCCCTGCATATATTGAGTTCCCTCAATGGAGGATCCATAGAATGTCCTACCAAAGCCAGTTTAGTTTTTTTTGTGATCAGTTTTTTTTGTTTAAAATATTTATTTTTTTTGAATTACATCACTTCCAAAAGACATTTTTAGCCCCACATCTGAGCCCAATTGCGAGGTAAAATTAAATTTGTCGTTTTTTCTTAAATTTTATTTTTCTCTCCATTTCTAAAATCCCAAGATCGTCTGTTGTTTAAAATGCCTATTTGTGCAGCCGTCGGTTGTATATATTCTTTTTTTCTTTTAAAATGACTGTTATGCATATGAGATATTTTATATTCTTTTGTCATGTCGTATTTGTTTTTATTTGTCAAAAATAGGATTTAAACTGGTTGCCTTTTTTGCGCCCTACGCAGTTTATGTCGATTAAAACGTTATTTCAAAAAATAAAATGTGTCAAAAACTCTTTAATATTTTTAATAGAATCTCTCTAAATTGCGCTAAATATCATTTTAAATTTTTTATTTATCTATCTTAATATTCGAAATAACGGTGAAGTTAATATATGAATTTATTGATTTTATATTTAGCAGACGCTGCCTCCTCGATAAAGGCAAACATGGAAAATGGACATGATACTGTGCTTTGTAATAATAATACGGAATTGGATGACTTGATTGATTTCGGGTTTTCAACCCCGGTTGATGATGCCCTTAGCCTTAAGTCGAAAAAGGGAGATTGTGTGACGAATTGCGATACCTCCAAATTTGGCGGGCATTTTGAAAATGACACTTTTGCCGTGGAATCTCTGATCCGAGCGCTGTTGGACAAGGGGGCCGATGTAAACGCGGTGGATGTTAATGGAAAGTCAGTAGAACAACATACCAGCGTCGTAAAAACGGCTGGGTTTTGTTTGGTCGACCTTTAGTTTAACTAGGACTCACGGTAGATTCTGGTCTGTTTTTCCATATTGGACCAAGCCCAGTGGTCGACTAAGAAAAACCGACCAAAACCTTTTGTCCGTTTATGTTTAACCGTCTAACACCAGCTGTTTTTACAACACTACAACATCTACTACATTGAAATTTATTGATACATATACGTTTTTGTCAAAAATTCTAATCCACTAAAAAAGACATTTAGGGATGAGGTGAGGTTAATGATAAGGACACGCAAAATAACATATTGTTTTTTGGCTTTCAAACTTATCAACTTAGTTTTGTGTAATTTTACGGACACGTTTGGGAGAAAAGTTGTTAATTGCGTTAAAATTTGTTTATTAGAACAGCCTTGCAATTAGCTATAGAAGGCGGGGATAAAGCAATTTTCGAAATATTGCTGAACGACCGTAATCTAGAGCTGCCCAACACACGTGATAAAGATGGCCACTCCCCGCTTTGGTCGGCCCTCAATTCGGGACGAAGGAAGGGCGGCGACTTCGATTTTGCAGAACAGCTGATCGCCAAAGGGGCACCCTACACAGACGTTATCAATCCCGTTAATGGTGAGTAAAATCAAGCCCACACTGATTTCAAGGGAAGTTACTTTTTTTTGAAGTTATATTTTAAGTTTGGACTTTATTTTCCCTTAAATAAGGCAAAGAAATTTTAAGCGAACAGAATAAACTGTTTTTAGTCATTCTAAGATAGTGTTGTTAAAACGGGGCTGGGTTTTGTTTGGTCGCCCTTTGGTTTGAATAACACTGACGGTCGACTCTGGGCTATTTCTCAAATTAAGACTAAACCTTAAGGGTGGGTTGGTTAGGTCGACCTAACCCTAACCAGCACTTTATTGTGAAATTTTATATAGGCATTCCGTTGGTGAATGAATTGCTATTGGCTGGCAACGAAAAGGCGGCCATCTTCCTGATGCGTAAGGGAAACCTGAACCCAGAATGTTGCGATAACGATGTAAATTACCAACTATTGTTTTTTTCATAATTTTTTTATTTTAGGACTAAAAAATGATTAAATTATGGGTAGCAGTAGTTAATATCATTCTTTTTAAACCCTTCCATTTATTATAATGGTTTTTTCTGCTATAGCGCGTTGGTTTATTAAAGTCAACTTGGATAATTGATCGTACTGAATGAAAAAAGCATTAATTTAACTCACAATCTTGAAAGGATTATACATAAAGGCAAGTTTAAATTGATTAATAAGGGAAATAAAAGTGGCTGGTATGGCAAATCTTGATGGAATTTGGGGCCTTTTTCTATTAATGCTGACACGGGCGTAGCCAGAGGATGGCAGGGAGCTGCGTCTTCCCCCCTTTATATCCAAAAATTCTTCAAAATTTAATATAATTATGATTAAACTTACTAAAAATTATCATTTTGCCTCCCTCTAAATCCAATCCTGGCTACGCTCATGATTGCTGAAAATGTATAGACATTTAGCGAATTTTTTTCTCAATTTTTATAATTAAAACTACGAAGCGATATATAGTTATTCATTCTAAACTTCTGTAGCTTGCTTTAATGAACCTGGTTGGCGTTTTAATGTTTTGATGTCAAATCTTGAATCTGCATGTTTTTTATATCAGGATTTTGTGAAGTTTTTAAATAAAGGCTTAATTTTTGTAGATTGCTTTTTATTGGGTTGTAGAAACTGCTGGGTTGGTCGACATTTGGTTAAACTGAGACTAACGATCGACTCTGAGCTGTTTTTCTAATTTCGACTAAGCCTAGGGGCCGACTAAGAAAAACAGGCCAATCAAAAAAACGCGTTGGTCTCTTTATGTTTAGTCGACCAAAACTAAAGGTCCGTTTATATTGGAATGCGTAGGGTACACGTCCCCTTCACATCATAGCCATAAAAGATGAAATTGAATCGTGCACCGTCCTACTCCAAGTCTACGGGAATGACCTCAATCTGGCAGCCAAAATAAAAAGTTCCGGCCAAACTGCGGCTCATTTATGCGTTGGGCAGGAGAGCTATCTCGTCCTAGACTTGCTCCTACAACATAAAAGTATGCTTCTTAAAGCGAAATAATGTTATGAGTAGAGATTATTTAGTACCATTTTACTTTTTAAATTTTATTAAAAGTTACTGTGGGTTACATATTTATATTTATTTTTTTATGTATTTTTTAGAAAAAAGAATGTTGGATAGCTCGTTGCGCGAGCACGATCTAGACTTGAACGTGAAAGATTACATGGATCAAACGGCTTTGTCTTTAGCCCTGGCAGCTAAAAATTACGAAGTCGCCACAAAGGTAATTGCTTTTACTTTATTTATTGCATTATATTTATTTATTTATTTATTTATTTATTTATTTATTTATTTATTTATTTATTTATTTATTTATTTATTTATTTATTTATTTATTTATTTATAAGCTTATATTTGCGGGCGCGGACCTTAACTTGGTATACGGTGATGGGAATACCCTGTTGGAAAAATCCATTTTGGACAAGGAAGAGTCTACAGCCATATACCTGCTTGAAAATGGGGCCAATTTTGCCCCTTCAAATCTCACAGCCAACGCTCAACTGTCGAATTCCCTTCTCTCCAAGTATGTCAGCGCCCTTCATTTACCCTTTTTCCCTTCAATGACTGACCACTTATCTCAACAAATATCGCATTTCTTTTTATAAATAACCCAGGGCGTTGGTTAGTGTAGCCAGAGTGAGACCTTACTCATATTAGGAATATATGGGGAAAATTGGTAGAAAAACAACTTATTAAACCTTTTGTCATCCTCTTTTATTCAACTAACTTTTGTTTAATTCAAGGCACATCCTACTTATTAACTTTTTGAAATTTAAACTTTTAGTTAGAAAGCTCATGTTAACTATATGCACCGGTTGGATGGATTGCAAGAAGTTATACATTGTCTTTTAGTATATTTAAATTTGTTTTACATCGTCTATTTTAATTTTTGAATGTTGAACCATTATGTTTTGGATTATTGTTGGAAACAACTAGTGAGTACATAAACATTTGAAACAGACTTTGAATTTGTACATACATGTGGCTGTGGGTCTAAATTACTTTATTAATTGCCATGCAATTTATGGGCTCACTTTTAACAAAAAATGAAATGGCCTGTCCGATCCTACTTGTTAATTTGTTGGTTTATATATTAGAAAAGTAGAATGTTGAAACTTTGTTTATGGCCGAATAATAAACAAATATTGACCACTTGTTTTGACACAAGTTTTTCTGACCCCGGCCCGAGGCCAAAATTTTTTTGGGCCTCAATCGATTATTTTTGCAGCTTAGTATGATTATGTGAATATGGTGTAACCAATGAGATAAAATAATTGGCTCAAACAAATATCTATGGAAATCATTAATAATATATAGGAGGTCTCGGGCCGGGTTAGACAAAATAGATGTAAGCAACGGTCATCATTAATTTGTCGGTAATTATTTAGCCAGTTTCGCAATCATCTGTTATAAAGGCTAGACAAATTGCCAAAAGGGATTTATATATAATAGTAATCAGTCGGGCCCATAAACAATAATGGTGTTTGGGCGAGGTCGAAAAAATTAAAGCCAACCAGCGGTCATTAGCTAGTGTATTTACGAAAGCAAAATAAAAATCTTTTACACAAGCATAAGTCCACAGCCATTGACAACCCGTATAAGTTTCCACAACAATTATTAAAAAATTACGAGTTGGACAGGACAAACTGACAGCCAGAGCCCATAAATTGCCTAGCAATCAATATATTATGTGTGTACTATATTTGTAATAGCTGTTCCCACCTCATGGAATTGGCGATCAAACAAGGTCTGATGGGAGTAGTTAAGGCTTTGTGCCAATTGGGCGCAAACCTAAACGTCGATTTCGGCGACGAATTCATTTGTCCACTCTGGCTAGCCTTGTCCCAATCCAAATTCGACATCGCTTCGCTCCTAGTAGATTTTACCTTTTAAATTTCATTTATTCAATCTTTTCCTTTTTTTGGGGGGGTGGATCGGGGGGGGGGGGTAAGTGTTACCCCTATTGTCCCCTTCTGTGGGCTTTAGATGAAATTTTGGTTGAAATCAGAAATGTGTACGTATGTAGTTTTAGGGGCATTTGACTCATCAACTATTTATATGTGCTTATAACAATTATTATTTATGTATCCACACTATTTAGAACATGAACACTCTTTAAGGCTTATTATATAATTGAGCTTAATCAACACTGCTAATCTGGCATAGTTTCATCGCAGATCTTACTCCCACACCTAAAATTATTTTTGTAAAATCAATTATAATAATTCCTACGTTTGAAAATTTCTAGTTAAGTATCCCCCAAAGAAACTTAAATTTGCAACGCTACCCAATTGTAAAGCAGCTCATATCGAGATGACACCATGGGCGTAGCTAGGATTGGATTTAGAGGGGGGCAATAAAGAGTTAGAGGGGGGCAAATTGATAATTTTTAGTCATAAAGTCATAATTATATTAGATTTTGAGGAATTTGGATAAGGGGGGGGGGGCAGACGCCCCTCCCTGCCACCCCCTATCTACGCCAATGGATGACCATCTTTAAAATTTTAAAACTACATTTAGGTACAATACGGTTGCGACACCACATTTTGGTGTAAGGGTCCCGAAAATTGTGAACAAACCTTGCTCCACAAAGCTATCGACGAAAATCGAGAAGACGTAGCTTGTTTTTTAGTTCGAAGGTTTGTCACTAATTACTTGAGAAATTTTTACTCTTTTAAAACTTAGTTTATGTTTTCCCCTCTCTTCTTATATTTGAATTTCCATTATTACCTGATGCTTGTGAGATAAGTTATTATTTATATGATTTAATAGTGGGACCTGAACAAGTTCATTAGATATTTGGATTTAAACGAAATGATGTATAAATTAATTGTAATTTGTTCAATAGCCTTCATTACCACTTTATCATAGAATACATACTATGTAGGATACATGGGCGTAGCGTAGCCAAGAATGGAATCAGAGGGGGGGGGGGGTAATAGTGATTTAGGGAAGGACAAATTGATAATTTTTTGAAATCTTAGCCATAATATATAAAATATAAAAGAATATAGGATTTAGAGGGGGGCAGTCACCCCTCCCTGGCGACGCCCTTGTTTGGATATGTTGATAATAATTATAGGTTTGTCTTTGCCACAGCAACCAAATTTATTTTTCGAATTTAAAGGGATGGCCTTAAAACCCCTCGTTTATATATAATGTGACGATCATTTGAGTTTTAGTTACTTATGATTACAATATATATACAATCTGTTTGAAGGAGAAAGATAATCAAAAGGATCTTACATAATAATGAGCATGCATATATAGATGTTATGTTATGTTTTAGCAATTGTGAAATGGACAGCGCTAGAAGGCCTGGCCCCGACGGCTGTGGGGGTGAAGAATCTCGAGATAAACAAACTCCCCTGCATCTAGCTTGTGCCTGGGGCCTGGAAGATTTAGTAGCCTGTTTGCTGGAGCATAATGCTGACGTCAATATACAGGCAAATTCTATTTCACTCTTTATCTTTACTGTTAATATTTATCATAATCCTATCGATGTTGGGAATGGTTAATTTATGATGTCGTATTCACTTATTAGTGTAAATAGGATCTTACGAAATTCTAGGTATTCTCGCCTCTAGCCTAACTTTTTTATTTGCTTCTATTGCCTGACCATGACATTCGCTACTTTACAGCTTGCACATTTGATGTTATCGACGGAAAGCAAAAAAGTAAAAATGTTTGTTTTAAGGTTTAGGTATTTTTTGGAATCGAACTAGTTTAGAATTAGTGTTGTAAAAAGGGGGCTGGGTTTTGTTTGGCTAAGAATAACTGTCGACTCTGGTTTGTTTTTATAATTTAGACCAAGCCTATGGGGGGTCGATTAAGAAAATCAGACTAAAAAAATCCTTTGGTCTATTTATGTTTAGTTGACCGAAACTCCAAAGGTTGACGACCAAACAAAACCCAGCCAATATTATGGCAGAGCTTTAGGCCAAATTAGGTGAAGTAGTTGTAATTAGGTTGAAGGGTAGAATTTATTTTTAAATTTCTGAAATGAACTTTACACTGCAGGATTTCGAAAGTAAATCCCCTCTGCACGTGGCGATAGAGAATGAGCATCATAACATCATAAGCCTACTCCTCTCGCATCCCTTCATAAATTTGACGCTGAAAGACAAGGCGGGCCGATCTCCGTTTGAAACGGCGATGAATCTAAAAAATCACAAAGCTGCCCAATCTATTTTGGCCCGAGAGCCTAGCGCGACCGAACAAGTAATCTTATTTTGAAATTTTTAAAGGTAAATTTTTGAAAAAATTGGATTGAAATTAGAAGTGGCCAATAGCTCCAAACTCAATTCGCTCGAATAATTCAAGATAAAAATTGAACAAACTGATAAATAACACTATGAAACTCAATGTGAGCGAAATATAGTCATTGGAACAATGAGACAAGTGGTTAGATTTGTGCTTTAGTTAAATTTAAAGTTGAAGCTTATATTGAAATTGAATCATGGGTGTAGCCAGGAGGAGGCAGGGAGGGGGGTTGCCCCACTATATATCCAAAAATACTTGAAATTTATCAAAGTTATGGCTTAAATTTCAAAAAATTATCATTTTGCACCTCTCTAAACCATCATTGCCCCCCCCTCTAATTGCATTGCTGGCTACACCTAGAGTTGTTAAAATGCTAACTTGCTTCAACTCCAGCCACCATTTGCTCGAGTTTCTGCGCGGCCCTCGAGCATTTTTATATGCCACTGTTCTGCCTAGTGCACCGAACAGCGAGCACTCTTTGTGCTAACGCGCATTATGAACAACTCAGTGTGCGTGCTCGCGTCTGGAGTTTGAAGCAAGTTATTAATAGTTGTTTTTATTTTGCAGGTGGATCCTAAAGGTTTCAACTTTTTGCACGTCTCAATCCGGAATGCTAAAATAGAAGATGTCCTTTTCCTGCTCGGCATAAAAGCTAACGTGAATTCCCGCGTTCAAGATTTTCTCCAAAATACGCCTCTGCACTTGGCGATGGATTCTTCAGAAATTATCGTCAGGAATTTGGTAGACTACACCCTGATTAAATAATTGTTTTGCGTTATATGCCTTATATCATTTGGAAGGGTCTCGAAACTACCTTATAATACTAGAGTTGGTTTAGTTAAGACTAGCCGCTCCACTCAGGTCGGTTTATCAAATTTAGACTAACCCTAGAGGTAGACTAAGAAGATTAGACCAAAAAGCTTAAGTTTATGTATATTTAGTCGACCAAACAAAACCCAGCCGTTTTTACGACACTAACTACTTTATCTTTTAATTAAAAACTTCTTAGAGAACATTATAGTAGTGAAAATATTTAACATATGTGCATCATGGTGAGCCTGATATCATTGTATGTGCAAAGGCGAAATCATTTTGGCAGCGGCGATATAACTATTTTCTCTATTACCAAATGCATCATGTATAAAAGTATTGCCAGAACCCACTCTTTAAAGATATTTCAGGAATTTTGTATTTCCGACGAGTTGGGCATGCTTGGAGTAGGCTTTAATTTTTCGCAAAATTGGGATTTTTATAGATATTGGCCGGATCCGATGTCAACGCGGTGAACACGAATCTGCAAAGTGCCCTGCATTTGGCAGTGGCCAGAGGAGCTGTGGAATACGCGCGCATTTTAATCGAGAACGGAGCTGATGTGGAATGCAAGGATAATAATGGCAATAATGGTTTATTTTTAACCTTTATTATTATTTATCAATAAATATAATATTCTATTATTTTAGTAATGCCCTTACGATTTGTTTTATCGTTATGTTTGAGCTATATATTGCAATGGTATATTCAAAAATCGAAATTGCTTAAAATTAGCCTAGATCGTATAGATGCTTTTTCCATTTTGATTGCCCTATTTACCACGATTCTTCATTAAATTAAAGTCTACCTTATTAAGTCGATCGCAAGAAAATTATTTTATCCACTCGCGCCTACCATACAAAGACCTAGTAGATAAGTCGGAAAAAAATCAAAGTGCGGAAGAATTAGAAAATCTTAGCTTTACAATTTCCTAATTTCAAATATCTAGTAAACCTTAGTTTTCAATAAAAATCCGGTTAAGTGTTTCAGGGGTTCGATGCCACCTCTCATATTTCCATTTAGAAAGAAATTATGAATTAGGAAATTTGTGGCCCCTACAAACCACGATTTAACTACATGTTGCCGTAAATACGGCTGGGTTTTGTTTGGTCGACTTTCAAACAAAACCGAGCCCTTTTTACAGCACTACAACTTCAATCCTTTTTATCCTAGCCCTACACCTGGCTGTGATGAACGGGCACGGGGAGTGTGCGAAAATGTTGCTCACAGAAACCGACATGAGCGTGGAAACGTTAAATTTTAGGTAATTTGTTGTCGGTAAATATTCTTCATATACATTGCATTTATTTTTAACTTTTTTGCAAGGAACCTGTGTGTCAACTTGTGTTGTGGAAACGGCTGAGTTTTGTTTGGGCTACCTTTGGTTTTAGTTAGTCGCGATTAAAGGTTTTTGCTAATGTTTAAAACCAAATGTCTACCAAACAAAACCCAGCCATTTTTACAACACAACTATCAACTTGGCATAAGATTATATTAGTTAAGCGAGGAAAAAATTGTTTTTAACTGAACGACAATCAAATTTATGGCCTTAAAACAAGGAAAAGACTTTAATTTTCATGAGTTCATCTTAAATTTTGTAAAAAATTGCTATCCACCTTCAAAATTGGAGTTTATTAAACCGTAATAGGGGGGGGGGGTGGTGTACGGATTTTCTAAAATTTTGAAAAGACTTTAATTTTCATGAGTTCATCTTAAATTTTGTAAAAAATTGCTATCCACCTTCAAAATTGGAGTTTATTAAACCGTAATAGGGGGGGGGGGTGGTGTACGGATTTTCTAAAATTTTGTTTGGGATCTCAACCTCAAATATAGCTAGGGTGATTGAAGATTTATTGTTTAGTTGAGGTGAAATAAATGCCAAAAAACCAAATCGAAATAAGGCATTACGGCCTTGTTATTATAGCCCAAAAAGTTTTGGTTTAATATAGAGAGGGAATCTTCAGGTTTTCTGCATATAAAAACTGCGTTATGTTTTATATAAATAATGAATACTTAAAGACGATGGTATAAAAGATAAAACTTTTAAATTTATTTTTACCTAATCGTTAGGGGTAGGAATGCTTTGCATCTAATAGGAATTCACGTTAAAGATAACGGGGCCCTTATCTTCGATATATTTCACCAATCGCGGCCTGATTTGCCCCTCAATGCTGTAGACTCCGAAGGCCATACTGGTTGGTTTTACTTTATGAGCATCATTATTTTAAATTTACTAGTTTTTTGGGCAATTTTAATTTTGAAAAGAGGGGTTTAAAAGGATAAAAATAACTATTTATTACATACTTTTTTATAGACTATCTAGGAAATTAATTTTTTTATTTAATAGGCGTTAACTTATTTTATAAACTGTTTTTATTTTGTTTTAATAAAGCATTGCTCCACGCATATTTGAATGGGCGAGGAAATTTATGCAGGGCTATCGTGAAGGCTGGTGCCTCACTGGGTGTAGCCAATCAAGAGGGAGTATCCATATTTAATGCTCAAGTCGCTTCGAATCAATTGTTATTCCGGCTTTTAGGTACTTTTAATTTCACTATTTTCCGAATCATTAAATCAATCAATAGATCGAGGGTTTTAAAAAATATAATTTAATAAAAATTTGTTTTTTTTATATAAAACAATCGCTAGTTGCTTTTTATTCCTAGTCTTATTTTAAACTTAAAGTCCAATTTGTGCATTTCTAGATATGCTTACGGAAGAACCAGCATGGACTGAGTCAGATTTTTGTAATGAATGTGGTACTAAATTTGGAATAACCATGCGCAAACATCATTGGTAACAGTTTTTAACTTTATTATTTTATAAAATAATTTCTAGCTTTAAAAAAGTTAGTTTAAATTTTGTTAAAATATTTTATTTTTAGTTTAATGATTATAAAATTGCTTTTTTTCGGCTTTTCGCCTTGTTTTAGTCGACATTGCGGACGCGTATTATGCACTAAATGTTCCGATAAAGTCATTCCCATCAATAAATTCAACTTATCAAAACCGGTTCGAGTTTGTTCTGTTTGTTACGAAGTGCTAACTTCCCGTGATCAAGTTTAAGCAAAGCCAGCAAAAATCAAAATTTATCATTGTAAATTTACACTTTTGTATACTTTAAAATTGTTAAAAACACTGTCGTTAATAACTGCTTTTTTAATCATTATTTTTAAAGAATTGATTATTTTTTACATGTGAATAATTATATTTATTTGCGTTGATGTCGTCGCACGATTATTCACTTTATTAAATATCCGATACGACCTTTCCTTTGGACCACCTATACTGTTTATTACCTGAATATGTGCTTTATTTCTATTTATAATATTGAAATAAAAATAAATTTATATCTTTTATATGGCATATATTCATAAATATTGAAAAATTATAAAGAATTGGGGATTTTTGGGGGGTTCCAGAGAGGTTTATTTAACGGATTTTAAAATCTGATAACATTTGTTTATTTGAAAACATCAAATTGCCCTTAAATTTGGCCATTAAATTTTTATGTGTTGCGCATTAAATCTTTTTAATGCCTTTTTTAAATTTGTTCAAACCTTTTACAGGCAAATTTGTTGGTTAAGACTACAAAAACGGGAATAATATTTATTATGTTTTTATGATAATGTATGGATTTTTCGCGGTTCCCTTGGCTTATTATATATGAGAATTGCATAATATTTGACTTTACCATTTGTTTTGACATTTATTGTTGCAAATGTTATAAAAAATCTCATTTAATCAATCTAACTTTCTTCTAGTGCTCCTTAATCCGACCTCGAAATCAAGGATTTATAACCTAATAATGTAAAATTTTATAAAATTTTAGATCAAGTTAAAAAAGTTTCATTAGTAAGTTATAATGATCATTTTGTGAGATAACAAATTTTTGAACTTTTATGCTAGATTTCAACGATAAAAGTATTTTTAATAAGACTTAAAGCTTGATATTTAATACTTTTTAGTAAATTTTTTAATAAAAATTTAGCGAAACAGGAATATTTAATATGCATAGATTGAATGTGACATCAGGGTTACACCTTATATGGGAGTAGTTGTGCTAAAAGACATGAATTATTCATAAGTATGGTGGAAAGAGGGGTTGGAAAGTCAAGACTTTTTTGCATCCAAAATTATTATTTTATTATATCGAGGATATGGTATATAAGATGAATAAATAATTTAATAAATTATTAATAACTCCACATAATTAAAATATTTTGGTGTTTATCGTTGCATATAAGCAATATATTGTAAAAAATGTAGTCAACTATTATCAAAAATATCAAACGACATTGCTGAATCTTTTATAAAATAGTAACTAAATATTTATTATTTTTAAAATCACATTTTTGTCAAGATGAAAGAAATAAATAAAAAAGTTAAGAATTATAAATATTTGTAAAAATTTCGGATATTGTTTTTGACATTATATTCACAGATAGTAATGCCGATTGTCTGTCTTATAAAAAAAGATTTGCGATTATCATGGGGTAGTAAAGAAATCTGTATCCTTAGTTTTAAAAAATAGTTTTTTAAGGCTTGGGGGCCAATGGTTGTGGGTGGTTGTCGCAATGGGACAAAAATTATAATTTTCAGTGCCTTGTTTACACTTTGATTAAATTTTATGGATTTTAACAAAAATACCATTTTAAACAAGATTTGTTAATATGTATTTAATCAATTGTTTTTAAATTGTGCTTTTAAAATGATATTACTTCAACTTCATAAAAGTTAAAAGCCAATTATATCTCATGTATATTTCCCATTTAAAATAATAAATGTAAAAAATAAAAATTTGGTCTTTGTCCTACTTATAAGGAAACTTAAAAAGCTACAAGAAATAATCGATATTAAAACAACAGGCCTAACCCTAAACTCCTTTCCACCTCTCTCCAATCCATGTCTATTCATTCCTTTTATCACAATATTTTTGTATATCATGTTTTATTGTCCATATACTTAGACACAAAGGACGACAATTAATTATAATTATAGCCATAATAATTAGCTCAAGATTTTTAGTTATTGCTTCAATTTTCGTGCATGATTACATGAAAAATGGAATGTCTGGTAAAAATAAATGATCCTAGGTTAGGGGAAGAATCTTATGAGCTAAAGTCGAGCACCATATTTATTTGTTTTTAAGTCCATTTTTCTAAATCTTAAAGCTTTCCAATCATTTTTGTGCCATTCCTGAAAAATTTTTTAAATTTTATTTCGAAGATCTCACACTAAAAAAGGCATAAATGTCATTTTGAGCTAAGTTTAAAACACAATCACACAACATTTTATTGATGGATAACACCAATAAACAGAAATAAATAAGTTTTTTGATGATGACCGCGTTTCATAAAAATATTTAAAATCAAGCACTGACCCCTCCCCTATCAAACTTAATCCGATAAGCAAGAGCATGGGCGTAGCCAGGGGCTGGCTAGAAGGGCGGCTGCTCCCCTCTTAATCCAATAATTCGTCAAAATTTAATATAAATATGGCTAAAATTACTAAAAATTATCATTTTGCCCCTTTTTCAATCATTATTGCCCCCCCCCCCCCCTTTTAAATCCAATCATGGCTAAGCCCATGAGTAGCATTCGAAGATTCATAAATAAACATAGCGCAAATGACAGAGTGGGAGACGGATCCTTATTACACCACTGTGATCATATATGTACTCAGCCATTCCCGACCATTTTTAATGAGCACTCGCCCCCCCCCAATCAATCTATATGTGGATTAAGGGTAAAATAAGACTTTTGAGATTAACATATTCGTGGGGTTATTATTACCCCTCTTTGATTTCCTTATCATTAGGAGGAGCACATAGATGAATTAAGACTTAATATTAAAATGTAGGTCGGGCTTAATAAAGGAACCTTCTCAAATTTAAACCCTTTAGGCTATAATTATAAGTCCTCGCTGAAATTTTTTAAATTCTTGTATAAACAATGCTATTTTAGTCGTTTTTAAATCAATTTAATGGTTAATAAGCGGTTTTTAAATAGGCTTGTGGGGGGGAGGTGTATTCGAAATGATAGGTTTTATAAATAGTAAAATTTAGGAGTAAAATTGTTATTTAGCCCAAAAAATTACTTTTGTTAACTAAACTTAAGCTAAAATTAAAGTCAATGCTACATAATTTATTTTTATAATGTTTTTCAACGTTCCCTTCATAGACTAGTAAATTAAAAATGGGAACATTGGTTCAATAAATAAGAATAATTGAATTTAAGAAAGCCTTCTACTTGCTGGGCCTATATTTACCAAATGGCTCAAGGCCGGGTCAGGCCGTGTACCCACCTCATCATTGTTGCCTTACGTCGCGTCTTTAAGCCAAACGAGAATTTTCAACAACATTTGGGTATCTATTGTAATATAACGGGATCTCACGAAATTATCCATTATTTTCATAAAATAAAAAACAAGTCCTGTCATATGATTAAATTAGAAATCTACAGGATTATAATTGTTTTATGTATGTTTTGAGGCGGGGTTTAATATTAGCTTAAGCTATCGGAATCCATAACTCAAATTTTTCCTAGTTCAACTTATCTTTTTATAATAGCTAGGATGTATGCAACTAAAAAACTCTAGGAGGCGGAGGTAGAATTAGAAAATTTAGCCATAATTGATGACTTAGGATTTATAGGGCTCAACATCTGTCATAAATGTAGTGTTGTAAAAACAGATTGGTTTTGTTTGGTCGATTTTTGGTTTTAACTTAGACTAACGGTCGATTCTGGTCCGTTTTTCAAATCCGACCAAGCCTTGAGGTCGATTAAGAAAGCCGACCATTTGATCTATTTATGTTTAGTCGACAAAAATCAAAGGCCAGCCCTTTTTGCAACACTGCATGAATGTATACCCCATACAATTCGCCAAAGTCATTGTTTTTTGCAAATATGCTTATCTGTGCGAAAACGAAAGATCACAAAAATTAACATAAGTAAAATAAAAAAAGATAATGTAGATCAAGTATAAAGATTTAAATCCTTATGATCTAATATGGCCAAGAGTCTGCAAAAGCTCTGAGGTTGTATCGAAAAATCCCTTGTTATTGTTCGAATGACTTTCGGGGAACGTTTTCTAATTTATTTTTTAGAATAGATGACTTGCTTACCGAAGGTGCCTGAGCATAAAGCAACATACACCTCAAAGTAAGGACGAATGTGTATCGATTAGTTTTTTCTTTTTAAAACGTTTATTTGTAGGAAAATGGAGTCACAACATCCATCTAAACATAAAATAATTGACTAGGTTATCAATCTATATATTCGGGTTTTTATAACTAGCTCGCTCTATCAAATATGCTATGCCTTTTATGCATGTTTTTGCTTACTAATTATGCCTGCATGAATTCAAAAGAGTATTTTGGAAGTTAACTGTTTACCGGCAAAAGGGCAGTTCCATTTAGGTCATGGGCATGGGCGTACCAAGAATGGAATTAGAGGGGGGCAATTGTGATTAAGGGAGGGACAAAAGGATAATTTTTTCAAATTTTAGCCATAATTTTTTGAAATTTAAGAGAATTTCTGAATTTAGAGGGGGGGGGGCATTCCTCCCTGCCATCCCTGGCTACGTCCTCGGCCACGTCACAAAATAGTTGGACATTAGACAGTTACAGAAATCGCCTTAAGATACAAACTTTGTAGAGATAATTTTAAATTTATTAATTTTTTAATTGACCAGAAGTAAATTACTTATAAAGCATATCATAAATTTCTACCAATTAAGGCCGCGTTCGTGATGACGCGCGAAGCGAAACAAAGCGAAGTGAATTGTGCTAATTTATCAAACTTTTCATTATTTTTCTTAATATCTTATATTCATCGTGAATTTCATATATCACGAAAATAACAATTGTAAATATGAGGTGTTCATAGTAAAACCGCAGACGATTATTTTCGCCTGCGGCAAAAAGCGAAAAAAAAATAATTTTCTAACCATTGCAAAATGATTTGTATCTTATTTTTTGTTCGCTTTTTGCCGTGGGCGAAAATAATCGTCTGCGGTTTCACTATAAGCACCTCATATTTACAATCGTTATTTTCGTGATATATGATAAAATTCACGATAAATATAAGATATTAAGAAAAATAATGAAAAGTTTGATAAATTAGCACAATTCACTTCGCTTTTTTTCGCTTCGCGCGTCATCACGAACGCGGGGTAAAGCTGTACTGTTTCGTTATGTTATTACTCATTTGGTTGTACCCAAAAGTTTTTTAAAAATAGGAAAAGGAGAGCTTAATTTTTATCAAAAATCAGACTTTCTAAGGCAATCCACAAAAATCGCTGCGAGTCCACTTAAATCCTACATTAACTTGCAATTAATTAATACAGAGATGGTTTAATAATATTTTCTATTTCTATAACCCTTAAATGATGTATTTATGATACATTTGTATTTTATAAATTTTCCAATTTTCAATAACCGCCATCTAGTCAGGCTTAATTATAAAAATATTTTTGAGATGGTTGAATTTCAAACGTCATGTTCTACGCGGTCCATTTTATCAAGTTGTCAAACTTTAACTGCGTCATTCTCTAGGGGACAATTTAATATATTATTCCACACTTTTAATAAGACCCTGCCTCCCAAACCAAATATCTTTTGCTCAGGGATTATTGATTTATATGCAAATAATAGCACATACAATCGCTGAAAAAATAATAATTTTGTAATTTGAGACGATATTGAGAGCAAATATATTTATTTTATTCGATCGTGCAGATATTGTGATTAGCATGGAAACGCCTAACCTTGGTTCAGTAATCGACCCATGTGCTTTCAAATTAAATCACAATTTTTCAGATAAAATGGATAATTAAATCTGCAATTTTGCACTTGCCCTTGATTTTTGGAAGTTTACAGAAATTAAAGGACTAAGCAAAATTTTTTTTATCTGTTCGTATGCAATTTAGAATAAAATTTTTGCAAAACCATATGAAATATTTTAATGTTAGAGGGTTAATAACTAAGTTGTATTACAGTTTAAACCTAGGTTTTTTACTACCTTCTCTTGTTATGTAAGTTTCTTAATTAAACCGAATATTGTTTTTATAAGGTTTAATTTGGGGAATTGGGGGAGGGGGTCGCTCATGACCACTTTTCAAGTGATCATCATTAATTTATTTAGAGTTTGAAAGGTGCTTGACATTTATAAATGAAATGTCGCGATGCGTGATCGTTGAATGAAATCAATTAATAGCCCATGGGATCAATTGCCTATCCTGTTTCAATCATATCATCGATTTTAATCAATAATCATAATGCAACCTATTTGTCAACTAATTTGTTGTTATAACATAACATGCCGTTTGCCCTTTCCAAGATTAATTTATCTTGCTAAAAATCCCTCGCATATATCATTTAGCATTAAAAGTGCAATCTCAGCCGTGATTAAACTAAGGTCTTAATTAATCAATTACGTTCAAAAATTGGGATTAGGAGTAAGCTAGTTATTTTAGAAAATTGCATAAAAACATTCCAAATATTATAAAAATTTTTAAGAGTGTTGGAAAAAAATCAAAATATAGCCTACAAACTTAACGAAATATATGAAATGCCAATATTAATTTAATTTATTGGCAGGCACACTGTTTAACGTCCCCAAAAGTCATTGTTCAAATTGTAACAGTATAAATGTCAACCTCAAAGGGGCTTGTTATAGTAGTCGTTGTTTGGAAGGAAGAGGGGAAGGAAGAGCGTTGATATAAAAATTGATCCAAATTTATCGATAGATTCCTACGGCACTTTGGTTTACAATTTAAATAAATTTCCGATAACGCGAGACGCCATCCCCTTGACCACTGTGTGTTGTCCGTCATCATCTTGAAATGACAAATTTGACCATACATGCTTCTATTTTTCGTTATCCATCTTTTTACAATGGAAAATGCGACAAATCACTATTTTAATCTTATCCCCGCCAAGTCTGATTCCACCACAATTTATTATCTCTCCACTCGTTTTACAGTCACGGTCGTATAGGGGAAAAAGAAATTCGATACTTTACTATAACAACACATAGTTAGAGGAGGCTGTTGTCGCTCCTCTAAAAATTACATTCCTTATATTCTTGACGGCAAATCACTTTGCTATTATATCTTTGAGTGGGATCTCTAGTCAATTTAGGTATATTTCGACTAAACCTTAATTTATAGAGTGAGCATTTAATTTGAATGATTACAAATAGCTACACCGTTTCATGTTTTCACAAAACGAGGTAAAAAAGAGTTATGAATTTGATCAAGGTCGTATTGCTTGGTGCTCCGGGTGTTGGGAAAACTTCCATCGTAAATCGCTTTACGACAGGCCAATTCACGGAAACCTATCATCCCACCGATGGTAAGGAAAGCCATTTTGTCACCATGGTCGTAAATGATCGGGCTTATCATTTACGCATCAACGATATTCCAGCCATTCCCTCCTTTCCCCGCGACTCCCTAGAGGAATGGACACACTTCCGCCATTATGGTCTACTAAGCGCCGACGCTTATCTCCTCGTCTTCGACGTCAATTCGCTGGACACCTTTAAATACATACGATTCATTCGTGATCAACTCATAATGGTTCGGTCTGCAGGCCCGACTCAACAATTTGGGGTCGGTGAAAAGTCGAAAGGTGTGCAAAGCATCGTCGCCCATCAAAATTATTCCCAAAATAATCATTCGAACGACGGCACTTTGTCAACATCGTCACCTTTCAGTCTTTTTACCACCAGCGGCCCCAACGCTCACTCCAACGCTTTTTCTAGTTATTCTGGCACACATAATGCCCCCAACCGTCAACTGCTTCAATCCAATTCACACACGGTCCCTAACTCGGCGCTCGAGGACGATAAAAAGAGGGGGAAAATAGAGGATAATAAATCCAATCCTCTCTACAAAAAACGTCAGCTATTTCTTCGTCCCATTATAAATTCCTTGAAGAAAAAAAGGGCTCCAAAACTGGTAGATAATGAATTAGTAACTACTCCGACGACGACTACCAATTCTGGTGCCGAATCTTTTTCTCCGATTAATAGCAACAATCCTCACGAAAATGAAAGCTCAAAAAGGCACGAACTTTCAACACCAAACAATAAATTAAGTAACACACCGAGGATTATTAACGATACACCCAAAACGCCAAATTTAAGGGAAGCAGACGATATTAACACGAACGGTGTAGGGAAACAACGCAAGAACTTACATAATTTAACAATATCTCCAATTCTCTACCCTAAGGCTAAAAGTTTTAGAGAGCATTCGAGGAAAGGTAGATTAATGGATACCCTGACCCCACCCGTTACTGAATTTAATCGAGTGGGCAGCAAAGGAAGTTACAAACGGAGTCCTAAAAGTATGTTAGATCACAAGTTCGCTTGCTCAAAATTACTAGCCGCCTCCTCTATTTTAAACCTAAATGCCTTTATGGCCGAACAACCATCGGCACCGCCCCCCACCTCTCCAGTAATCAAAAATGGTCCATCTTTTCCTTTCCCCTACACCGGGCACGGAAATAAATTTGCCATAGTCGTAGTAGCTAATAAGGCAGATAAAACGACCCTGCCATCTGATTCATACGCTCGTGCAGCAACCACTCAAACGCGATCTAATATGCCCGTCATTGGTCAACCCTCTCGAGGAGGTTTCGTTTACCAAGATGGTGGAGGAGGGCTTGTTAAAAGGGGCGAAAAGGATTGGAACGCCAAACAACGCAAAGCCCGCAAAGCAGCAGCTACGGCTATTCGTAAAAATTGGAAATGTCCATACATCGATCACTGTTCCGCTAAGAGAGATTGGTCTATAACGGCGATATTTGCTGAAACCCTGCGCGCCGTCATAAAATCTGGCGCTGCTGGAGCACCCGTTATATCTACAGACCCGACAGAAATATTATTGCTCAACGCACCACACTTAAATTTTAACAGTAGTAGCTACTATGAAAACGCTGGGGGTGGAGTGCGGGGCAATTTAAATGGTGGTAAGGTCGGTTCGGGAAAGATTGGACAAAATACAACTACCCGTTTGTTAAATAGAAAGTTTAATCGCCTTTTCCAGAGATCTTCATCGAGCGCATCATCAACGGGGATAATGCCTTCCGCCATGATTGAAGGGAAAAGGGGGAAAAATATATTTAGCCGTTGGACTCGACCATCTTCCGAGAGTTAGATTTATAACTTCTACATACTTATATAGTGCCAAACCACGTTCCTTACTATATTATTACGCATAATTATATTAAAGTGTAATTGTATTATGACATCGTTTTTTATACCACGATGTTGTTTGTGAATCTTAGATCGAAGAATATCAATATTGGTAACATGGAACTAATTTGTACTAATCGGCTAACTTTAAATTTTTTTAATCCTTAGATTTAGATTTTATTTTAATTATAAATGATAAATAATTCTTGTTAAGCAATCATGAACTAATACGGAATATGTGTAGCTAGCAATGTTTAAATTTGCTTGGCTGCTGTTAGTTAAAATTTCGGTGATAATCAATTGGGTTTCGTCATGTTACCAAGTATACAGGAAGTCGCATTTAAAAATGTTTTTTGTATCCCTCTAAAATTTTTATAATATTTTTTAAACAATAGGCGGTTCAATCTCATGTACAAAGTAAAATAAAATCCAAATCTTCCCAATATTTAGTTTTGTCGAAATATTTGCTGTATAAATTATACTATTTAATTAAATTCCGCGTTTCCACATGAAAAAATGCTCTAGTGAAATTGAATATTTATTTAATTAAATTATCTGCACATTAGCAAGTTTATAAATGCCTAACTCTTTCATCGGTGTTGAATGAAAAAGAGAAAATTTTGCGCATTCCTATGTTAAGGATGGGACTTATTAACATTTGTGTCATAATTTAACTTATGTTAGTCCAGAAATTAAATTATTAAAATACTATTTTAAAGAAATAATCCAGGAAAGAATGCTTAGTGTTAAGTCGAGATCGCACTCCAAATCTAAAATTTAATATTAAAATAGGCTGCTAGGAGAATAAATTGATTTTTTAGCGTTTCTCTCTCTCTCTCTCTCTTTTAATAACAATAATAAAGAAAAACGGTTACAAGGGGGCACTAGATGCTTTTCTATAATCGAAATTGGATCGCGCGACCCTATAACCAAGGGCATAACTAGCATTGGAATTAGAGGGGGGCAATAATGATTTAGGGAGGGGCAAAATGATCATTTTTCGAGATTTTAGCTATAATTTTAATAAATTTCAGCAAATTTTTTGGATTTAGATTAGAGGGGTGCAGTTACCCCTCCCTGCCCCCCCCCCCCCCTTGGCTACGCCCATGCCTATAAATAACTACCACATCTTTCTTGTCCACGGTTTAAATGGCTTGAGGTCTATATAATTTGTTAGATCGAAATTATTTATCAGTAGCCATAAGGACTTAAATAAATGACATGTTGTTCCCGAATTGAATATAATGGCCTTTTTACAGATACGCGTTATGAATCAAGAATAGGCAATGTGAGTGAGAGGTAATTTAGCTGCTACAAGGAGCCTTTTCTTATTAATGAAAAACCAGTTGGAAGGCGGTGCCAATAAATTTTGGCTATTTGTTCTTACAATATAGGAAAAGATATTAAAAACGCAAAGAATTTAGAGTTATTTATAATACTTTTTCCTCGTTTTTTTGTTATTACTGGTGTGTTGCTCTTTACATTATACAAAAGCTGTAATAAAATGGACAAATACAAAGAAACTCGAATTTATTTATAAAAGAAAGGTATACCGATGAAGATAATCATGGGCGTAGCCCACCCCTCTGTTTTTTGATAACAAAATTAAATGGTTAAAAATATTATAGTTTAGTTACATCAAAGACTTTAAGACACTTATAAAAACCTTGAAACATAATATATACATCTAATTTTTTTGATTTAAATTTTGACAAAATGCATTGTAAAATTTCTGAATATGATTGTGAAAATTGCTATTAAGAAAAAACTTGTTTGAACATTTATTTCCCGTGAAAGCACCAGACCGCCCCAGGAAGTAGATAACTAAGCGATTATTATAATGTTCCTCATTCTATATAATCAGTGGCGTAGCTAGCCTTTTTGCCTTGGGGGGGGGGCTGAGCTGGTCAAATAGGGGGGGGGGGGACAGAAAAATTTTCCTACCCACACCTTTAAGAATAAAAAATATGTTTTGCCCCCCCCCCCAATCCAAAACCTAAAAACGACCATGGGTCAAATGCAATTAAAAAAATTTTCTTTCATAAACGTTGGACAAACTTAAAATACCGCTACTACTTTGTGTATTTTTTCAATTTATATCACACTAATATGTCCCCTCATGTTTATAGGGCATAAAATTAATAAAATTTATTCATAAATAAAACAAAGTGATGTAGTTAAAACAATGTAGAAAATTTCACATGGTATAATAAGTTTGTAAGGGTCAAAGTGGAACGGGGATATTGCCAAGAAATCGTTGACATTTTAAAAAATGATGCAAATAGCTAAAAAACTATATAACAAAGTTTTTATAAAAATTATTGCCACAACCCAAAGAATCTTGGTCATATATATAACAAATTTTAATTTTACATATGCAATATTGGCAGCATTTTCAGGCAGCATTTATATCAGGAAAACAATGAGAACATTTAAAAGCCTTTTTTAGGTTAGATCCTCAAAAGGCGCAATTATAACATAAGATATAAAAAATTAATTATGAAATTAAGATTAGTATTTAGAAGTTATTGCCCCTTGATATTATAGATATATTTGCACAACTCCCCCCCCCCCCCCCCTTCACCACCTAAAAATTAAAAAGAACTAATAAATTTAACGGCTAAATGAACCTAAAAATATTCTGTCAAAATTAAATGAATCAAAATTTTATTTGACAATTTTAGATGAATTTAGAGATGTGAGATGCACAGAACAATTTAGCGTCCAAAGACAAACATAATGAATTCTTTTAGGATTTTTATCCCTTGAAAGTTTTGATGCGTTAACATTTGTCTATAAAATTCAGGAATTGGTTATTAATATTAATTTATCAAACTTATGATGGGATATCACTAAAAAAGGGGAAAAAATGGTGTACAAACAATTTTTTTGGAAAACTATTGGCTTTATATGTGCATGTGGTACATAAAAATATGCAAGATATGTTAAACAAAAGCATGTGAGATAAACAATTAAATTGAAACTAGGATGGAATTTTCGTAAATTAAATAATATTTTAATATATTTTGAAAGTGTTAAAAAGCTTAAAACAAGTTTAAAAGCCCAGATAATTTTAAATATTAAAATTAGTCTTTTAATAGTAGTTCATTACGCCTTTTACTCGATGTTGCAAACGAATTTATAATATCATCCGGGGGAATAACATTTATAAAGTCATGTTCTAAGCTCAATAAAGCTAAGGAAGATAACCTATCTTGTCCAATTGTGGAACGAAGATAAATTTTAATCCGTTTTAGCAGTGAGAACGATCTTTCGCATGAACCTGAAGTTATTGGGATAGTTAAAATTATTTTAAGCAAAATAATACAATTTGGAAACACTACTGAGGGCAAAATTTTAATAAGTGAAAAAATATCATTGCATTTTATTTTATTTGAAGATAAAGAGTTATAATGTTTTACAAAAAATAATGCCATATTGATTTAGCCGTCTTCCAGTTTTAATTCATAATGGTTAATTATTTCTGATAAAAGAGATTTATCGCAAAAGGATGAAGGGTTTAAACCTTCTAAGGACTTAAATAAATTACAATTAATTTCCGAAAATCATATGTTTAATTCTGCTATTATTCTATCAATGATAGGATAATATAAATCAATTTTGAAATCAATTAATGAATTAGTAGATTCAAAAGAGTAAAATGTGTCATATTTTTTGGTTTTTTATTACGTTTAGAAGGTAATAAATCAAAATTGCAGCTAAATCTTTTGCCTTATTATAAAGAATTTGATAGTGGTCCTCATTTCCAATATCATTTAAAGTTAATATTAGGCTATTAACCGTTGTAATTGCATTTATTAAACAAATATTTGGGCTTTGAAACTCGTTAATTAAAACTTTTATTCAGAAACAATAATAATAATCTTTATATTGTTTCTTAATTAAGATAAAAAAAATAATGGTGGAAGGGGCCCGGGGGCCCACGATTTTTCCCTTGGGGGGCCCATGGGGCCCGGTTTTTGCTCTTGGGGGGGGGGGCCCGGGCCTTCTGGGCCCCCCTAGCTACGCCACTGTATATAATATTAATACTTTTATCATTTATCATATTTGTTTAAAATTTTCTGCTGGAACCCATCACAGTTTGATAACTAAATTGTCTGCCAAGGTTAGTCAAAACCCTTTAATTGCCCAATTCACTAATGCTGTCCGAACAGCCGGGCCCATAATGACGATTTTAATTAATATTGTTTTATTTTCAAAAAATTATGATCTAATTCTATAATTTTTTTAATAGAAAGGTGACAATAAACTAGTAAACTATGTAAAAATGAAAAATCTCATTATGGTGCTCGCCCAGGCCTACTTAAAAATGTAAATTTAGAACGGTAGCCTGCCTGACCCCTTAGCCGAGTGGGCCCAGCAGCGAGCCCTTGGTTGTTTAATTTATACTTTTAATTGCAAACAAAATGAAAAAAAAATTCAGATTTCCCCCCCCCCCTCGTAAAAATCCTGGCTACGCGCCTGACGTAGCCAGTCTTTATATAAAAAATAATAATAATCTAGGAAGGTCCAAAATAATAATATTAAAGATTTTTTAAATTTAGGGCGCCTCTGGCTACTCTTGTGTCATTTAAAAGTTAGTTAATGATGTTATGGGCATAGCCAAGGGGGAGAGGGCAGGGAGGGGCGGCTGCCCCCCTCTAAATTCAAAAATTTGTGGTGATTATTATGACTGAAATTTCATAAAATGATTATTTTGCCTCTCCCTAAATAATTATTGCCCCCTCTAATTCCAATGCTGGCTACGCCCACGAGTGATGCTGAGGTAATACTATTTATTTAAAAAGTTTTGTTTAACTTTGCCCGTCTGACCTAAATATATTTTAGATTTTATCTTATGATAGCATTTACATTTTTAAAGCTAAAATTTGTAACTGAGTGATATTGAAATGCTGTTATAATAAAAGCAGTAAACAAAAACATCATGTATATTATTTCCTTTATAATAACCTTTTATTAATTGCTATGCAATTTATGGGCTCGCTTTTGCTTTTGTTTGTCACGCTGTTTGTCCCGCTGTTTGTCACGCTGTTTGTTATTAGTTTGCATTGGGTATATTAGGTTATCGATTTTTTAGATTAATGCATAAGAAAGAGGTGCCCCACCCCTCATCTCTATCTCCCTCGCTGTGTTATTTTTTAAATTAATGCATAAGAGGTGCCCCATTGATAATATGACTTTTTGGTCGTCCGCTTGTTCTATTATTGTTTCATTTTATTAATTTTATATAATAAACATAAATAAAAGTTGTTTACTTTTAATTGCTATGCAATTTAACTAGTTATATAATAAACATAAATAAAAGTTGTTTACTTTTAATTGCTACTAGTTTTTGGGTTAGAATCCCGGAATTTTTTTTGACCATTATGATTGTTCCTGTTCCTACCATTGCTATTATGACTTTTTGGCCGTCCGCTGGCTGCTGACCAATGAAAAAAATGACCATTGGCCAAAGTGTGAATCCGAGTTTATTTTTCGTTTTTTTTGACTATTATGATTGTTCCTGTTACTACCATTGCTATTATGATTTTTTGGCCGTTCGCTGGTTCCTGACCGATGAAAAAAATGACCATTGGCCAAAATGTGAATCGAAATTATTTTTTTCATTTTTTTTGACTATAATGATTGTTCCTGTTCCTACCATTGCTATTATGACTTTTTGGCCGTCCGCTGGCTGCTGACTAATGAAAAAAATGACCATTGGCCAAAATGTGAATCCGAGTTTATTTTTTCGTTTTTTTTTGACTATTATGATTGTTCCTGTTACTACCATTGCTATTATGACTTTTTGGCCGTTCGCTGGTTCCTGACCGATGAAAAAAATGACTATTGGCCAAAATGTGAATCGAAATATTTTTTTCATTTTTTTTGACTATTATGATTGTTTCTGTTCCTACCATTGCTATTATGACTTTTTGGCCGTCCGCTGGCTCCTGACCGATGGAAAAAATGACCATTGGCAAAATGTGAATCGAAATTATTTTTTTCATTTTTTTTTGACTATTATGATTGTTCCTGTTCCTACCATTGCTATTATGACTTTTTGGCCGTCCGCTGGCTGCTGACCAATGAAAAAATGACCATTGGCCAAAATGTGATTCGAAAATATTTTTCTTTTTTTTTCACTATTATAAATTTATATCCACTTTTACCGTGTCCTGGCTGCTGACCAATGGAAAAAAATGACCATTGGCCAAAATGTGATTCGAAAATTTTTTTTCGTTTTTTTTTTGACTATTATGAATTTATATCCACTTTTACCGTGTCCTGGCTGCTGACCAATGGAAAATTATTCAATGCTTAGTATATTGGCATATGTTTACTTTTTGTAAATAATATTTTACAAATCTAGTTTAAAGATTTAGGTGAGAGTTTTCAAAAAGCTGATTTATTCCAATTATAATTTTTATTTATTAGGATTATGGGATCTTGCTTTTTATTATAAATTTTTAAGGTTTTAGAAAATTCAGTTTTTTCATATCTCATTTTATATATATAGCTAGATTAATAATAAATTTATTTTCTCCTGTTTTTTATAATGACATAAATTAGTGGATTTTTTGAAATAAATAAAGGATGAGCTATTAATATTGCACACCATAACTTATTTATATAACTAGTATCTTTATGATGACAATTGGGATATGCTTTATTCAAAACGATCAATATCTATCATCGTAGTATATAATTAATTAAATTATAAAATAAATAATTAATTATTTCTCATAAATTTGTTACTTTGTAGTAGTTTTTTAGGGTTAGTAGGACAAAGGAAAGTAATTAGATTAATTAATTATTGCAAGTTAGGGCCTAAAGATATAGTAAATAAATACTTGTTGTCATAGAGTGTATTTCTTAATTAATTTATTAAGATTAGGGAAATCTGTTTTAAACATGGTATGTAATTCCACGAAAAATAAGACTTATAAAATATCGCTGGATATTTATTTGAAAATCAAATTATTTGCGCCATCTATATTAAAATTAAATTTTGAATTATATTTTCTTCATCTTTAAATATGGGGCATATAGTATTAGAAATTTCCTTTAACACGAACAATAAATTTTTAAATAAAATTTCGAATTTTGATTTTATAAGATTTAATTTTGTAAGTGGCCAGACGGCTTTTTTCATGAACAAATACACTCCATATTCTAAAATCCAACTACACTCTAATTTAGATATTTCAACACTTATAATGTTGATGGATCCTTATTTGACAATATTTTAAAATTAATCTATAGAAGTAAAAAATTGTATTTTTAAATAATTTTTTAAATTTTTGTTTTTAGTAAAATACACATTTTCTGAAGATATTTTACCTTATTTACTTAAAAGAAATTCTGATTTTAAAAATTCAAATTGATGAATTTACGAAATAGGCATGATGGATAAATGAATTACTTATAATATCCCTATTTATTGACCAATATAAACCTTATAAACATAAAATTATCTTGACATTAAAATAAAGACCAATTTTTTGAAACTTTATATTAAAGAAAAATTTTATTGTTTAATTTCCGATTATTGATTTAATTTAACTAGGACGGAAAGCTCAGTTTATTAAATGTTATTTCAATTTAACTTTTTGTTATAAAAATGCTTATTTGTAATGCACTAATAAATCAAATAAATTTATCTTTTTCTAATTAATATTCAATTGAGTGAGATTGAAAAAATTTAAAAGTATGGTCAGACGCAAAATTTATTGAAAAAACATAAGTTGCATAGCAATTATACCCTTTAATGCATTGAAATTTCAGTTCTTTATTTTGACTAGTTTTAAAATTTTCCTTCTGTATATCATATCGGTAATGTAAACAATCTAGCAAATTTGATAATCTTTCTAAAATCCTATTCGTAAGATATATACAAACTTTAAAAATCACGATTTGATCAAAAATTGAAGGGCTTTAAACGAAAATATAATTTTAGTTCGGTCAACATGTCAAAAATAATGACTGACCGACTGAAGTTGCGTGGTGGCCATTTTAGAATTATCATTTAATCCAATTAATATCCCTTGATTAGTCACGAATAATCGTAAATTGAGTTCATTTTTACATAAATTTTTAAGGCTAATATTAAGATAAATATGTTAGTAATGTAAATTTCTCTACAAATGGTTCATATATATTTTTTATATTTTTTAATAGTGGCTAAAATAATAATTTTAGATTCCATAAATTACAACCTAGCGGGGACATATTTATTCGGGCATGGTCGGCCGGACATTTAGAATTCGGACGGATTGGGGCGAGCTTTTAATTATAAAATCGGACGGGGGGCATATGAATTTAAAAGTCTTACTTCCGCTCATGGGCTCAGCCAAGGGGGGGGGGTAGCAGAAAGGGGCGGCTGCCCCCCTCTAAATCCAGAATTTGTTGAAATTTATCAAAATTATGGCTAAAATTTAAAAATGATCATTTTGCCCCTCCCCCTCTAATTCCAATGCTGGCTACGCCCATGCTTCTGCTTCATAGCCCCTCACCTTAATTATGTATATTATACGCAAAGAACTAAATATTACCAATTTCATATATTGTATTATTAATGTTAATACTACAATAATTGTTTATGTTTGCTAGCAGGAATGCCTTATTCCAAGGACGTAATCATGGTTAAATTTAGAGGGGGCAATAAGGGGGAAGGGGCAGAATTTTTAGCCATAATTATATTAAATTTTAAAGATTTGTTGGATTTATGGGGGGCAGCCGTCCCTCCCTGCCTCCCCCGGCTAACCACGCGTTTATTTCCAACTCTTTATAATCCATATTGTTTCAAAGCATAAAAAACCTGCCAGTAATAACTGATTTTTGTTAATTACCACCAAAGTGCATTCTTAATTTTCGAATAATTACATTCCCTGCCTACAATCCAAGTTCAATCATATATGCATCATTTACAAATATTAATCATCTTTAAAACTCAAAACTGAGCCAAAGCAACTCTTGATCGGTCTCATTCAGTTGTTTATAATTAACTAGCTGTGCCCGGCCAAGCGTTGCTTTGGCTCAGTCCTTAAGTGGTTAATTAAGTATAAGCTATTAATAAGACTTATCTAAAATGGGGTCATATATGAAATAATTTATAATGTGAAAGGTCCGAATGATTTTATGAACCCACTATTTTTAGTATATATTTATATAATAAGACAAACCAAATGCAAATTCTGTTTTAGTCATCAAATCCGACTAAAATTAAATGTTTTTGAAAAAATTGCTTATTAATGCTGTTACTTATTATACAATAATACCATTATTTTATTTTTCTAGTTAGCTGATTTATTTGAAATACAATTTTCTTTAATATAATAAAATAATTAATTGAAGGATGGATAATTATTAAAAATATGCTTCTATGATCGACCACGTGATAATAATGACAAAAACTGCATAATTTAAATTTTATTTATTTAATTTAAATAGTCTGTTAAACCCCAATAATTTTAACCGTACACTGTAACATTTTTATTATACTTTTAAATATCTAATTCGAGAAAACTTCAGCTTTGTATGTATGACGTCATTATTGTATATGCTGCTATAAATGAAACTGGACGGGAAATGTCAGATATTTTTAAAACAAAAAGGTATTTTAGGAATCTGAAAAAGCTAATTTACCCCTGGCCTATCTGGGCTTCTACGGCTAAATTTTCGCTCGAATCGGATCTGAAGTTTCAGAATTTAGCCCTTTTTTAAAACCAAAAGGCCGAGAAATGTCCGATATTTTTAAAACTAAAAGGAATTTTAGCAATCTGAAAAAGCTATTTTACACCTGGCCGCCCTGAGAACCTATGGGTAAAGTTTCGCGCGAATCGGGCCGGTAGTTTCAGAATTTATTCTCATTTAAATATCTCATTTAATAAAAATTAATGATAGATAAATAATGACATTTATATATAAATAGCATTTACTCAGAATAATCAACGTTGGACTATTTTATATTACATTTAAATTATATATACTTTCATCTTTCTCATTTAAATATCTCATTTAATGATAATGAGAAAAATTCATCTTCTTCACCTATATATTTTCTCAAATAATCTATAATTTTATTTATTTCAGGTTAATTCATAAATTTTATGTTGTCACCGTTAAGAAAAGATGACGTTTAAGAAATTTAATTCATAAATTTTATGTTGTCTTGTCACCATTAAGAAAAGATGACGTTTAAGAAATTTAATTCATAAATTTTATATTGTCACCGTTAAGAAAAGATGACGTTTAAGAAATTTAATTCATAAATTTTATGTTGTCACCGTGTTAAGAAAAGATTACGTTTTACAAACTACTATAAGTGATACACTTTTACTACAGAACCGTCTGTATATTCAAATTTTCGACGAACGCGAGGAGGTGCGTTTGATTGACATTTTATTGAACGTCAAAACGCATAAAACCCAATATCTCGAAAATTAAAAGAAATTTTAGAAATCTGAAAAAGCTATTTTACCCCTGGCCGCCCTGGGAACCTAGGGGTAAATTTTCGCGCGAATCGGGCCGGTAGTTTCAGAGATTAGCCCTTACATACATATATACATATATACATACATATGTACACTTTACTTTATATATATAGATTGCTGTGCAATGTATGGGCTCGCTTTTTGTTGTCCGTCCGTCCGTCTGTCCTCCAACGTTCTTATACCGTCTTTCAACTTTCTGACTTGCTGGTTCAATCCCCGGTGCGGACAAATTTTTTTTTTCAAATTACATGAATATTTTGTTCTTGTTAATACCATTGATAATATGACTTTTTGACCGTCCGCTGGCTACTGACCAATGAAAAAAATAATCATTGGCCAAATTGTGAATCGAATTTTTTTTGTCGTTTTTGAAGTGGTATATTAGGTTAACATTGATTACCCTGTGCCCTCCCCTAGAAGGGCCTATGCCTCTTCTGATATGGGTCCCTGTGCCCCCCCTCCTACAAAAGCCGAAGCCTTTACTGATGTGGGTTCGAATCCCGGCGAGGGCAAATTCTTAATTGCTGGTTCAAATCCCGGAGAGGGCAAAATTTTTATTTTTTTTAAATTAAATTAATATATTCTTCTTGTTAATTAATACCATTGATAATATGACTTTTTAGCCGTCCGCTGGCTACTGACCAATGAAAAAAATAACCATTGGCCAAAGTATAAATCGAATTTTTTTTCCGTTTTTGAATTTGAATATTAGGTTAACATTGATAGTTACCCTGTGCTCTCCCCTACAAGGGCCAATGCCTCTACTGATATGGGCCCCTGTGCCCCTAAAAAGCCTATGCCTCTACTGATGTGGGTTCAAATCCCGGCGAGGGCAAATTCTTAATTGCTGGTTCGATTTTTTTTAAAATTAAATTAATATATTGTTCTTGTTAATACCATTGATAATATGACTTTTTGACTGTCCGCAGGCTACTGACCAATAAAAAAATGACCAATGGCCAAATAAATCGAAATTTTTTTTTCCGTTTTTGAATTTGTATATTAGGTTAACATTTATAATTACCCTATGCTCTCTCCTACAAGGGCCAATGCCTCTACTGATATGGGTCCCTGTGCTCCTACAAAAGCCTATGCCTCTACTGATGTGGGTTCGAAACTGATGTGGGTTCGAATCCCGGCGAGGGCAAATTCTTTAATGGTTCGATTTTTTTTTAATTAAATTAATATATTGTTCTTGTAAATACCATTGATAATATGACTTTTTGACCTTCCGCTGTCTACTGACCAATGAAAAAAATGACCATTGGCCAAAGTATAGATCTGAATAGTTATCTATTTATATAAAGTAAAGTGTATGTATGTATGTAAGGGCTAATCTCTGAAACTACCGGTCCGATTCGCGCGAAAATTTACCCCTAGGTTCCCAGGGCGGCCAGGGGTGAAATAGCTTTTTCAGAATCCTAAAATTCCTTTTAGTTTTCGAGATATTGGGTTTTATACGTTTTGACGTTCAATAAACTGTCAATCAAACGCACCTCCTCGCGTTCGTCGAAAATTTGAATATACAGACAGTTCTGTAGTAAAAGTGTATCACTTATAGTAGTTTGTAGTAAAACGTAATCTTTTCTTAACGGTGACAACATAAAATTTATGAATTAAATTTCTTAAACGTCTCTTTTCTTAACGGTGACAATATAAAATTTATGAATTAAATTTCCTAAACGTCATCTTTTCTTAACGGTGACAATATAAAATTTATGAATTAAATTTCTTAAACGTCATTTTTTCTTAACGGTGACAACATAAAATTTATGAATTAACCTGAAATAAATAAAATTATAGATTATTTGAGAAAATATATAGGTGAAGAAGATGAATTTTTCTCATTATCATTAAATGAGATATTTTAAATGAGAAAGATGAAAGTATATATAATTTAAATGTAATATAAAATAGTCCAACGTTGATTATTCTGAGTAAATGCTATTTATATATAAATGTCATTATTTATCTATCAATAATTTTTATTAAATGAGATATTTAAATGAGAATAAATTCTGAAACTACCGGCCCGATTCGCGCAAAACTTTACCCGTAGGTTCTCAGGGCGGCCAGGTGTAAAATAGCTTTTTCAGATTGCTAAAATTCCTTTTAGTTTTAAAAATATCGGACATTTCTCGGCCTTTTGGTTTTAAAAAAGGGCTAAATTCTGAAACTTCAGATCCGATTCGAGCGAAAATTTAGCCGTAGATGCCCAGATAGGCCAGGGGTAAAATAGCTTTTTCAGATTCCTAAAATACCTTTTTGTTTTAAAAATATCTGACATTTCCCCTCCAGTTTCATTTATAGCAGCATATACAATAATGACGTCATACATACAAAGCTGAAGTTTTCTCGAATTAGATATTTATAATAAAAATGTTACAGTATACGGTTAAAATTATTGGGGTTTAACAGACTATTTAAATTGAATAAATAAAATTTAAATTATGCAGTTTTTGTCATTATTATCACGTGGTCGATCATAGAAGCATATTTAATAATTATCCATCCTTCAATTAATTATTTTATTATATTAAAGAAAATTGTATTTCAAATAAATCAGCTAACTAGAAAAATAAAATAATGGTGTTATTGTATAATAAGTAACAGCATTAATAAGCAATTTTTTCAAAAACATTTAATTTTAGTCGGATTTGATGACTAAAACAGAATTTGCATTTGGTTTGTCTTATTATATAAATATATACTAAAAATAGTGCGTTCATAAAATCATTCGGACCTTTCACATTATAAATTATTTCATATATGACCCCATTTTAGATAAGTCTTATTAATAGCTCATACTTAATTAACCTCTTAAGGACTGAGCCAAAGCAACGCTTGGCCGGGCACAGCTAGTATTAGGTAAACTATGATAATTACCCTATGCCCTCCCCTACAAGGGCCTATGCCTCTACTAATATGGGTCCCTGTGCCCTACAAAAGCCTATGCCTCTACTGATGTGGGTTCGAATCCCGGATAGGGCAAAATTTTTATTTTATTTAAAATTAAATTAATATATTGTTCTTGTTAATACCCTTGATAATATGGCTTTTTGGCCGTCCGCTGGCTACTGACCAATGAAAAAATCACCATTGAATTGTGATTCAAAATTTTCTTCTTTTTTTCAAATTAATATTTTGTTAATACCATTGATAATATGGCTTTTTGGCCGTCCGCTGGCTGCTGACCAATGAAAAAAATGACCATTGGCCAAAGTGTAAATCGAATTTTTTTGGACTTATATGTATTTATATACCGTCTATTGGTACTGACCAATGGGAAAAAATGACCATTGGCCAAATTGTGATTTGAAATTTTTTTTCGTCTCTTATGTATATATATCCTTTTTGACCGTGTTCTGGCTACTGACCAATGAAAAAAATTACCATTGGCCAAATTGTATTTATTTCGTTGATTAGGGCGGCATCTAATGAGTCATAAAGAAATTTATGAGCAGGAAACTTAGTTATAAATGGTAAACATTTTTTCATTTCCTTGTCATATGTCAATAATTAATCAATTTAAATTCCATGAAAATATATTTTGCAATTAATCAAAATATGCTTCTAAAATTCATGGGCGTAGCCAAGAATGTTTTTTGAAGGTTCTATTTTAACTAATAAAATGATTGAAAATGCAATTTTATTCATATAAAATTTATCATTAAATTCGGACACAAATCTAATCGCTGTCAATATCTGGCCATAGATAAAGTAATTTTCAAAAGAATGATGTGATTTTGATCAGACAACTGCCACTTTAAAATTAAAGCATTTTTTATTGTTTTTATGGATGAAACGGATTCTTCATGCAAACATGTTGATTTTAATCTTATCTTGCTTTTTAATGAAGTGAAATGTTATGATCGAATCGATTGAACCTAATCTTGATATAATTCATATGAAACTTAAAAGATTTATTACTTAAAATCTATAAATTATAATATTTTAAAAAAGTTATCTAAATATAAATTAGTTGAAAATTTAAAACTTTTAAATTAAATTGTAACTTTAATATGTCATTTAAGCTTATAAATCAAATATATAAATTTTTTTAATTTATATTAAAGAGTATTTAATTTTAAGTATTTAAAAAAATTATTTTACCACCAATATAATTATTCTTTGATGAAAATTATTTCAGACCAATTTTTAAAGTAAAAAATAAGATTTTTAATAAATTTAATAATGCCAGGTTCCTTTTCTGCAATTGTTTGGGCTATTTAACTGTCGAGCTTATCAACATTTAACGAGGTCACTATTATTTTTATATAATTGGAATAATTGACATAGGCAAAGAGATCACCCCCCGACTTTAAACAAAAATTTATAAAATTAATGTTAAATATAAGTAAAATAGCCGCGTAGCACTTTTAATCACTTTTTTAAAATAAATGTGTTTTGCTAAACAAAAAATTTATGATGATAAGTTATACAAAATTAAATTTGTGTTTCTTTTCATTAAAATTAACGAAGAAAAGCAGGGGTATATAGCATATAGAATCCTAATAAGGGAGGTAGTGTTGGAAAAACAGCTTTGTTTTATTGGTCGATCTCTGGCCTAAATAAGAAGACTAACGGCCGACTCTAGTCTGTTTTCGGACAAAGCCTAGATGTCGACTAAGAAAAACTAACCAAATGACCTTAACCCAGCCCTTTTGTTTGACAACGCTAATAGGAGGTGGCAAAATGATCGTGCTTGATAGACTAGCCTAATCCTTAGAAATCTGCAAAGTCACCTGTTTTTAACCCAACCCGACCCGAAGGCGTTTAATTTCTTTTACCAAATCCCTCCCTACCGCGTTTCAAATTTTGGGATCCGACGCGAGAGTAAGAAATATTGCGGCGTAAAATTTAATTGACAAATTAAAATTTGATTTCTGAAACTAATTTAAACCAACAATTTGATTACTAAATTTATACGAATGATTTATATATGATAGTATCTACAATATCGGGTCGCAATATAGTTTGGCAAAAAATAAACCTACTCTTATTTTGGTTTGTAAATATATATTTATGTATTTTAAATCCATAATGAACTACAAACGTCACACTGTTCAAATACAATTTAAAAAATATTATTTTGTTGATATATTTAACCTTTCACGAATCAGATTTTAATTTGTGTCCAAATTGAAACCATCAGATTTGAATAAACAAAGGGTTTCGGGTCACCCGTGCAAGTCTCGAAATCCGATAGCCAACAAATCCTTTAAAAACAATTATAAACGAACCAAAGTATATTAATAACAACCTAGAAAACTATTTATAAATTTCAACTAAACCTAAAAGTAAAACCACTTCATAATAAATTTATGTTAGTTTTAAAAGTGGAAAGTTATTAGGCAGATATTATGGTTTTGATGATTTCTAAAAAGATGCATATCAAATACAAGATGAGGTGTGTTGTGGTGATAACATTTTTGAATTCCATTTTTAGTTTTACCAAATTAGCTTATACTCTTAGATTCTCTATTATATTTTTGTTACTACAACGAATCTAAATTTGGCTGAACAAACTCACGACGATGTTATGTGTATAAATCTTTAAGGATGTAATATTTTATTCCTATAACATATAGAACCCTGCAAAATGGATTTTCTTTGGCCCGGGCCTATCATTTTTAAATTTATCCAAGCCCAACCCAAGATGCTTTTTTTTATTATTGGGGCTAATTTTATATTTGAAAACTATTTTACTATGTCAATATAAAATGAATTTGATTGTTATTATTTGTAATTTAAGCCAAGGATAAGTTTGGAATAACAAATTTCTCTTGCTACAACTTATTTAACTAACAAAATTTAAGGTAATAAACTTAATTTTTAAAATTAATTGTTCAACTAAAATAAATAAGCTTTTGAAATGTTTATTATTTATAAAGTTATAATAACTACTATGGATATATACAAAAACTAGAATAGGATTTGCAATTTTGTTTGAAAATCATTATACACCGAGGGAGGGGCAAAAGTTTGAAAGCTATATCATGTTTGCTTTGTGGAAAGTGTTTCTGTTATATTCAGTTGGGTTTTATTAAATCAGTGATTCTTAACCGGGGTGCCGTGAGAAGTTTGGCGGGGGCCGCCAAATTATGCAAAATATTTTGGAATATAATAAAAACATTCAGAAAAGCTTTAGAAAAAATAACCAGGGGGATTCGAACTCGTTGCCTTCTGTTTCAAAAACGTTCGCTATAGCCACTCACACCCTGCTGGTATAAAAAAAACTAGATTCCTGCATGAGGATAGCATCACATAGAGGCCTGCACGGGTCACCCGAAACCCGAGGTCGGGTTAAATTTTTTTGGGTTGGGTCGGGTTCGGGTTGAAAATTTTAGAATGCTTTCGGGTCGGGTTGGATTTATAGAGTCGGGTCAAAGGATATGAACCTTACATTACAAAATGAACGATGCGTATTTGTTAAATTAATGCTATTATCTATAATTTTTGTAAAACAATATCGAATTGTATAACTAATTATAATCATTCATTCATATAATCAATTTCCTTTTATATTTTTTTAATTTGGAGGCAAATTTAAATTTAAAGCTGAATCACGAAAGGTAAAATATTAACAAATGAGTATTTAATATTGTTTATAGTCTATGGAGTAAATTATAAATTTAACTACATAAAGATATAATTATATATTCAATTTAAAGTTGAATCACGAAAGGTAAAATATTAACAAATGATTATTCATAATTGTTTATAGTCTATAGAGTAAATTATAAATTTAACTACATAAAGATATAACTAAATATTCATGAATCAACAAAAAAGTAAGTTTTATTTATTATTATGTAGATCTAAAATTTCATACTTATTTTATTAACGCTTTCGGGTCGGGTTCGAATTGAAAATTTAAAAACGCATTCGGGTCGGGTTCAAAAAGTGACTTTGCAGGCCTCTAGCATTACAATCAATTGAAGCAAAAATTAACAAATTGGTTGATTGTTCAGCAGCAGAAATCTCATTAAATATATTTCCGAATGCATATATTATTATAAATGAATGCTTTTTATGTTTAGTTATCAAGTTTTTATGTTATTTAAATAGATAATGAAATAATAAAGTTGTGTTTTATGTTTATTATATAATAAAATGAAACAATAATAGAAAATCAATCTATTATAGATAATTTAACAAATATAAATTATTATGAAAAAAATGGGGGGCTGCAAAAAAATTATAAAATATTTGGGGGGCCGCGTGTATAAAAAGGTTAAGATAAGAACCACTGATTTAAATCACATTTTATAGTTGCCTTTTTTAATTCAAGCCAAGTTGGAACTTTGGGTCAAAAAGCTTGTGCATGGCTCTAATCATATATGAAATTAACATATACCTGAAGAAACATTTATACACTCTCCACACCCTCTCTAGAATGAAATTCTGGGTATGGCTATGATTGGAATGGTCATGATAAAATCATATGGATCCATGGGCGTAGCCAGGGGGGGGGGCATGGGGGGGGGGGGCGGCTGCCTCCCCCCCCCCCAGATGGCGAAAAAAAAATTTTCAATGCAAAAACCCTTAAAAATTAAAAAATTTACGTTTCCCCCCCCCCCCAATCCAAAACCTGGCTAGGCTCATGTATGGATCAATCAATTTCTTAGAGTAATGACATCATCTTATTTATCAAAACAAAGTTATTCCTAGCATAAACACCCGACACCAAATCAAACATAGACCTATTTAGAATAACTCTTGGAATTACCAAATTTTTAAATAGATTTATAATTTAAGCATTCTCAGAATTATTATCCCTAATTTTTAAAAAGCTGATATTTGCTTAATTTGAAAATCTCCTTTAGATATTCACATCTAAATCAAAATGTCAATACAAGATTTTGAGTCAAACTTTGGCAAATTTTATATTTATATATTTTTAAAGTATCAATTTAATTTTATTTAGTGCTAAGCACTTTATTTATAAAAGCACTATAAGTTTTTGACGCTTTTCTGTCCTTTCAAATGAACATTATTTTAAACATGAACCTTTAAATAAAAAAATAATTTAAAAATTCAGAAAATAAATAACATTTAAAATAATAACAAAATTATGAACTTATGATTTTTAAGTTTTTTCAAGATTTTCATTAATGGCAGAAGGTGAGGTAATATTGTTGGATTGCTTAACAAGCTTGTCTGTAATTAAATTAATGGCGGGGAGTTTCAGATTATCTTCATCACTAATGTCACTATTTTCATCAACACCACTCTCTTCTGTTGAATCATTATTTAAGTTTTTATCACTTTCTCCCTCATTGTGAGATATTTTTTTCTGCTTCTTAGCCCCTTTCTGCTTAAGTTTTCTTTTTAGCCTATTAAAACAATATGTAGAGATTCTTTATTTAAAAACCTTTTAGCCCGACGTTTAATTGTCTTAGCTTCTTCTTCTTTCTTAAACTTTTCCATTTTATCATTAAATTCCTTATCTTTTTTCTCCTTAATTCACCAATTAGCTTCATATATAGATAATTACTTTTATTAATTGGGAATTCATAATTTCCTGCCTTATCATATCTCTCTTCCTCAAATTTCTGTATAAATGAAATTCAGCACTTCCAGCTCCAGCACTAGATCCTTTAAAATAAATGTAAATAGCACCAATTTTTTTTTATAAAATTAGCTTATCATACAAAAAATTGATAGTTCATAATTGTGCAAACAAATGAAAAAACTCAAATTTACCCATTATGTTTCTCACAAATTCTGGTGGCCTAGGCGGTTCCCTATCTTGACATTTTTCAGGAATAACAATTGGCTTATCCTATTATGCTATAAAGATTAATTAATTTTAAATATACTATCGCCTTCATCAATTTATCTAAGATATGTTTTTGCTTTTTGACTGGATCGGTATTAAGCGACATTATTCAAAATAGTCAGATGTTTAAGATTAATTGATTACATTTCTATTTTTTTAACTGGTTGATTAAATATTATCCTATTATTTGCTTTTACCAACATGATTGATGGCTTTTATTTAGAATAGTAACCTGCGTCTGGTTTTTTAAACAGGAAATAATATGACACTCTAAAATTGCCTTTAAATACTTTCTTTGATTTATGACTGCTTATCCTATATGCTTTTGAGTCATCGCATCGGTATTTAATCCATAGGCCCCTCTCCCATTATCCCACTTTCTACAGTCCTTGTCCCCTCTACTACTAGCACCCCTGACCTTTCCTCTCGCCCCTTCCTCACCCCCAAACCTTTTAAAATCCCCACTTCACGACTCCCACCTCACTTCACCTTTACAGCTCTCCCCGAGTTGCCCCCCTTTTATTACCTGAACAAAATAGACTGGGTTGACAATGATAAGGCCTAAAACACTAAGAATGACTTCTGAAGCACATAAAAACATCATAGAACTTTAATTAGATGGAGCCTTCAAATTTTTTAAAGGAAAGATCTCATATACGTGAATACATACAAGAATAATCGTATACTATACCTTTTATCTATATAACATTATCTATGTCGTGTCCTCCTATACAATTAAACGTCGTGCTAAAAGGTTTTTAAATAAAAAATCTCTACATATTGTTTTAATAGGCGAAAAAGAAAACTTAAGCAGAAAGGGGCTAAGAAGCAGAAAAAAATATCTCACAATGAGGGAGAAAGTGATAAAAACTTAAATAATGATTCAACAGAAGAGAGTGGTGTTGATGAAAATAGTGACATTAGTGATGAAGATAATCTGAAACTTTCCGCCATTAATTTAATTACAGACAAGCTTGTTAAGCAATCCAACAATATTACCTCACCTTCTACCATTAATGAAAATCTTAAAAAACTTAAAAATCATAAGTTCATAATTTTGTTATTATTTTAAATGTTATTTATTTTCTGAATTTTCAAATTATTTTTTTATTTAAAGGTTCATGTTTAAAATAATGTTCATTTGAAAGGACAGAAAAGCATCATGTAATACCGTACTTATTCGATCAAACCCCTCCCCCGTACTTATATTCACAAAGGTTATAAAACTGCCTATCTCAACCCCCCCCCCCCCCCCCCCCCTTCTTCCTATATACATTAATTGCAAGTTCGTATCTTACTTGTGTCGGATACCCCTTTTGATCTTCGTAGAATATATATATAACATCTGTGGTATTACTTGTACTGATTTTAATAGTATTTTGTCTACACAATCTCCCCTCCCTGGCCTTACAACTTCATATGTGGTACTTTTACTTTCCACTTTTGATTTCAAGTATTATGTTTTTACTCACTCTCGAATTCTTGTAACCTTTCTAAAATATGAAGAAATAAACTACAAATTGCGTTAAACTCAACATAACAATGGTGTCAGAGAAGATAAATATCCCACTCCTACCCTCGGTAAAATCGTTTAAAAAATAATTTGGACCAAATCGCGTCCCCAACCCCCTCTCATCGGAATAGAATAAATCATATTCTTAGAATAAGATTCTAGTTGTTTGAAAAATAATATGGAACAAATCTTTCCCCCTTCCTGCAGAATAGAATAAATAATATTCTTGAGATTAAATTATCACTGAAAAAACAACAAGCTAATTATCACCCGATTGCTGCAAAACCTAAGAAAAAACGGAATCGTACTAGAGCGCAAGCCATTCGTGTAACAATACAGAAAGAAAAGCCAAAAAACAGCAGTTGGACGGAAGGATGTTCCCCCCGCCCCAACGAAAGGTGGTTTAAAAATATCCGGGAACACGTAAGTTTAAAATGCAATTACTTTCACTAATCGTAATAATTATTTTGTTAGTATTCTATATTAGCTTAACATTTCAAAGTTTCCTATTTTCTTAATCAAAATTTTATTAGCGACTGTATAAATATATTATATTCATTAAAATGTTTAATCGCAATCCATCAATATTTATTCATTTTTATGTTTACTTAACGATAAGGCTTTTATTATACTGTTTATCGTATTAGCAATTTTATTGTGTATAATGATTTATTTAAAGTTAAGAAAGGTTGAGAAAATATTTTTAGTTAAAAATACCCCCTCATAACAATAATTATACCAACCCATTTAATAGGGGACCCCGCACCCCCTACACCCCTTACAATTTTAATTTTAATGAAAATTCGCCCGCGCGTGCGCAGAGGGAATGGCCAGGCAATAGGAAGTGTTGTTTAAGCAATACTACAAATAAAGAGGAGACTAAGGCTGACATATGTTAAGATTGTAGGACCAGTCTGCCTCAGGTCAGTTATAGTTCAATGGGTCATTGTGGTGGCCAACATTGTTCTGATTGACGGTTAGCGAAGGCTGGTACTAGTATCTCAAATGTAAATTTAATTAATTTTTTTAACGCGCGTTCGCCTTATGTTACATTAAATATCGATAATAATTATATAACATTTTTAGCCGATACGGGCTCCACAATTTCGCTGATTTCGCAAATAAATTTTAAAAAATATTGGCCCGAAAAATTATTAAAAAAAGCTAGCATTTTAGCAAAACAATTAAATGGCTGTCCTATTAACATCTTAGGTTATACGAAAGTGAATGTGAACGCCGCGGGGTAGAGTTTAGAATTTGATATATATATTGTTGATGAAAATATTGAGAATATAATGGGATGGACATGGATAAGAAAGATTGGTCCCTTAGTTAATTATTGGGGAATTTGTAAATATAATAAAATTAATTTTGTTCACTGCAATAAGGATAATATTGGTGATAATAAAGCTGTAGATAAAGTCGGGTCTGAGCCTACGACCATAATTGGTAGCAGGAGTCTCCTTATTTTCAGACGAGGGCAAGGTTTCAAATAATGAGACTAGTTCCTCGTGTATGGAGGTAAAGGCATATAAAAATGCCGAGAATTCCTCATTAAAATGGATCGTAGGGATGTTCGGAACGATAATGATCTATGGCGTGATAAAATTGACAAAATTAAAGCAGAGTTTGAAGAAATTTTTGCGAACGAGTTAGGATGTCTAAATGATAACATATTTTCAATTAAGATTAAAGATCAAAGCGCTCCACGTTTTTGCCCAGCCCGGCGCATTCCATTAATATGGAAAGACCAAGTTGAATATGTTATTAATACTTGGTTAAAAGATGATGTAATCGAGCCGGTTGATTATTCGGATTGGGCAACACCTTTAGATCCGGTTAAAAAACCTGATGGAACGATAAGGGTTTGTGCCGATTACCGAATAACAATCAATAAATGTGTTGTGGATGTGAAATACCCCCTGCCCAGAATTGAAATGGTGTTAGCAAATTTAAAAGGCGCAAAACTTTTTTCAAAAATTGATTTGGCTAATGCCTATTTGCAATTGCGCGTAACTGGTAAATCCGCTAAATTATTGACCATTAATACAGAATAGGGTTTATTTGCGTTTAAACGTTTACCTTTTGGGTTAAGTGTGTCAGCGGCGATCTTTCAAAGAACAATGGCTTCGATTTTTTTGAATTTAGAAGGCATAAATTTTTATTTGGACGATATCTTTATCACTGGTTCCACTAGGGACGAACATGACAAGCGTCTAATAACTGTGTTAAAATTAATTAAAGCAAAAGGGTTACGTGTTGCTGAAAAAAATGCGTATTTGCTGTAGAAAAGTGTTATATATGTGATATATATATGATGTTGTATATGTGTTGTTGTATATTGGTATATCATTGTATACAGATTATATGATTGAATATTGTAAGCCAAATCCGAGTTGGCGAAAAGGAATATATGTTTTTTATCTAATTAATCTTTCTTTTGTTATTGATATATATAGAGTCCCCACCCCGGCCCTAGTTATTACTTCTCCTAATCTATAATATATCATTATACTATCTTTATCTTTACTTAATAAATGATTATCCTTAGATTAGATATGATTGAGTTCAAATAAATGGTGATAGTGAAAGAAGAACTCAAGCCTCAATTAAACCAAGGTAATTGGACAAAAAAAAGTGAAGAAGAAATTCAATAATATGAACTTATGATGTCAATTCAAGGAGAATTCAAGGGATAATAAGAACTTATGATGTTAATTCAATGCTTAATTCTAAGGAGGAAAAGAGATAATAATATGAACTTATGATGTCAATTCAAGGAGAATTCAAGGGATAATAAGAACTTATGATGTTAATTCAAGGAGAATTCAAGGGATAATAAGAACTTATGATGTTAATTCGATGGATAAGGAAACATTATTCTAGGGATGTGGGGATAATTATGATGTTAATTCAATGAGAATCCAAAGGATAATAAGAATTCAGGATGTAAATTCATTATTCTAGGGAGATCATATCAGGATGTTACTTCATTAATCTATGGATATGGGAGGATAGGAGTATGCCCAACTTAAAATAGAAAACTACATATGAAATTAACCCTGCCACTAGCTTCCCCAAAATCCACTTGTCCAAATCCACACCCTCAAACCCCCATATTTCCCCTTCTGACAATTTCCATCCCATCTTACCTTCCCAGCTAATCCATTCTTGGAAATAGCATCCCCAGAATCCACGTAGCCAAGTCCACACCCTCAAACCTACAGATTTCCCTACTGATAATTTCCATCCCATCTCACCCTTACAGCTAGCCCACTTTTAAAGTTATGGAATGTTAAACATTGTTGTTGGAGTGAATGCTCGAAGAACAAAACCAGGAGGAACCTTCATTCTTTAAGAGGAAAGATCTTGTATATTGGTGATTCATTCTTTAAGGGGAAAGATGTTATATATGTGATATATATATGATGTTGTATATGTGTTGTTGTATATTGGTATATCATTGTATACAGATTATATGATTGAATATTGTAAGCCAAATCCGAGTTGGCGAAAAGGAATATATGTTTTTTATCTAATTAATCTTTCTTTTGTTATTGATATATATAGAGTCCCCACCCCGGCCCTAGTTATTACTTCTCCTAATCTATAATATATCATTATACTATCTTTATCTTTACTTAATAAATGATTATCCTTAGATTAGATATGATTGAGTTCAAATAAAAAGGTTATGTATTTAGGACATATATTAGGAGACGGTTGTGTTAGACCATGACTAAGATATATGCTATCCAAAATGCGAGAATACATCTTAATAAAAAACTATCGTCATTTTTAGGATTAATGACTTATTATAACAGGTTTATCAGTGATTATAGTAAATATGCAGCCCCATTGTATGATTTAACTGGCGTAAATAGCATATATAATTGGACTGATGAGCATGAAACATGTTATAATTATTTAAAACAAGTTCTTTTAAAGCAACCTATATTAAAATGTTTTGATCCGGAAGGCGAAAACGTTTTAAGGGTTGATGCATCTAATAAGGGAATTGGTGGCGCATTATGCCAATTAGAAGGCAGCGTAGAACACCCTGTAATTTATTTTTCCCGTAAATTAACTAAACCTGAATTAGATTATTCGGTAATAGAGAAAGAGGCGTAAGCAATGGTTTATGGCCTGAAACGATGTAGAGAATATTTAATCGGAAAATCGTTCATCGTTTATACAGATCACAAACCATTGGTCTCTTTGTTTATTAAAACTAACACCGATTTTTTAATGTCACTGTGATAGGTAGTTTTTACTTCATTTGGTTACTGCGGCAGCCGTAGTTAGGTTGTTAATTCTTTGGGCTAGCCTATGCTAATGAGATAGCGTCGGGAAAGAAATGTATTTTGTTATGTGAATAGACGTGCACTAATTAGAAGCAGGCGTCGAACGGTCGGCATCCCTCATGGCTCATTCAAATTAAGAGGCGCATCGACTAGGTTATAAGGCTGGATTTTACGCTGCATTTTCATCATATATTTATTTTTGTCTCTGGGTAGTAACCGCTATTGACCATCGAGAGCCCAAGATCCCGCGAACCAATTTCTCCACGTAGACAACACCCGTTATAGTCAATTAGTTTCACGGAGATTTACTCACGACCATCGTGCAACCCATATAACATTATTACTCAATCGATATTTTATTTGTCTTAATTATAACCCACGTTCGTCCGATATTATTTATACTAGTTATTGATACCAATAAAAGGTTGTCTTCTGGATATTACAGTGTCGTCGGGTTATAAAATTGGTAGCACGAGGCTGAGAAGATATACCCACGCATAGAGGCGGATAACGGAATTTCTTTTAAAGATCTCAACCTTCAATCCCGATACACAGAACTCAAGGCATTAGACCTTGGATTGTTCGTACAAGACAAAAGAAAAAGGACAACGTAAGTTTTTAATTTTTATTTCTAATAATGGAAAAATCTTTCTTAGTTATTATAATATTAATATTAATTTTCATGATGAGTCTGTATAGTCCTGCATTTAGGTGGACATTAATTAAATTATTGATGTCAACGCTGAAATTTAATTTCTGTTTCGATCACGTATCTTATTTTTATAATCGTGTTGGATATAGTCCTTCATTTGGTTAAACACTAATTAAATTGTTCAGATCACGCTAAAAAATTTGATTTCTTTCACTGATCTTAGTTTTATATCATGTTTGGGCCGAAAGCTTCATTTAATTTTATTAATTTTGTCGTAAGTGAAAAAATGTTTTTGATAGTTTTGGTGCTGATTATAATTGTAAAATTTTTGATAATTAAATTGCAGCGCGTAGAACAGGTTTACAGAGTTAAGTCCTCGGTCCCGCGTTGCTTCAATTGCGATAGATTAGGGCACATCAGGCGCAACTGTAATGTAGGCCGTAACTTTGAAAATAACAGGGCGCATTTTAGATATAGATCTCAGTCGCGTGAACCTTATAATAGATGGGAATAGACAGTTTATAATGATAACCAAGTTATTCCGGGTAATTTTGAGAATAGGGCCACGCAGGAAAATTCTGTTAATCCTGGGCCGCGTAACTTTAATTGATGCTCGATTAGCGCGGACAACACTAATATTGTTTATATTAAATTTTTTAATTCTTCACAAACTCCGGTGGTTAATTTAAATATTGAAGGCATGCAAATAAATTTTTTAGTAGATTCTGGGGCTTCTATTTCTGTGATAAGTCAATGTAATTTTTTAAAATTTTTACCTTTTAAAACTATCAATAAAAGTCATGTTTTAGTAAAACAGTTAGAAGGGTCGAATCTCAAAATTTTGGGGAGTACGAAAGTTCGAGTATGTGCAGGCGTGGAAGTTTTGAAATTAGAGTTATTCGTTATCGATGAGAAGATAGATAATATTATGGGGTGGAATTGGATTAAATTGATTGGGCCTCTAGTTAATTGGTGGGGCATTTGTAAAGATTCCACGTATAATTGAAAGATCAATTGTTTAATCAATAATGCTAATGACCATGCAACACCCGGTTTCAAGGTAGCATCTATGCATAAATCCTTGGTTGTTATTAATGAGGCAATGGATGATCCAACCTCGGTTTCAGGGGCAAGGGTTTTTGTTGATAAGCCTACGACCTCTGGTTGGGTTGATTGTGATGGTCAGTACGTCGGGAGACTGTGGCATTTTAACATTGATAAGATTAAAGCTGAATTTTTGGAGATTTTTCGAGATGAATTAGGATGTTGCAATTCCTCGTTTTTGTCCTGCCCGTCGAATCCCGTTTATGTGGATTGAGAAGGTCAATAAAGTTATAGATAGTTGGTTAAAGGATAATGTGATTGAACCAATAGAGTATTCGGAGTGGGCTGCCCCTTTAGTACCCGTTGAGAAAAATGACGGTAGCATAAGGGTTTGTGCCGACTACAGAATAACTATTAATAAACAGGTGATAGAGGTTAAATACCCCTTACCCAGAATAGAGATGGTCTTAGCTAATTTGAAAGGTTCTAGATTCTTTTCAAAGATTGACCTTAGTGCATACCTTCAGTTACGTGTAGATGATAAGACGTCTAAAATTTTAACAATAAACACCGATAGAGGTTTGTTTGCTTTTAAACGATTACTTTTTGGTTTAAGTGTGTCAGCGCCAATTTTTCAACGAGCAATGTCTTCTATTTTTAATAATTTAGATGGTATTTTTCTATTTAGATGACATTTTGGTTACGGGTTCAACGCAAGCCGAGCATGACTCACGACTAGTTAATGTTTTATCTTTAATCAAGAGTAAAAATTTACGTGTTTCAGCGAATAAATGCATTATTTGCGCAACTGAAATAACTTATTTGGGTCATATATTAGCCGATGGCTGGGTAAGGCCTACTTTAATTAAGATTGAAGCTATAAAAAATATGCAGAAGCCTAATAATAAAAAGGAGTTGTTTTCATTTTTAGGGCTTATGAATTATTATAGCAGATTTATTGATAATTATACGAAGTTTTCGGGTCCCCTATACGAATTAACAAAAGATAATGTCTTGTTTAAATGGGAAGATAAAGTAGATCAATGTTTTAATTATTTAAAAGATATTTTGTTAAAGGATTCCATCTTAAAATGTTTTGATCCGGTTAAAGAGCACATCTTAAATGTTGATGCATCCAACACGGGTATAGGAGGAGCTTTATGTCAGGTCGAGGATGGAGTAGAACATCCGGTAATTTACTTTTCGCGTAAACTTAATGGGGCAGAACGCAATTACTCGGTGATTGAAAAAGAAGCGCTTGCTATAACTTTTGGGTTATAACGATGTAGGGAATATTTAATTGGCAAAACCTTTACAGTTTTTACCGATCACAAGCCTTTAATCAATTTGTTTCAAAAAATTAATACTGAATACTTGATGTCCCCACGTTTGCAAAGGTGGTTAATAATACTGGGTAAGTTTTCATTAACATTAAAATATCGTAAAGGTAAGAATAATTGTTTAGCAGACGTTTTATCGCGTATGAGTGGTAATAACGAGAAGGCTCACAACGATATTGGGACCACGCACACTAGTGACTATTACATTAAGGTATTAAAAATTGTTGAATTTAACGCCATAGTTAAGAGCTCAGAGACTGACCCCGATTTTATTAAAATAAAAGATGTTTTATTGGGTAATGAGGATAGTCAGTCGGTACCTTTAGCTTTTAAGCATGTGCTTAACGAGCTTTATTTGGAGGATAACGTAATTAAACGTAGCGAAAGAGTTGTCATACCTGCCGAGCTACGTGAGGATGTTTTAAAGGTACTTCACGAAGGGCATACAGGTATTACAAAGATGAAAGACATAGCTAGAAGGTATGTCTGGTGGCCTAAAATGACGAGAGGTATTGAAAGACAGGTTCGACAATGTGAATGGTGCAAGGCAAAGACGGCCATGCCTCGCAGAGACAAAGCGGCGAGATGGACACGTCCTAGTGGTCCTTGGGATCGCATACACATTGATTTTTTCGAACTTGAGAAAAAACGCTATATTTTAATTGTAGATGCTTTTTCGGGTTGGACTGAATTTAGAAAGGTTTTTAATATATCCACCCTGGTAACAATTAATTTTTTAAAGGATTTAATTAGTTCGTATGGTTTTCCAAGGTGCGTAGTAACCGATAATGGCAGAGCATTTACTAGCGCCGATTTTAATAAATTTTGTGAACAGTGGAAAATAAGACATGTATTTACACCACCATATCATCCAAGTTCTAATGGACAGGTTGAGAGATATGTAGGTATAGTTAAAAAATGGATTAGGTTATCTCAGTCTGGTAAGGACGGTACCTGGCTATATAAATTATATCATAACATGTCTCCCAGGTATCCAGATCGATTACCAGTAGGCGAGGAGTTTCTTAATAGTAAATTAAAATATCCGCCTGATTTTTTATTAGAATTAGATAATGATAATAATACTTTAACGACTATCCCTCGTTTTAAATTAAATCAGCTAGTATGGTCACGTAACTATGCAGGTGAACCCATGTGGGTTTTGGCACATATTATTGATCATATTGGTAATAAGATTTATAAAGTAAGACTTTTAGAAAGTCAGAAAGAGGAAGTAAGACATTTGGAGCAATTATTGATGCACGATGTCTAATTAATGTTTTTTTATATCTAGATGCGTTTACAACTTTCCTGGTGCTCGATAGAGGTGGTGGTGAGGAGAACAGTGGCTATTCATCCGCCGGGGCCCATTCATTTAACAATGATAATCGGGGTAGACGGACTACCTAGGGTAGTAGCGATGATCGAGCCACCACCATCGAGGGTGCTGGGGGACCAGTTCCGTATGGAGGTCCGCGACATGTGAGACCCGTGAGCAGGCCTCGGAGGAGGTGCAATGGGTGCCGTCGTTGGCACGTGATGCCCATGTGCGCAGGGAGGAGCACAGGCACGGCACAGGTAGGTGACGTGCCTCTGGCTACTCCTGAGGTAATCCCAAGGGCAAGTGAGGCGGGGCCAGCTGGTAGTGAGCAATCGTCGCTGAGTGCGGCGGAGGCACTACAACAACTTTCCCTGGGCACTAATAAGGAGGTGCCAGAGAAGGTAAAAAGGGAAGGTGTGGTAGGTAGTTTTTACTTCATTTGGTGACTGCGGCAGCCGTAGTTAGGTTGTTAATTCTTTGGGCTAGCCTATGCTAATGAGATAGCATCGGGAAAGAAATGTATTTTGTTATGTGAATAGACGTGCACTAATTAGAAGCAGGCGTCGAACGGTCGGCATCCCTCATGGCTCATTCAAATTAAGAGGCGCATCGACTAGGTTATAAGGCTGGATTTTACGCTGCATTTTAATCATATATTTATTTTTGTCTCTGGGTAGTAACCGCTATTGACCATCGAGAGCCCAAGATCCCGCGAACCAATTTCTCCACGTAGACAACACCCGTTATAGTCAATTAGTTTCACGGAGATACGACCATCGTGCAACCTATATAACATTATTACTCAATCGATATTTTATTTGTCTTAATTATAACCCACGTTCGTCCGATATTATTTATACTAGTTATTGATGCCAATAAAAGGTTGTCTTCTGGATATTACAGTGTCTTCGGGTTATAAAAGTCACCCAGGTTGCAAAGATGGCTATTAACTTTAGGTAATTCACTTTAACCTTAAAATATAGTAAAGGAGATGAAAACCATTTGGCCGACGTAATGTCGCGTTTGGGCGCATCCATAACGGAAGTTATGGATACATCTTTGAGTTGCGATATTGTCGGTGGACATTTAATTAATAGTATAAACATAATTGATTTAAGCAAATTGTAGAATCCGTCAATGACGATCCCGATTTAAGTTTAATTAAAAATATTTTATCAGGATCGGACGAATTCGCACCGATTCCTATACCTTTTAAGCACGTGTTTAATCAACTTTATGTTGATGAAGGTGCGAAAAGGCAAGGAAAATTGGTCATACCAATTGGGCTTAGGAAACAAGTATTAGAACTGTTGCATGCAAGCCATTTTGAAATTGTTAAAATGAAACAAATTGCACGAGATTACGTATGGTGGCCTAAAATTACAAAGGATATTAATGCTTTGGTTAGGCTTTGCGAATTGTGTAAAGTTAACGCAGCTTGCCGCGAAAAGATAAAGGCGCGACTTGGCCATGTCCAAAAGGACCGTGGAGTCGTATTCATATAGACTTTTTCGAGTTTGATAAAAGGCGTTTTATTTTGATCGTTGACGCCTTTTCAGGGTGGACGAAATTTAAAAATGTTTCTCAAATAACGAGTAAAGTGACTATAAATATTTTGCAAGAATTAATAGGCGCTTATGGTTTTCCCGAAATTATCGTTACCGATAATGGCAAGGCTTTCGTAAGCTTAGAATTTAAACAGTTTTGTTTGAATTATAAAATAAATCATTTGTTGACTCCCCCATATCATCCTAGCTCAAATGGGCAGGTAGAAAGGTATGTAGGAATCGTAAAGAAATGGTTAAATTTAGCTAAAGCGACGAAGGAAAGAACATGGTTATATAAACTTTATCACAACATGTCTCCAAGATATCCTGATCGTCCTGCAGTTAGCTACGAATTTTTAAGTCGTAAATTAAGATACCCACCAGATTTTTTAAATGTTGATGATCACCAACAATTGCCAATGGTAGGTAAACCAAAGTTTCAGCTTAACCAAAAGGTTTGGTATGGGTAAACCTAAATGGCTTTTGGGTGAGATTGTACAACAGGTTGGTTCTAAAATTTTTAAAATTAAAGATGGACAAAGTGATAAGAATGAAATAAGACACACGGAGCAATTAAAATTATGTGAGCCCTAATACGTTTGTCAGTTAAAGGCACACGAACAATTGAGATTGTGTGAGTACTATTTTAATTATTATTTTAACTTTGTATTTGGTACATCGAAACTCATACCTTTTCGAAAACTTGACAAAATTCAAATCACGTGACGATTGCGAGTGCGCTCATCAACCAAGATTGCCAAGCCAGTACTAAATTGTAATTCAGATCGTTCAACACCTCACATTATGACAACGAGTAAAAAGATGAATTTTGGCGATGAAAATGAAACAATGACAATATCTTGGCTCTTCACCTCCGAACATATGAAAAGATAATATCAATAAAACCCCCCCCCCCCCCCAATTGTTTTTGAAGTTGGCTCGCATCAAGAAACCCTAGTTGACAAAAACGCTTTATCTCTTCATATAAACCACAAATTAATTTAATCCTTAGAAATAGCTTCCACGAAGCCCACTTTAAAACATCCTTACTCTCAAAACCTTCCATATCTTTCAGACTGAAATTTTCCACCCCACCTCGCCTGTACAGCTAGCCCAACAAGCTTCTCACCTATGATTACATAAACAAATTTAGGATTAACAATTGCAATAATAATTGGAGAATACACATGGTTGATAAATCACATAAAATTATACTATTACAAAATCAGATGGAGTCCTGAATAGTTTAACTTTTAATTTGTCTAACATTTTCTGCAGATTATATTATCGCAATAATCATATGTTAAAGTTGATTTCGTTATATCAATTACTCTATTGTCTACATATATCCCTACCCCTGGCCTTATTCTTTAATACCATATTCATTATTAATATATTTATAAACCGATTACAATAAATTGAAAAAAAAACCATTAAATCCATAAAATTCAGACACAAAGTCAGAAAATATACAGAAAGTTTCAACATGAACTGTAACTTAGCCTGAAGTAAAACATCTAGAAATCAAGACTTTAGCCCACAAATCTTTTAGTATCTTATCTATGCGTTGCCCAGAGCAAGCGCCCCTCTCAACCCAAACCTAAAGATGGTCACAAAATACTCTGTCAACCATCCCACATCCAGTATGAAACAAGATCACCCAGACTACAACAGATATGTTTTTTTGAAAAGGGGAAGGTGTCGTGTCCTCCTATACAAATCCCCCCACCCCTCACCGCACTGCTATGCACACGCGTTTGTAATACCGTATTTATTCGATCAAACCCCTCCCCCGTACTTATATTCACAAAGGTTATAAAACTGCCTATCTCATACCCCCCCCCCCTTCTTCCTATATAAATTAATTGCAAGTTCGTATCTTACTTGTGTCGGACACCCCTTTTGATCTTCGTAGAATATATATATATAACATCTGTGGTATTACTTGTACTGATTTTAATAGTATTTTGTCTACACAATCTCCCCTCCCTGGCCTTACAACTTCATATGTGGTACTTTTACTTTCCACTTTTGATTTCAAGTATTATGTTTTTTTACTCACTCTCGAATTTTTGTAACCTTTCTAAAATATGAAGAAAAAACTACAAATTGCGTTAAACTCAACATAACAATCTACATATTAATGAGTATTTCTTTCTATTTATTTATTCCTATTTTTCCTTTGAAAATATGACTATGCAAGTTATAAATAATTATACTTCGAAAATAAACTAAAAGTTAAAGTATATTTATAAATTTCATATCATTTTTTTGTAAAGCACCATTTTTAATTCTGAAATAATATTTAAAAATGGTCAAATTATTAATTTTTTCATTTTTCACCGTATATTATTTAGAATGTTGTTTTAAATATTTCACTTGTTCAATATCTATTTTAAACCGTTTTGATAGATTACAATAATTATTACAATATATGTTAAATTACCTAAATTGTACACATATCGTTCGGCGGAAAAAATGTTTCATTTTATGCAGTTTAAGATAATGGTATAAATTTAACAAAACTGAGCATATTTCCATAAATGCACTATAATAAGCATTGCATAACCCTAGCAAAAACCGCGATAACAACATTTTGCAAGCAAATCTAATTTTTTTGTGCTTTGTAAAAATTATAAAAAAAATTTAATTGCGTCCAAAATGTTGGAGTTATAGATATTATTATTTAATATGATTCAATAACTAAACAATATCTATAACAACCAAATAAGCTCAATATAAAATAACATACGTCATTATTTTCCACGATTAATGAGTTTGTATTTTTTTTTAAATATCTCACAGTTTAATTAAACATGAAAAATTATATAAATTTTATTAAAATATCAAAAAACGTTGCCTATTGTTTTTTAGCTTTTAAAAATATTCATCATTTTTAAATAAATAACAATACTTTGGGAGATAAAATTTAAAATGTCAAGTACTCTGCTTTTAAATTTTAAAATATCTTATAAATGTGTTAATAATACTTTATAACCAAATTTGACTTCTTAAAAGGTTAATTTACGTTATTATATAGAGAAAAATAATATGTTAGAGGATGTTTCTTCACTTATCTTAATTAAATTACAATATTGGTTATAAAATATTCTTTAATTTAACTATTGTTTAAAATTGATAAAAAAATTATCAAGAATCGTCAAGATACATATAAAGCGACAGTTATAATTTAACAAAGAGATATTTAAGTCCGTTTCTAGATGAGTTCGCACACAGGAGGTACTGTAATATAGGAATAAAATGGTTCTTCTATGCTTTCAATTTTATTTTCAACATTGCCTTTGTCACCACCTAACACTACGCCGAATAATTTGATACCTATGAATAATATAGTGATAATATTAATACCCAAACAAAACTAATTAGTAAAATTATCTAATTAGACGAATAGAGTTTTTAATTTTTACTAAATGTTTTTGATTTATGGCAAAATGGACTAAAAAGGAAAAACAAAAATAAAAAAATTGTAATTTTTGGATAATTCATATATTTAACATTGTTTTATTTAAAAACATGACAAGTTTTTCAATATTTTTCAGACCTTTAAATATTTACACACAAGATTATTTTATATTTATTCCACTTGATTTTTATCTTAGGCCTTAATGATAAATTTTAGTGAGTATCGAAATTTGTTTTGTCATGGTAAACAATTCTATATGCGATATTATAGGATTTGCGTCGGAACAAATAATTTAATTAATAATTTTATCACACTAACATTTCGAAATTAAATTGCCTTTGTTCTCAATCCTAGCCATCTTCTTTTAATTTAAATTTATAAATTTTTTTTTAAGTTTATTGTTCATATTATTAGTAGTCTTTGTTTTTATTAAAATAGGCACTTTTTATATAAAATATTTGTCGCGATTAAAGTTTTCTTATAGCAACATCTGTTTAAAAATCATACTCATATTTACATTAAGTTGACTGTAAGACATTAAAATTTGTCATTAATATTTGTATATAGAAAAACTTCGTTTGCATTCTTTCGAAAATTGATTACCATGGGCGTAGCAGAGGGAGGTAGGGACGGGCGACTGCCCCCCTCTAATCGAAATCCTGGCTACGCCCATGTTAAAGACTCTTAAGAACTCATAGATTTCACTTAATCTATAATATAAAAATGGGTCAACAGAATTCATTACTACTAAATTCCCTACATTTAATTAAACAATTCATCTTGCTTAACATAAACATTATTCATATATGACTTACCCTTTTCCTTATAGAGAGTTTGGAGATATCGTAGATTGCTTTTGTCTGTAAAATGATTTCCATGATCTTTGGGCGAGATGGAAATAACTATTTTAGGTGCATTTGGCCTCGCCGATTTCGTCAGCATTCTAAGAGCCGAACTTAATGCCTTCTCTATATTTCCCATTTGTCCTCCTAAAATTAATTAGTTACGTCATCAAACATATGTCTCATTTATAAAAGCTTTGAGCTAGTGTATGTTATTTGCATAATTAATTAATATTCAAGTTAACGCTCTTCCTTAAACGTTTGAACTGAGACATTTCGAATGTCCTTGGCCTATATTCCACATAAAACGTTATAGTAACAAGCAGTTAATCATGTCAAAATATAGGTTTTAAGATATTTTATAATATATCATAGATATACAAACCTTCTTAAATATCTTACTTTGACCCGGTATATTTACCTAAATATTTAACGTTGTCTAATTTATGATTTAACTGTTCCACACTTATCCCATGTTCTATGTCCAACTCCACTTTAGTATCTTTGGAGTAGGATAGTATGCCAATATTGGTTCCCATTACGTCAACATCGTTCACTAGGTTAAGATTGCCGGTTATAAACTATGATTTAAATATTTACAATAGTGTTATTTAACGAGCGTACCTTTCATATAAATCTATCTTTACCTTAAATGCTAATAAAACACTGCATGTATCATCTTAAAAATGCAATTTATTTAAGGGTCAACTTTTATGAGTCATTGAATGTTATGATGAAACAAACATTGCAAAATTAACTATCAAACAACCGATCGGAGTTAGTAATTTAATAACTTGATAAGAGATGTTTGAAATTAGACCTTTAATATAAACAGAAGACACATCGTCATTTACACCCATACATTAATCGCGATCATTAAACTAGTTAATAAAAACATGTTTACTTTGGCAAAATATTTAGCACATTGAAATTTGTCCAACCCCATAGAATTACTAGCATCAAAAAGGAAGACGACATCTATCGGATAGGGGATACGAGACTGAAATCTATCTAGACTACGCGTCTCCCTAGCCCATTTCTTGTGCTTTTTTAGGAAGGCTTTTAGGTTATGAAGAGCATGGACCATATGTTTGGAAATCTTGTCAATCAAGGCTTCCAAGTCATGATGATTATACTTCTTCTTGGCTAATATATATAGTTTCAAATAATTTGTGTTTATATTGAAAGGATAGTTGTTGCAAAATATAGTAGACTTTACATTGTAGAAATTAATATGTATAGTATAAGAAAATTATTTTTAGTTTACATGAGGGAGGAGGTGCATATGTGGGTGGCTGTGTCGTAGTTGGGGGTTCAGTAGGGGCATAAGCATAATCCACAAATGAAGACACTTGTCCTATTAGAAATATTGACAAAAAAAGTCCCACCAGAACTTTGGAAATATTTATGGGTTTCAATAAAACCATCTGTGTATTCAATGTGAAGTTTGGAGAGATAAATTTAATGTGTTTTAGATAATGAAAATTTAGGAGTGGATTAGCTATTTTAATTTTGGTTAGGAGTTGGTCTAAACAACCAAAGAAAAAGTGGGTCAAAACTTGCTTTCTCAAGAATTATTCGCAGTGAATAATTAAACGCATTATACCGACGGCTATGTATATTTTGCAAAAAGAGGTTAATCTTATAATTTTTATGTCCTTGAGAATTACACAAACTTAAGCAATGCAAAATGTCAAACAAATAGCTAAAACTTGTCAAAATTATAGCCCTTTCAAATACTACTAATCTAGTATATAAAATTGTAAAGACTTAAATAACGGCACACATATTCAATTTTAAGCGAAAATATGAAACAGCTTAGGAAATTATTCATTACAAATTAATCGCGAAATATTTTGCAATCTAACCAAATATACTTTTTTATAGCAAAATATTTTTGTAAATAAGTTAATTTTTGAGTATTTTTAAAGCATAGCTAATCGAATTGGCAGTTTAAATTATATATCATCGTTTTTTTTCTATCATACAAAAATAGTTGTCACAATTACTTTATTTGTGTGTATAAAAGTTACGTCCCTATGTTATATTTAATTAACAGGTATATGGCCCAAGTGTAGAAGATTTAATCATGATTTTAGCGATTATTATAAATATTTCTAAAATTTATAATATTTAGTATAGTGACAATTTTACACTTGTAATTTAACGTTTAATTAGATCTTTGTCACTTTTAATCCTAAAATTAACTCTAGATAATAAGCCATCGATCTATTTATTATCCTTAAAAAAATGTTATTGTTATAATTTTTTTTAAAATTTATATCATAAAAGGCATTTTTACAATTAGCAAAGATTACTTTATTCAGATTTTGACAACAATTTAAACAAAGTCCAGCAGACTGTGTTTGTCAGTTAATTTGAGTATAATTATGTTTAATCTTACAATGCTTTATACCTGCATAGGAAGAGAAAATAACATAATGTTCGTGTCTAGATTAATAAATTATACCCAAAATACTTAATTGTCAAAATGTAGTTGTCATAAAATAAAATTGCAATTTATTTGATGGTGAAACATTAATACTTTAAAAAATTAAAATTAAAAACGTCAATGCCGCTGATCAACTATAACCTTATAATGTAACGCGTCTTTCGAAATTTAACTTATAAATTTGTTCAAAAATTGCGTAGCCTTTTGTTTTCAACTTTGATTTCCCAGTATAAACACATAGTTCAAGGCGTTATAGAAATAAATTATACTCCACTTAACCACGCGCGTCAAAGCATAGTTTTACGTTTTTCTGATATAAATACTTAAATGATATACTAAATTATCAACTATATAAATTAATATTACTCTAATAAGTAAAAAATTTAAAATACTTCATCTTTATTTACAATAAATCTAGATCCCTGCACAGGCAGCTAGAAACCAGAACAGGCTGTCAAGCCCGACCTGGACTCAGCCTGGTCTGGCTCAGGACAGTTTCTGACCGGACTTGGGCATAAATAGAAAAAATAATCGAGGCTCGGGTCAAGCTTTATGGAGCCAATCGACCCGCCCGAGCCCGGCACGAATTAAACCAAAGCAGACTAAGTTTTGATAGAATGAGTTAAACTGTATATTCGCTTACAATATACATGATATAGCTTTCAAACTCAAGTTCCTCCCCCTGTCTAAAATTTTTTGATATGTATATATATGCATAGTAGCAATTGGTTGGAACTTTTAAAGTTAAGTGCCTAAATATCCCAAAATGCTTATTTATTTTAAAATAGAAAATAAAATTTATTTTAAAATGTAAAATAAAATTTATTTTTATGTTTTGAATAAATTAATTGGACTCTTTTGTCTTTATTCCAAATTTATTCTTATTTTGTATTACGAAGTATAGTAAACATATTTTATATTTCTATATGATAAAATATTACAATATAAAATATGCCTAAAAGTTATTATTAAAAATGTTCGGGCCGGTCTCTGGCAGGGGTCTGGCCAAAAATATAAAATCAAATTCGGGCTAGGGTCGGGTTAATTAAAAATGGAGGCGTCGCGCTCAGGGTCATCTATGCCATACATTAATAAATAAACTAGTTATTTTACTCAATTTTTCGGCATTTTGAAGAAATTCAAATCTATCCTAATTACAAGTTTTAATTAACGCCTCTCAATCCCAATCCTCTCACATCATTAGCTTAGTTTGGTAAAATTCAGTCAGGTGTTTAGCGATCCTGATTTGGATATTGCGCAGCGACTAAACAATTAATTAAATTTGGTCGATTTAAAATTAATACGATATATTAGGCTACCTTTGTTATATGTATATTTGACTTTCAATAAGACCCATTAGAATGACTTGATAACTAAATTATTTTATTATCATCAAATTATTTGTAAAATACGAAGAATTTTAATTTGTCTCGATTATCACATTTTGTGATGAGATCTATTTTTTGGATATTTAAATTATTAATTCATTAGGATAACAAGACTTTTAAGTAATATTCATAATATATACTCTTTTGGTCGGAGTTAGAAACATACGGATGGATACTTGATCTGTAATTTTATTTAGTTAGTTTAAAAAAAACCTATCCTGTTAGCTAAAAAAGCTTTGCCATCAAATGATACAAAATGTCTCTATGCTTATGCACGTCTAGCCAGAAGATATAACTTTGTTTTATTACCATTACAATTTATGTTTCCAAATGTGACGATTTCAACTTTTCTGTTCTAACTGTTCTTAAACATTTCGACATTATTAATGTACAATACTGGTAAAACATTGTAGGATTCTTTGTCCTTCTTTTACATGAATAGGTCTTCAACTAATAGACACCTTATCTAATTTTTTTGATAAGAAAATTTTTTAAAAATAGATGCTAAAATTATTGATGAGAGGCTGGATGAAAGTGTATTGGATTTTACAATTTCCTTAATAATATTTGGCTTAATGTAGAAAAATTCTTTGGGTTGTGTGAGTTAATGAATTTTGATATTTGTTTAAGAAAGTGGCTTCCCTCGGTCATGGCCACTATTGGAACAAAAGTTAAATTATTGAGGTATTTATTTTTTTAACCTTTCTTCACTTGAGCTTTTAGATTTAGCATATATTCACCATAGTATAATCACAATTTACAACATGGTATAACAATGACGCCATCGTCGTTCACCATCCGTTAGAGTCAGCCTTTTTTAAATATGATGGTCCAATAATTATTTGAAAGGAGTATAACGATATGATATATAAGCGGGCTATAGCGAGCGATTATAAAACTGAATTATTATTGTGTATACACTTGCGATGATATACGTTAAAACCAATTAACGATAATTTAATCATCAGTCGAGACATTACCACAAACTTTCTACAGTTCGGTAATTTACTTATCCCCATAGGCACTTCCACTATATCTCAGCAGTTCGCCCCCCCCCTCAGACAAATTTTTAATAAATGCTGTCGGTTTTAGACTACGTTGCGGGTATCTAGGTCCCTCTCTAGACGTCCCAATATGGTTTTGAATTTGTTCCCTTAAGGCACTTGTGCCCAGTCGTTCCTTTGAGGCCACCGGTTCTCTTGTCCCAGTGTGACCCAATTAAGGATTTTTCGTTCTCTTACTTGGCACAAGTGTCGGTGGTGTTTTCTTCGCTGAACCCACAGATCGTAGGAGCTATTACCGTGCTTGGCTGTTATAGTGCCTTACACCCATTTACTTGGTACCAAAAACATAAGCATCTAAGCCTTGTCTCCTAAGTCGAACATCCGTGATGTCCCGGTCTCTATCCATTGTTTTAGTACCGTTTCCCTTAATATCTCCCAATCGATCGCATTTGTCTTTTTAGCATTACCTTGGCTGGGCTTTTATTGTGGGGTGTTTTGTAGCTCTGTTTTTTCCTAAAATTTACTAAGACCCACTTCCGACTCGTTTCTTATTATGGCTTCTTTGATCCATCCTACGTTCCTTTGTGTCAGCCCTTTGGAAGCAGGATGGTAAGAGGCTGTCCATCGCTGATTAATCCCTCTCATCTTGCAAAATGCTGTAACTTTTGACCTTTAAATTGCGGCCCGTTATCTAATATTAAAAAGGTGGGTTTTCGAATCTTGTAAACGTTTCGGCAAGTTTTTTTATGTTCATTGATGTGGTGTCTTCTAATTTACACATCTACCCATTTTGAGCTATTGTCCACAATAACCAAGTATTATTTACCCTTAAGAGGGCCCATGATATCCATATGTAATTGAACCCAAGGTCTGTGGCTAAGTTAACACTCTATCTAAGGTGCATTCTTGGCCGCCACGGCGGTGTAATTGGAACTCCGGCACCTTTTGCTACGCTTAACAAGTCATCGTGGAGAGTCGGACATCATATATACTGACATGCAAGTTCTGGCATTCGCTTGATCTTTACGTGGTCCCCATGAAGTCTTTGGAGCGGCTTCTCTTAGTCGGAATTAATATTCGTCGTCCTTTGTACTTGTCTAACTTTGGCAAGTGTTTTTCCTAGCGACGTTTTGGCCCCTAAGTGACAATCGTCTTTTTTGCCGCTTATTTACTTTTCGGACGTAACCCCGTATCGTCCAAGGTGTGTGGTCTCAAATGGACTTGTAGAATCTTCGTGTTGCGCGTGTTCGTTCGGTTTTCTTTACAAGAGATCTGCCCCGTTTTCTGATCACTTGTTGTACTCAAAGTTTGTCGTGTAACCTGATACCATGAGGGCCGATCTTTTAGTCGTGGTGACCATTGTTCTATGCCCCTTTTGCTTTGGTCACATATATATACTAATTGATCCACCCCATTGGTAAATCTTATTTTCATTAGTTTCTGAATAGGGTGACGATTTGGCGTAGTGTTTAATGACCTTTATAAAATATGATGTTAACTAGTGACACGGAAAAACCAAGAAAAATCTCGGTATCATCTCGAAAAACAAAGAGAATTTGCAAAATTGAGTCGAGATCGGTACGAGATTTTATCAGCGAGTCTCGGCTTTAATTTTTATTTTTAACTATTGAGACTTAATTTAGCTAATTAAGAATTTCTATTTTATGAGATTCACATCTAGGATATTAAATTCAAATTAATATGATATTGAAACTTTTGATATTAAATTACTTAGGCACCTAATTATCCGCTTCGCGCAAATTTCAAATTTGTAATATAATCTAATTCATAGGACACCATAGTATTGGTGGCCCTTACGGTATATGAACAATTAATCATGTATTTATTACTTATTTGTATGGCATTACCATAAAATATAATAATTTAAGACCTATAATGAGTTTATGCGCTACAAGTTCATCATCCAACTCAAAAAAGAGCAAGCTGCTCAAACATTCCACAAAATCCAAGGATGAATCAAATAAAAGGGCAAATTAAGCAGTAAAAATGATTGTTAGCAATACTTCGGGTCTTCAACGACATCTTACACGTTACCATCATAAGGTTACTATAACCTTTACCCTACTCAAGTTAATAAGAGATCAAAACAGCCCAAAAAACTTATTTTTCAACCAACCTAGATGCTTCAAAAAATTTAAGCATTTAACAGTTATTATGTATCAAACATATTCTTCCCGGCGACCTCGGTGCTTGTCGAAATATTATTTTCGAAGGCGTAAACATCGTAATAGAGTAACTCATGAATCTGTCAGGAACTTGCTATGCCTAAACTTATGTCACACCTCAACAATTTTCAAATCCCATACATAACATACGTCAAAATGTGGGATTGGCAGATCATTGAAATTAGAGAACTGCAAAGTCACCCTTTTTCTACCCAAATCCGACCCAAAAGCATTTTAAAATATTCAACCTGAACCTGACCGCATTTTATAATTTTCAACCAGAACCCGACCCGGCCCGAAAGCGTTTAAAATATTTAACCTAATCCCTTCCCAACGTGTTTCAAATTTTGGTATAACGCGAAAGTAAGAAAAATTAAGGTGTGCATGGGCGTAGCCAGAGGGTGCAGGGACGGACGGTGGCCCCCCTCTAAATCTAATCTTAGATACAAATTATAGCTAAAATTAAAAAAAATGATTATTTTTCCCCTCCCATAATTATTATTGCCCACCTCTAATTTCAATCCTAACTACATTCTTAAAATGGAATCGACAAATTAAAGTGCGATTTAGGAAACCAATTGGTACCACAGATTTTGATTACTAAATTTATATGAATGATTTATTGTAGAGATATATAATATGATAGCATCTACGATATCGGGTCACATTTAATTTGAAATATATAGTTTTGCAAATGAATCATTTATAAATTAAACATACTTTTATTTGTTTTATAAATATATATCTATGTAGTTTAAATTAATAATGAACTGCCACTTCACACTATTAAAAACAATTTATAATATTAGTTTGTTGATACATTTTACCTTTCACGAGTCATATTTAAATTTGCGTCCAAAACAAAAGGAATTTAATTAACTGAATGAATAATTTTCAATTATACAATTCGATATTGATAAAAAAACATTATGCATAATAGCATTAATTTAAAAGATATGTACCGTGTATTTTGCAATGTAAGATTCATAACCGTTGACCCGACACTCTAAATTCAGCCCGACCCGAAAACATTTATAAATTATAAATATCAGGTCGGGTCCGGATCGGGTTTTGGGTCACCCGTGCAGTTCTCTAATTCAAGTTCACTGAATTTTTTTGCAAAATGCTGCAACTTATCAATAAACTAAATATGAACATAAGCTTTATTAGTACGTAATTATTTTATGCGAAAATTAATAATAAATGGATTAAGTAAATAATTTGTTATATATAATGGGATGTCACACTATGATAGAATTGTTTAAATTCTATTTAACAACTTTAATTAGAATCTGGTGCATTTCGTAATATGTGCATTTCGTAATAAGTAATACATATTATCAAATAAATCACTAAATCTAACCCTAACCCTTGCCTATATTACATTTTGCCTAGATTACATTAAATTTACAAAATAAACGATAATAATATTTACAAAATAAAAGATAGTAATATTAGAAAACTTACCAAACGCGGAGGGTTATAACTGCGCATAAGCAATTCTTGCCTGTATTACGAAATGCACATATTACGATTTCCACAGAAGTGCTTTAATTATACTATATATGTGCAATTAACGTAAGAACGCAAAACTTTAATGTTCTTTCAACAATAATGCCTATTTTATTGTATTTGAAATATTCAGATAATTACTTGTTATATATAATGATTATATTTTCAGAAGTTTACTCGCAACTTTGTCATTATTTTAACGTTTTTATATAAGATCTCAATAAATTCATTTTTTTATATGATGATATTATGTAACTTTATCCTTTTATTGAGCTTTAGCCAAGAAATAAAATTTATTAATTAACAACTTTATACCTTCAAGTCAGTAGTATATAACCCTTATATGTACGCCTCCTACCTTAAGTTACTCATCTAGCTTGTGTTTTGGGGGGTTGAGATAAAAAATTGGTCCTATCTGACCAATTTATATCTATATAATAATTTATAAGAGCCAGAAAGAAATATATATGGGATAATTATTTATAAAAGTCGAGACGAGACGAGAATTCTAGCCGAGGCGAGATCGAGATTTTTCTAGGCCGAGACGAGATTTTGCTTTCAAGACCGAGACGAGATCGAAGCACTAATGTTAATCCAAGAAACTATTTAATTTCATTTTTATTTGTCAAATTCTTCCTTCGCGTAACTAGTTCGGCTTTATTACTGTTGATTTAAATCCCTGTGTTACTGATTAAGTAACCAATAAACGTGACTTCTTTAGCCCACCACAAGACGCTCTTGTTTAAGTTTGGCACAAACCCCCACTTTTGTAAGCTAACTAGTACATTGAGTAGCCGCTCGTTGTGGACTTCATCCATTTCACCCGCAATTAGTATATTCTCTATGTAACTGCTACTCCCTCCAACCCTTTTAATATTTGATCCATTATTTTTTGTATAGCCGCGGTGCAATTTAAGCCAAAAGGTATATGGTTGACTTTAAACAAACCTTTATGTGTAGACATCGTCAATCGTTGGCTTGTCTCTGGACCTAGCTCAAGCTGCAAGTAAGTTTTGTTCAAGTCCACGCGTCAGAGAGTTTATTTAACAAATTATCTTTTGGGTAAAGGATTCTTGTGCGTATGTATTTACTGGTAAATCGATAATCCCTGCATAAACGTAGACTCACATCATTTACTTTACGATTGAAAAATCGATTGGTTCTATTTTACTGTTTCTGATCCATTTATTAAGTTCTTCCACATCTTTCTTGCAAGCCATCGAGACCCTTTAACTTTTCGAAATTCGTTATTATGACTCTCTCATTGTTTCATAACGGAATCGCGGTCTTTGTATTCTTTGGTCTTTCCACGTAAATGACAGCGAACCGTTTGGCCGCTGCTCTCGAGTTCCAACGTACCACGCTAAATTTCGGGCGTAAATTTCTGGACTCAATAGATCCCGGACAAGGGTGGTCCAGCCACGCCATAATGACAGATGTTCCCTAGTGTTACCCATTCGGACTTACCTTATGCGGTCGCTCAGCGACAGGCTTTATGTTGCATGAGACCTCCTTCTTCAACATTCATGCTGGTATCATTGTGTAGCGCCAATGTGAAAAACTCAGAATTTATATATACATCAATGATTAAGGCATCTAGAGCATGTTTTAACCTAGGAATTCGAACCGGCCCTACTCTCGCCGCTACGATCAACGCCTCTTCGGACACGTCTCGCAACGTGCTTAGTCCGCCATCTATCGTCTCGTTTGCTATCATCAGCTCTGGTAAGCGGTCTCATCTAATGTCGCTTTAGGATAACAGCCGCCTCTAAGCGTCTATCGCTTAACCCTAAAATAAATTGATCCGCCATTTTGATTTGCATTTCTTCACCTCCGAAGTTGCAACTGTTAGCGGTGGCCTTGAGTCTAATCGCTTACACATATATCGTGTCTCCAAACTCTTGTCGAACCTTTGAGAATTCATATCCTTTTGCCATAACACAAGGACATTTTATAATTCCCTTAGCCGTTACTCGGCTTCTTCTTAAAAAATGACTGAAAGATCTAGAGGTGTATAGTCCTCTAACACAGATTTGAATGCCTTCTTTTCGAGGCTGCTTAATAGCAGAGCGGTTCCTATCTTCCATAGGTGGTTTTAGTTCGTTCCTTAGTAATAGGGGAAATTCGGTTAAAAATAAATCACTGTTAGAATTGTTGTGTCACGACTCCTTGTTTTTACTTGCCTCCTACCCTTTCTCACTCGTACTGCTTTATGCCGGTTTTGGTTAATTGCAGTTTTAATAATTTAATTGCTTTCTCTTAGAAAGAGTTAAAATTAGATTTAATAAATGGTCGTAAAATTTACCCATCCAAGGTCACGGTGATCTTGTGTTAGTATGATTGTTCTAAATCCCCCCCCCCATTGTATTACTTACATCTTCAATTCCCCCCGATTATGATTATTAATTACCACCTTCATGATTATCAACGCGCGGTACACGATTATTGTTTACTTGCTTACATCTTCAATTCCCCCCCCCCCGATCATTATTGTTATTGATATCTCATCACTATTTAAATGGAAACATTCACACTTATTTATTGATAAATTATTCACAGATTTTGATTCAGATTAAATAAATCAGTATTTAGCATGTAAAGATTAGGCGTGAAAAAATTTCATGTCCCTCCTGGGACATGATAAGAATCGAGCTTATTCTTCTGCATCACCGCGTGGATTCTGTGCGCAGCGTCACTGCTGAAAGCAGTTTAACGATATGACTTATAAGCGGGGTATAGCAATATTAAACCAATGATAATCGTGTATACACTTGCGATGATATACGTTAAAACAAATTAACTATAATTTAGTTATCATCCGAAGCATTATCAATAACTCTTTACAGTTAGTACTTATCACCAGACTACCACTAACTCTACAATTATAGTCTTGCTTATTGACATTGCAAAGGATGATGACGGTATCAGAAAGGTTTGGTGCATAAGTCGCAATGGAAGAGTCGCAGCCGAGTCATAGGCTTACAGCGATGCTAAGGTTCTCGCCAAGCAATTGTATTAAAGTTTATGAGATTTTAATGTCCGCAATTCTAAGATTATAATGTGTAAAAACCTTTTTTGAATTGAAACCGATTATAAATAAATAAAAAATATATAGTACGTGATTGACAAGAACTTTGGAGCTTTAGGCAACTCATTTTTTATTAAAAAACTAATAGGCGTAGCCGAAGGGGGGGGGGCAGGGGGGCCTGAATGACAAAAAAAAATTCAATACAAAAATTAAAAAAATTATATTTGGCCCCACCCCTTAATTAAACTTAAAATCGTTTCGCCCCCCCCCCCCCCTAATCCAAAACCTGGCTACGCCCATGAAGCTATGTAAGAATATTACCTAAGTACATACCTTTATTACGCAATGATCATAACTCATTCATTCATTGCTTTCCATGCCTTATCTTAAATTTATTCGGAATTTCCATAAAACTAATACCCTTTTTGAAAGATGTAAATTACAATTTTTTATAAGATATGCATAAACCATAGCTTATAATAGTGTTACTTTACTTGGTCGAACGGGTAAGAATTTGGAGATTCGCGGACCTGCTGAAAAGCCTTATGCAGTATTTTCATTAGCAACATCCTCAAATCATAAAAATTCATCAGGTATAAAATGTCTAGCAAAAAGTTATTTTTTAGGGGTATGGGAAAAGAAAACACAATGGCATCGTGTTGTTGCATTTAAGCCACAATTAAAAGATATATTAGAAAAATTCTTCAAAACAGGGTTTGTAATAAATTACCTTTCTAACAATTAATATAGTCATCGTATACATGTACAAGGCTATCTTAATTATCGAGATATTTTAGATAATAATGGAAATATGATATCTCATGCATCAATTGTAGCAGGTATTTATGATTTATTTCAACAATTATGTTTTTAGATGACATAATTCTTTTATATGATATATATGCTGAATCTTTCAAGCAATCTATTGAGAAAGAGGATAATGAACTCTCTATTGAAGCACGGGAATAGATAAATTTTATTGTAGAATACAATAATGGTCTACTTTTATTTGTAAATACAACCATCGAAAAATTTTGTGGAATGAATGAATTTGTGTATCTTATTTTTGAATAAAGTATCAAATATCAAACCTTGTTTTAACCAATTTACCACAGTTTTTAAAATGACTATATGGTTTTACATATTTTTATGTTTGCCATAGATAAAATCATGCAATATATTTTTTCGACTTATATTAAATTAAGAAACTCCAAGGCCTGTGTTTTTGTGTATCAAAATGTAAACTTTTAAAAGCCAAAATGTGGCCTAGCCTGGAATTTAGAGGATCACTATCATGGTTTAAATATTGATCTTTCAAATAACAATTTTATTTATCAATTCAACAGAAAATTTATCATTATTATCAAACTATCTTATCAGAGTTATAAGTAAACGTATTAGAATAAAACATATATTCTTCCAGTAAATCAATGACATAAAAGGCCTTACTATGCTTAAAATTTAAATTAGAAAGAATTTTTTAAACTATATTTTTTACTTCTTAATTTTGTTCTAAACAATTATTAATTTTAATTAATGAGTAAAAATTTTAATGTTATTCTCACAGGATAAGTTATAAAAAATTGCTGAAGCTTCAAGAAAGTCATACATTTTATGTTTCAAGATATTTATTTTTGGCTGGACTTATTCTCATAAAGTACTAAAGACCAAGATCCTAGGTGACACCTATAGACAATATCACAATTTACCACCTGTATACAAGTTAAACATGTTTAATTTTTCTTCTATTGTAGAGTTTTATTTAAAACTACTATCAGTTTGGAGTGGGTTTCAAAAGATGAGTTCCAACTTGGTGCTAACACTCCACTTTTTGCACACAAACTTGCAGCCATTGTAGTGTAATAATATTAATTTAAATTTTTCCCTATATAAAGTTAAGTTCACTATCAAAATTTTTAAAAATATTTAGATTTTTTAACTATTCATAAAATCAAATATTTAATTCTTGTATTTTATGCTTAATAAATTTTGATTTAGAACATATATATACCATGACATTGAAATGTTAGACTATGCTTCTTTAAGCTTTTTAGGTAAACGTCTTTATTATAATATATTTATCAACCAAGTTCAATAACACATAATTATTTATATAAAAGCATTAATCTTAATAAATTATTAACTTGCAAAATCTAGATGCCATTCTACTAACTTTAGCCTCTTTTGATATTCAACATTGTCTTCTAATAACAGTTCTTTATCATGTTTTAGTTGTAATAATAAATAATTTTCTAATTCAATCTCTTGCTTAATCAAATTAATTTCTGCCAATAATTGATTTAGTAGTATATTTTCATTGCCGAAATTATCAACAACTTTTGTTTTAGGGGCAACGATGGCTGGCTCTATGAGAATTTCTTTAGCCTAAATACTTAAACAAAATACATTTAAAGCTTACTTCTTCGTTGTTGTAACAGGATTTAGCCCATCCTAGAAGGGTAAATGCTGCCAGAGCTAGCGCGCCTAACGTTAATATAGCCATGCACCCATGGTTATCTTTGTTCTAACGGGAACTATATCATTACTTAAAATTGCGTATTTGTAATTCGACTCAAAGTTTGCTAACATCTGAACGCATTCGCTACCATCCAACTCATCACTTTCTTCGACCATAATTTTAAAAGTCAGACACAAACTTGAATTAGTTTTATTGTTACTATAGGTTAGCTTACTTAATAAGATAATAAAAATTTGACAACCTCCAATGGCAATCCACAAAATCAATTCGAATAAGGGTTTTTTTTATCAACTTATTGCAATCGAGTAAGGGCAATGTCCGGAATTTTATTCATTTAAAGTTGATCCTTTTAATCGCTTCCCCAAAATACTTTTTGATTTATATTTTCCGCATTTTTATGTATGTCTGCAACACCTCAGCTTATCGCCATGGGCTAAATCTTTGCCTATAAGCAGACATTCGTCATCGCGATTTGTATACCCTAATTTCAAACGTACCATAGGAGAAGAGGAAAATAATATTTTTCTATGATACGTAAGTCCAGTGGTGTAGTTAGTCTTTTTGCCTTGGGGGGCCAAGCTTTAATAAGGGGGGGGGACAAAAAAATTTCAGTACCAAAAACCCTTAAAACTTTAAAAAATTTATGTTTTGCCCTCCCCCCTAATTGAACTTAAAATATTTTCGCCTCCCCTCTAATCCAAAACTTGGATACGCCCATGGGTCAAACACATTGAAAATTTTTTCCCTCATAAACGTTGGACAAACTTAAAATTCAGCTATTACTTTGTGTATTTTTTCTAATAACATCACACTGGTATGTCTCAGACCCTCATGTTTATAGGGCATAAAATAAATAAAATTTATTGATAAATAAAACAAAGTAATGTAGTTGAAACAATATAAAAAATTTCACATGGTATAATAAGTTTTTGTATAAATAAATTGTAAGATCACAAACTGGAATGGGGTTATTGACAAGAAATCTTTGCATTTAAAAAAAAATAATACTAATAGTAAAAAAACTATACAACAAAGTTTTTATAAAAATATTTTATTGCCTCAATCTCAAAAAATCTTGGCCATATATATAACAAATTTTTATTATACATATGCAATATTGACAGCATTTTCAGGCAGCATTTATATCAGGAACAATGAGAACATTTAAAAGCCTTTTGGTTAGAGCCTTAAAAGGCGAAATTATAACATGAAATATTAAAAAAATTAGTTATAAAATAAAATTCATTCGAGAATGAGTATTTAGAAGTTATTGCCCCTGCTGATATTATAGAAACATTTGCACACCACCCCCCCCCCCCCCCCTTTTAAACCACCTAAAAATTAAAATGAACCAATAAATTTAACGGCTTAGTGAACATTTAAAATATTCTGTCAAAATTAAATGAATCAAAATTTTATTTAATAATTTTGGATGAAATTAGAGATGTGAGATGCAGAGAACAATTTAGCGTTTGTTTACACTTCGTTGAATCCAATGACGCACCAAAAGGAATTTTTTTAGAATTTTTTCCCTTGAAAGTTTTGATGCGTTAACAATTGTCTGTAAAGTTCAGGAATTTTTTATATTAATTTATCAAACTTATGATGGGATATCACTAATGGGGAAAAATGGTGTACAAACTATTTTTTGGATAATCATTGGCTTTATAAATATGTGCATGTGGCATATAAAAATATGCAAGATATGTCAAACAATAAGCATGTGATATGGACAATAAAATTAATCCAGGATGGAATTTTTGTAAATTTAATAATATATTAATATATTTGGAAAGTGCTAAAAAGTTTAAAACAATAAAAGCCTAGATAATTTTTCATTCGATATTAAAATTAGTCTTTTAATAGTAGTTCATTACGCCTTTTACTCAATTCCTAATTAAGATAAAATAAAAAAATGGCTTTAGGGGCCCAAAATTTTTCCCTTGGGGGGGGGGGGTAGCATGGGGTTTGGTCATCGCTCTTGAGGAGGCCCGGGCTCCCAAAGCCCCCCCCCTAACTACGCCCCTGCTTAAATCATATATTCCCCTTGAAAACATGCAATAAAATCACATCTCGTAACCAGTGGCCTAGCCCCCAAGATCAAAATACTGGCTCTTTCGGCCCTTCCCAAGGGAAAAATCTTGGCCCCACTAAGCAATTATTTATTATATCTAAATTTAATAAATTTTATTTATTGCAACACTACCTACGACGGTCCCAAGTCCGTGTGCAAAAAGAGAAGGGTGGGCGTCAGGTCAGGAACCGGTTATAAAAACTAACTCCAAAATCATGATAGCGTCAAACAAAATTGGGACATCTTCCAATGATCACGACAAACTATTTGACCTCTATATTATATTCGACACATGTTGTGCATTGACGGATTGCCACAAAAACCCATTTAAATATTCCTACGCCGATGATATTAACTAAAGTTTTTGGGCAATCAAGAAAAAACAAGCTAAATAAAACCATCTTTTGGCCAAATGGAATCTCAAAAGAAATGCGTCAAGGAGATAAGAATTATGACGAATGCGAATCAGTTTATACATTAAATACAGATCCAAAACCAATATCATTTTCACATGAATAAATAGATGATTTTATAAAGGACGTAGGCCTATCCAGTAAAGCAAACTTTGTGCTTCGAGGTTATGTAAAAATTGGTTAAAACGCAATGTAAAATGTTTCTATATAAATCAAAACAAATCATTTATTTCATTTACGAATTGGAAGACTCTCTCATTTTGTGAAGGGATAAGTTATTAGGCACACGTTTTGGTGCAATGAATGGCGTCTTTTCATAGATTCCAAAACCTATTTCGAAGGCTGTTTTATTTCACTTTAGCACACCTCCCTTAAAGGAAACCTATGAAAACATGAAAGTTTTGTTGCCTTGTTTATATGTATAGACCTAGAGGCCACAAATATGTTATTAGGCATGCAGGCTAGTTTTGCGAAGTAGCCTGCATTTTATGTAATTGGGACGGCAGAGTTACGAAATCTCATTATTTACGCGTGGATTGGGATATTATAACCCATTTTATTCCGGGATGTTACAGGGTGATTGCCAAACCATTAGTGAATATTACACATCAAATTAGGGCAAATAAAAAAGCTAGAGGCAATGGGCCGCAATTTCATCTGTATTTCATTATTTCAAAGGAAAATTTCCAAAGTTAAGTGGCGCTAAGATCAAAAAATGGATCTTTATTGGACCGCATGTAATGATGCTATTTAAAGATTCCTATTTTGACAGCCTAATAAATTAATATGAAACTGAGGCTTAAAATTCATAAAATGGGTATGTAGTTTTTTGGCACCATAAATCTCCTAACTATTAATTAGGGTAACGCTGAAGGCATACCAAAAAATGGAAATCCTAATGTCTTTAAAAATCCCTTTTTCGAAAATTTAGGGGCATTGAGTGACGAGCAAGGATAACGCTTTCATCAGGATATATCTAAAATAGTGAGAGATATACCGGATTTTGGAATAACTTCATGGTGGCCGATTTTGTTTGGACATTTTTTCGTTAAACAAGCGTTAGACATAAACGAATAATATACCGAATATACCACAGTAAGCGATGCAGTTTTCATTCTATTTATATTATGTCATTTTATGCGAAAAATGTTTTGGACGAATAAACCATTTTGTTTCTGTAGGTCACTTTATATCATTTTAAACCATTTTAAAAAATAAACAAATTTTGAAGTCTTAGTAGCTGCTGATTGGTATATAAGATTAATTAAATTTTGTTTAAATTAACAAAATTTATATTTAAGGGATTAAAAAATCATTTACTTAACTTTTTTATATGAGATTGAAAGTAAGATTAGAAAGGGGAGATTGGTAGTAGGGAGGATGAGAGGCGCACAATACTAGGGCGATTGCTATATACTTAAATTTATTATTTATTGTAAGCGCAATCTTTTTCAAAAATGCATTTCTTAAATTACCATTTTCCGATCAACAAATGTTCGGTATTAAAATATCGTTGTTTACAAAGAAATAGCGCGATTCCTTTATTGTTTGATTTTAATCGCCCAGGGTCAAACATGGTAAGTACAATTTTTTTTATAAATGTTCATAGAAAGAAATTTTTGGACATTATTTTGAATCAATATGCGATTTATAGAAAGCGAAGGCAGAATATGATAAGAATATTTTCACTAATGCTCATAACAGATAATTATGGCATAAGTAGGATTGTGTCTATTATTTTGGTTAGATCTGAGAAGTATGCACAAGTTTCATATTTTTGTGAAATTTTTCAAATTGACAATGTGCCTTTAATTGAAAGATCGTTGTCCAAAAATAAAAAATACAGAAAAATCCAGAGCAAAACTTTAGAATTAAATTCGATAGCTTGTGAGATGGCTGATAAGTTGTTTTATTTCATTGGTATTGAACATTTCAGAGCTATTAAGTTAGAGCGTAAGTCCCTGACATTTTTAGAATGGTTGCAAGTAACATAAGTTTTATTTTTTTAATTTTATAATTAAGCTGTAGGCAATCCTCAACAATCCAACATAGATACTAATAATTATGATGTTAGTGATTCTCAACAACCCTTTCAAAAAAGTAATTACATTTAAACTGTTGTAAACTTTTTAGGTATTGAAAATAGATTAGTGTTTATTAAAATTTCTTTAAATTTAAGGAAAGGCAATGGTTGTTTTTACTCTCTTTCTTACCAGGGGGGAGGGGGTGATTTGCCCCCCCCCCTATTTTTTACCCTATTATTCACCCAATGGGGGGGGGGAGAAGAGAGCCCAAATCACCCTCCCTTCGGGGTGAGAAAGAAGGTAAGAGATAAGGGGGGGGAGCAAATCACCCCCTCCCCCTGGTAAGAAAGAGAGAAAAAAATAAGGGCCCCCGGGTGAGAAAGAGGGTAAAAATAAGGGGGGGGGAACCAACGGGACAAAAAAAGGGAGGGGGCAAAGTTTTTAATTTATTTATGATATATAATATGGGCAAATTGTAAGTTAATAAATTATAGCAATTAAATTAATTGCTATGCAATTTATGGGCTCGTTTTTGGTTGTCCGTCGTCCGTCGCCCGTCGTCGTCCGTCGTCCACCAAGTTATTGGCGCCAGCTTTGTGACCTGGATATCCCGGGTTCAAGCCAGGGAGAGGACGAATTTTTTTTTAATTTTTTTAAATTAAATTAATATTTTGTTCTTGTTAATACCATTGATAATATCAATTTTTGACCGTCCGCTGGCTACTGACCAATGAAAAAAATGACCAATGGCCAAATAAAGCGAAATTTTTAATTGCTATATGCAATTTATGGTATTTTTTCGTCTTTGAATAGGTTAACATTGATAATTACCCTATGCCCTTTCCTACAAGGGCCTCGCCTCTACTGATATGGGTCCCTGTACCCCTTACCAAAGCCTATGCCTTTACTGATATGGGTCCCTGTGCTCCTTACCAAACCCTATGCCTTTACTAATGTGGGTTCGAATCCCGGAGAGGGCAAAATTTTTATTTATTTTTTAAATTAAATTAATATATTGTTCTTGTTAATACCATTAATAATGTGACCTTTTGGCCGTCCGCTGGCTACTGACCAATGAAAAAAATGACCATTGGCCAAAGTATAAATCGAAATTTTTTTTTCGTTTTTGAATTGGTTAACATTGATAATTACCCTATTATGCCCTCCCCTACAAGGGTCTTTGTTTCATTATGGGCTCACTTTCCATTTTCCGATGTCTTGTCACACTACCGAATGTCTTGCACCGAATCTATATATTGTCACGCTCTTCGGTGTCTTGCACCGAATGTCTTGTCACGCACCGAATGTCTTCTCACGCTGTTTACTTTTAATTTTAATTAATTTAACTAGTTTGTGGGTTCGAATCCCGGAGTTTTTTTTGAGTATTATGATTGTTCCTGTTACTACCATTGCTATTGTGACTTTTTGGCCGTCCGTTGGCTGCTGACCAATGGAAAAAAATGACCATTGGCCAAAATGTGATTCGAAAATTTTTTTTTCGTTTTTTTTGCCTATTATGAATTTATATCCACTTTTACCGTGTCCTGGCTGCTGACCAATGGAAAAAAATGACCATTGGCCAAAATGTGATTCGAAATTTTTTTTTCGTTTTTTTTGACTCTTATGAATTTATATCCACTTTTACCGTGTCCTGGCTGCTGACCATTGGAAAAAAAATGACCATTGGCCAAATTGTGAATAGAAATTTTTTTTCCGTTTTTTTGACTCTTATGATTGTTCCTGTTAATACCATTGATAATATGACTTTTTGGCCGTCCGCTGGCTGCTGACCAATGGAAAAAAATGACCATTGGCCAAAGTGAGCATCAAAAATATTTTATCCGTTTTTTTTGGCTATCATTGATTTATAGAGTATCTGTTGGTACTGACCAATGAAAAAAAATGACCATTGGCCAAATTTTATATATAACCTAAAAATTTATTATAGATGGTCTAACAGACAGCCAACTATGTAATATATATTTTTAACCTTATAAATGCATATATATTTTTTTATTGGGTTAATATATTTCATTTAATTAGATTGTGATTTCATAGAAAACCTAAAAAGTAATAGTTAAAAAAATATAGGTATTAGATTCTAATTTACGATACAATATATTGATAGAAACTAACACAAAATTCGAAACCTCCTTCAAAGGTATAATCATAGCCCGTTCTTTCTAATTAAATTCAATCTACTATTAAACTATTAAAACACGAATTGTACTTTATTAGATGGCGCGCGTAAGTTTATATAATTAGTAAAATTTTCTACGTGTCATAGATATTACATTGCACGTGTGGCCGGGAAATGTCCGATATTTTTAAAACGAAAAGGTATTTTAGGAATCTGAAAAGGCTATTTTACCCCTGGCCGCCCTGGGCACCTACGGGTAAAGTTTCGAGCGAATCGGGCAGGTAGTTTCAGAATTTAGCCCTTTTTTAAACCTAAAAGGAATTTTTATTTTAATTTTTTTTCTTTAAAATTAAATTAATATTATGTTGTTAATACCATTGATAATTTGATTTTTTGACCGTCCGCTGGCTACTGACCGATGAAATGTATTGATTTTCTAAACATAAAACAGAACTTTATTATCTCGTTATCTATATAAATAAGATAATAACTTCTATTATTTTAATACCAGCATGGTGTGACGGGTTATAGCGCACGGCTTGTAAACAGGGTGACCTGGATATCCCTGGTTCAAGCTCGGGAGAGGGCAAAATTTTTATTTTTTTTTAAAATTAAATTAATATTTTGTTCTTGTTAATATCATTGATAATATCACTTTTTGATCGTCCGCAGGCTACTGACCAATGGAAAAAATGACCATTGGCCAAATAAATCGAATTTTTTTTTCGTTTTTGAATTGGTTAACATTGATAATTACCCTATGCCCTCCTTTACAAGTGTCTATAACTAATTATTTTGCATTTAATACCCCCCTATAGGCATTCTCGCCCCTTCCTACCTTTCTCGCCCATAAATTCATAGCAAATATGCTACGTTTATACGGAGTATAGATGAGTCGTCCCCCCTTCCCTTCCCCTACTCCCCTTCCCTTCTCCCCCTTCCCACAAGGGCCGAAGGCCCGAGTTCTTTTATCTGTTCGAGTTTACTGCTCGAGATATCTACTCAATGCTTTAACAGATTTTGCTGCTTCGACTAACCTCTCGAGCATTTTTACATGCTACTGTTAAAACTATCGCACCGAACAGCGAGTACTTATTGTGCTAAATTAGTATATTAAACAGCTCAGTGTGCATGCTCGAGCAAAGCACATAGCATTGCTAACGCGAGCAATTTAACAACTCTAGTTGGGGCAAGTTATTCCTCCCAATAAAAAAGTTAACTTATCTAAGCATATCAAAGATGTAATTTAAATATCAATAATAAATTATGCCATCCCTTACCAACTAAACAAACATCATTTATAGACACATCCTTACAACAGAAAGCAAATAGAATCTCAAAAAACTTAATTCTTACAATTTGAGAAGAGCTTTTAATGTGTTCTATAATAATCACACTATGGTTTTGCCACAAGACTCATTCAACCAGATTAATATTTCTTACATCCCATTTGTCAACATGCATTTAAATACCCAAACAGTACTTCCACATTGATTTTATCTTGCCAAGAAATCAGTGAAGCTATTAATTCATTTCCCCTTGATTCCGCAGTAGGACTAAATGGCATAAAACCTAATTTCTTGCTAGATTCAATTGATTTAAAGATCAATAATTGAAGTTCTTTACTTGATTCTTTAACCCTCCTATGCAATTTAATCATAAATGCAAATATCCCCCAAGAAATTAGGCCAGTTCTTTTTGGAGCTCGACTTTTAGCCATAAAAAAACCTAATAGCTCCATAAGACAATTGCTATTGGGAAAGTATTCTGCCGGATAATATCAAAAATAATCTGTAAACGCATTAAGCCAACGGTAACTAATACTCTATCACCTCATCAATTAGGCTTTGGTGTTAAGGAAGGATGTGAGGCTGCATGCCATGCAGTCGGATCAACAAAAAAAATACTCCCCGACCACTGTCTAGTGAAACTAGACTTCCCTTTAACCAACTTAATAGAAATTTTTTTATAGACAATTTTTTAAAGTCTTTCCCCAATACTTTAATTCTATTCTGTTAAGCTACGGATGCCCACCTTTTATATGGCTCCTTCGTAATCAAATCTGTAGAAGGCCTTCAAAAAGAAGATCCAATAGGACCTCCATTATTTTGCTGCGGTATACAAAAACTTATAAATTAAATTAATAACCAGTGTAACCTTTCTTTACATGTATGGTATTTCGATGATGCGACTTTGTCAGACAGCAATGCAGTAGTAGCCAAAGCCATTAATATAATTAAAGACTATAGCACATCTTTAAATCTTACACTTAATGATGCCATGCGAAGTTTTACAGCCTCCTAATTTTGATATTTAAAACCATATTTTATTGTGAATAAAGAAAATCTTTTCTCGCCCATAGGTGGATCTTCCTGTTTACAAACCTTTTTAAACAAGGATTTTACCATTGTGGACCCAAATTTATCTTTTAAAACAAATATCCATACATCAAGCTTTTTTTATGATAAAAAACTTTTTAAACATCTCCAAAATTCAGCACTGTTTTAGATCAGCTGCCGCTTCTATACATACAGATATTTTATAAGTATATGAGTCTACAATTAAAGATCTCCTTGAAAAAATTTTGAATCTACCTTATACGAGCTGGCTGCAGTCCACTCTTCCAATCAAATTTGGAGACATAGTAATTAGGTCTCCACTGATTATATCCTTTGTGGCTTTTCTCTCGTCCTTTAAATCTGTGAAGGATCTTGTTTTTGAATTAACCTCTCAATCAAATGATTTTTTTAACAGAATTGTCCATATTGTATTGGCATGAGAACGTCACACCAGGAACCAGCCTTCCAGAGTCGTCCAAACAACTAGATTGGGATGCCAGTATAGTATCCCGCTCAGTCGATTACCTACTTTCGAGTTGTGATACTATGCAGCATTCAATCTCAGGTCACTTACGACCGACTCTGGTCACGAATGGCTTGAATGTATCCTAAGTAAACACTCAGGACCTCTGCTTTCAAATCCAGAAGTTTCGTATGCAATAGCTTTCCGCCTAGGTATTAAAGTTACCAGTGGATATTCCTGCAAAAATTGCATCAAGGAAATAGATATCTGGGCTCATTATCCACTCCATTGCAAGTCAAACAAATCGATTTATTCGTCATCAAAAGATAAACCTTTTGATTCAATCGGCTTAAAAAAGGCTGACACTCATTCCATCCTCGAACCATCCGATCCTCCTTTAGAAGGTAGAATGCGTCCCGAAGGGCTTCTATGAGCCCTTGGAATGATGGTAAGTTCCTAGCTTGATACTTTACCTGCATTGTTATCTTCGCCTTAACTAATAAAGATTTTAACCCACTCTCTTGTGCGAAGATCGTAAAACACTCATATACCGAGCCATTGCTCAATCTAAAATTGTTATTCCAACAGTAGCTTCCTGTTCCGCTACGTGTGGTAAGAAAGCATTAGCATTTTTTAAATATGGAAACAGATCCCCCAAAGCTAAATACTCACCCAGCTTTATTTTACGTCAAAAAATCGGCCTATTAATAGCTAAATATAATTACAATTTACTTGACACATGGCCCGTGTTGACTATTGAAGAATCTGATGAATAGTTTTTTATTAATAATATTATTTTATGCTCGTTTATTGTATATTTCATGTATCAATGTACCTAATAAAAGCATTTTAACATTTAAAAAAAATTGGATAGATATGTAGACTCAAATTGTAAGTTATTGAATTTGTATATGTTAAAAATTGATTATCGGAAAAAATCATTTCTTTAATTTTACCCTAAGTTGGTTCTACTAATAAGAAGTTTAAAAATAGTTTTATCGATCGCGTCAAAAACGCTTATTTTATCAACTTAAATCGAATTATTTGAAAACTTGACGCATAGAAAAAAAACGAAAAACATATTTTTGTTCATCACAAACAATTGTATAAAAAATGTTAACGTTTCCCAAGTTGATTTTTTTCTAGACCTGTGTAATTAAATAATAAGCAAACTTCAATTACTGCCATCTAGGGCAAGTTTTTTATTTAGATAATATATCCTTATAATTTTAGCATAATAACATGCCTATAACGTTTTTGCTCTTATAATAGCTCAAAAGTATGCCTTATTTAGTTTATAGTAACATAATAATCGAGACATCGAGTAGATAATTTTCAGTAATCATAAACATACCGCAATATTTTATAATTTCAAAATATATTAAAATTGTTTACTTTACAAAAGTGGAAAACATAACGGACTGAGCTATTTAGATCTTAAATGAATACAGTGAAATGGTTTGTGATTAACTATTATTCTCTCAATCTACATTATAAGTCCCTAAATATCAAGAGATAATATGGAAAAACAACTTTGATAGCATGGGCGTAGCTAGATTTTGGATTGAGGGGGGCGAAGATTTTTTAAGTTCAATTGGGGGGGGGGGCAAAACATAATGTTTTTTTTAATTTTTAAGGCTTTTTGTATTGAAAACAATTTTCTTGCCCCCCCCGGCTACGCCCATGTTTGATAGTGAACATTTTTGAAGGTTATTATATCACATATATATATAAAAGATAGATTTGACAGTATAGGCATTTTATCTTTTATGAATATCATTATCTATACACCAATAATTTTTATTATTTTAATAATTAACATATAATTGTAAACCAAATTAAGTCGGTAAAGGCTTTAATCTTAATTTTAGTTTTCTTTTCACCATTAACCCTTTCCCCGGCGACATTTATTAATTAATCTAATTATTTTTATGAAGCTATTTAGTATATTTATAACAAACGATTGTTAGTGTGCAATACATTCCTATAAGATAGTGTTGTTATTAAAATAAAATTATCAACATAATTTATAAGTCCTTTATATTTAAAAAGCATATAATAACACATATCTATTAATCTAAAATATAAAAAACCGGGGCCTTATAACAAAAGAGACGGAGATCGACGAGGTTTTGCAACATGATTCATCTTTTTATCAAAATAGGATATCAAAGTAGTGTACTAACAAAAAAAACATTAATTGGCATATATTTAAAATGACGAATCACATTTATCAACTACTGTATTAAACATAAAATCTTTTTGTTTATAAGGCCCAAATTTTATATAATGGAGTGAATTTTAGGTAGACTATGTTCCCCTTAATAGATTTTGAATAGATAAATCACAATTTTCTATGCCATTCATTTTATCCAAATTTATCATTGCATATAACTCATTAATTAGTTAACTTACGTAAGCCTTAAATCAAGCGCGTAGCTAGAATTTTATCAAAGGGGGGGGGGATATAGTGTTTCGATCTAGTCTCGGTCTCGAATACAAAATCTCGTCTCGTCTAGGGAGCTATTATAAAAATCTCGATCTCGTCTCGTCTCGGTCTAGAAAAATCTCGGTCTCGTCTCGTCTCGACGAAAATTCTCGTCTCGTATCGACTTTTTAAAAAAAAATATACGGAATAAAAATTTATCCTATTTTTTTTAAAATATTATATATATATCCAAATGGCAAACTTTTATATTTTTAAAAAAGCTTGGTACATAAACTTTTTAAAGATTTAGCGGGACACGTCTCATTGAAATATAAAAATATAAATTAATTTATAAAGATAACATTTTCTATGGAAAGTGCAGACTAAAAATACTATAAATAAATTTGAAGTTTAGAAGATTAAATATTATTGTTCTAGCATATTATAACATTTGTATCAAATTCACTGTGTCTGTCAACTATAAATAGACTTAAAAAATTATAAGTTCGCTTATAATTGACTTAGTTGCATAATTGAGCAAATTGAGACCCTTTATTAACCCTGGCTAAAGCTTTCAAAGTAGACCTTAACATATTTAAGGAAAACGTTTAAGTCCATTTATAATACCATCATCATTATGGACCATAGTGTTTATTGCATGTTTCCTATAGTCTTATAAACCACAAAGTGCGAGTGACTTTTAATGATAATATTATTATTTACAAAATTTAACTAGTTACACATATTAAAACGTTGTAAAAACGACAATAAAAGCAGCATTATTTTAGGATTAAGAACTTAAAGTTTTAAACTAAATTAAAGTTCACGTGTCTAAATGTATGACAAAAATCATTATAATCAAATTTATATTCCAAATAATTACCTTCCAATTCTAACTAACTTTGCCATTAAATAGTTATTTATCAAATATGGCATAGGTTCGTGTATTTATTTTATATTGCACAATTATAGAAATTATAGTAATTATTAATGCACCTGCCAACCCAGCCTATACTTTAAAAAGTAATGCATATGACATAACTATGTATTCACATAATGTTTTATTAAGGTTCAAAAATTTGGCAGTTATACTATTAGTTGAAGCAAAAAAACTGTTAAAAAACTCATGATTTAAGATTTAATCTATCACGGTGTCATTAAGTACTCTATTGTGCTTTTGAAATCGTTAGGCGGATGCGCAAAAATCTCGAGCCCTCTTAGCTTAACTTGTATAATTATTCAAACTGATTGAGCACACCGCATCATGCAGGATGAGTAACTGCGAAATTCAAATATGCTTTAGTAATATTTACTATTTCATCAGGACTCATTCTAAGCCTAAAATTTTGTAATATTTAATAATGCTATGGATACAAATATGTGATAAATATATTATGAAATTATTCACATACCCTAAGGGTCAACCATACTTAGGTAAATGATTGCCAAATTTTAAATATTTTGCAAAAATAGATAATATTTACTACACTTAGGATTAATATCAAATATATACCATACATATTGATTTACACTTAATACCTTAAATGTAAATCATGCAAATTAAAATACACAATAATTTACTGAAATTTAACGATCAGTAAAAAGTCGAGATCTCGCCGAAAAATCTTGCATCGTCTCGACATCAAAATTCTCGTCTCGATCTCGTTTCCATTTTTCAGATTCTCGTCTCGTAAGTGATGAGGAAAAACCGAGAAAAATCCCGGTCGACGAGACAAGACGAGACGAGAATTTGAAAAATGGAGTCGAGATCGAGACGAGAATTTTGATATCGAGACGAGATGATACGAGATTTTTTCGGCGAGATCTCGACTTTTTATTGATCGTTAAATTTTAGTAAATTATTGTGTATTTTAATTTGCATGATAAGGTATTAAGTGTAAATCAATATGTATGGTATATATTTGATAGTAATCCTAAGTGTAGTAAATATTATCTATTTTTGCAAAAAATTTAGAATTTGGCAATCATTTACTTAAGTATGGTTGACCCTTAGGGTATGTAAATAATTTTATGATAAAATTATAACATATTTGTATCTATAGCATTATTAAATATAATAAAATTTTAGGCTTAGAATGAGTTCTGATGGACTAGTAAATATTACTAAAGCATATGTGAATTTCGCAGTTTTATTCTAAATTGGTGGTCATTCAGTTTAAAAAAATAAACATGTTAATAAGGCCTAACGATTTCGAAACTACAATAGAGTATTTAATGACACCGTAATAGATTAAATCTTAAATCATGAGTTTTCTAGAAGTTTTTATGCTTCAACTAATAGTATACCTCCCAAATTTTTGAACCTTAATAAGACATTATGTGAATACATAGTCTTGTCATATGCAGTACTTTTCCATTATAAGCTGAGTTGTCAGGTGCATTTAAATTTATTATAATTTCTATAATTGTGTAATATAAAATAAATACAAGAACCTATACTGTACTAGATAAATTGCTATTTAATGGCAAAGTTAGTTAATTGGAAGGTAATTAATTAGATTACAAATCTGTTTATAAAAATTTTTGTCATAAAATTAAATACGTGCACTTTAATTTAAAGTTTAAAACCTTATGTTCTTGATCCTTTAATAATTCTGCTTTTATTAATGGTTTTACTACGTTTCATATGTGCAACTAATTATCAATTCTGTAAATAATAATATTCTCATTAAAAGTCGCTCGCACTTTGTGGTTTATAACGTTATAATGAACATACAATAAACTCCATAAGCTACAATTGATGTTGGTAATATCAAGCGACTTAAACATTTGTCTTAAATATGTTATGGTCTACTTTGAAGCTTTGGCCAGGGTTAGTAAAGAATCTCAATTTTGCAACTAAGTCAACTATAAGCGAACTTATAATTTTCTAAGTCTATTTATAGTTGAAAAACACAGTGAATTTGATGCAAATGTTATAATTTGCTAGAACAATAAAATTTATTTTCGAAACTTCAAATTTATTTATAGTTTTTTTAGTCTGCACTTCCTATAGAAAATGTTTTCGTTATTAATTAATTAATTCATATTTTTATATTGTCAATGAGATGTCATGTCCCGCTAAATTGTTAAAAAGTTTGTGTATTTTTAAAAAATATAAAAAATTGCCATTTGGATTTTTTAACACTTGTTTAATATTTTTAATAAACAGGAAAAATTTTTATTCCGTATATATTTTTTTTAAAGTCGAGACGAGACGAGAATTCTTGGCGAGACGAGACCGAGATCTTTTAGACCGAGACGAGACGAGTTCGAGATTTTCATGATCGCTCCCGTAACGAGACGAGATCGAAACACTAATCTCGTCTCGGTTTTTCGAGACGAGACGAGACCAAGATTTTTCTCGGTTTTTCCGCATCACTAGAGGGGAAGCTGCAAATCTTTTTTTACATTTTATTTTCAATAAAAAATTAAAATTAAACAACCAAAAAGTCGGGCCCGCTGCTGGGCCCACTCGGTCGTAAATTAAGATTTTAAAGTAAGCCTGGGCGATCATTTATATAGTTTACTCTTTTTCGTCACTTTTTTATTTATACAAATTCTAGAAATATATCAAAATATTTCGAAAAAAGACAAAAATAATGCTTGAAATTTAAAATCGTCATTTTATTTTGGGCCCGGCAGTTCGGACAACATTAGCGAATTGGGCAATTAAAGGGTCTGGCCTTGGCGGACTATTTAGTTATCAAACGGTGATGGGTTCTAGCAGAAAGTTTTAGGCAAATATGATGAATGATAAAGGTGTTAATTCTGTACAGAATCAGGAACATTGTAATAAATAGTCATTTGATTTTTCATTTGCACAGCGCACCTGAAGTAGGAGAATTACCTATGATTCGTAATGTTGCCAATTCATTCCATCAATGTCTTGACATCTTATTTTTTGAATAAGCTTTCAATCTATTGAGTATGGAAAAACTACTTGATGCATGTGGTGTTAAGAAGACAAAAAATGTGGTTAAAGCTTTTTGCCAAAAATTTAATTTATAGATATATAGATGGGCGTAGCCAGGTTTTGGATTAGGGGGTGGGGCAAAACCAGGTTTCTTTCAGAGGGGAGCCCGGGGGGAAGTATTACCCCCCCCCCCCCCCCCCGGAGAGTTTTGATTGAAGCATGAACTCAAGTTCCATCATGAAGTCACAAATTATATTAATAGGCTAAAATTGAAATTCAATAAATTATTTTAATTTATCAATAAAAAAAATATAAAATTGGCGAAATTAAATTTTTTTTTAAAATAAGGTGGAAATTATTCATAGACATCATTTTTTAACATCTGTGAACCCTAATTTAAACGAGTTTTTAATAGGCATTTTTTAGAATCTTGAAAGTTACAAAATATTTTTAATTAAAAAATATCAATAGGTAAATAAACATAAATAAATGCTTTTAGAATTATTAAATGACTATCTTACTTATAAATTTAAAAAGAATTATTATTAATAATAGATTCTATTGTTTGTTTTTTATTGGTATAATATGCTTATTTTGAATTGCAGATGTCTGGTAAATGTAAAAGTACTCTTTTACGCTACTTTAGTAAAAAGGAAAAGCCTAATAAAAAAGATGGTAAATATGATTTAATTTGGAATAATTTTAATTATGCAACAGGTGAAGATGTGAATAATTGTTCTGTAGAAATAACTCTGGTTTGTTCCATTCAATGTTATAATGAAAAGGATGGTATTTATAGTTATATTACTAATAAAATATTGGTCATTTTAAATGTATATTAACTAATGATAATATGCTTGCAAGCATATAAAAAGATCTTTTTTTGTCTAATCAATTGTATATTACGAAAAGGTGAGGATAATTCTGCGGAGAAACTGGTTTATTCCATAGATTGTCAAAATAAAAAAGATGGTATTTACATTTATACACACAAAATTATGTTAATAACTAATGATAATTATCTGTCATGCATTTAAATTCTGATTTAATAAAATATCTTTTTTATCTATTTGATTTTGAATTAGAAAAAGGCGAGAAGAGATGTGTGGGGAATACTATGGGTATTTGTGTTTATATAAAATAAGGCATGAATATGTTTGTTTGTAATAGGAAAAGATGGAACTGAATTAAAAAAAACTCTTGTTTTATCCCTTACTATGGGAAATTATGGTAATTATTTTTAAGAATTAGATATTTTAAATATATATAAGTTAAAGGCAGAGATTATTCTGCTTCCAGCAATGAAATTCACATGAACTCTGAAAGAGGCAAGAAAGATTTTGGTTTAATACAGAAGTATTATATATATTTTCATGTTTTGAGTCAAGATGAAAATTGTAATTCTGCTGGAGTGGGGAAAACTGTCTCTTCTTTTTCTTATGATAAAAATGATGGTAATTAAAATTATGCAAGTTGTTTTATTTTATTAATATATATTGATAAAGATAAGTGTATTGGCAGCTCACTAATTGTTCAGTCTCTGAAAGTGAAAAACATGGACAAAATTTAAAACTTAAACCATCATATAAATTTATGATTTCATGGACATCCAAATACAAATGGCTTATTTTTGATAAAGCCTTAGGTGGGGCTTTATGCTCTGTCTGTTCTCTTTACAACAAAAAGGATTTATTTATTCAACAAAAAACAAGGGGTGTTCATTAATGTCCCGTTTACAAATTCAGAAAAGCGACAGGAGAAAGAGGAAAGCTATTAAAACATGAACGAAAACGATCTGAATACCATAGAAAGGCAATGGCCTTTGAAAATATACGCCATAAACACCAGCCGGCTCATACTATGCTTAATTTATCAATGTGATGCTGAAATTTCGGAAAATAAGCAAGCTATTAAAATATTGATGTGAAGTCTATACTTTCTAATCAAGGAAGATGTTTCTTATACAACAAAATATGAAACCATTATTAAAAATTTGATGGCCCCCTGCATTTCAGACTTAGCAAAATGGTTACTACTGAAGAATATCTAGATACGGCGACGAAGGAGTATGCCTTTAAAAAACAAAGAAGAATTCGGTTACTTTCTTAAAGGAACACTTGCCCGTTAAAATATTACATGTATTTATTTAATGACGCGTATGTATCTATTTATATATCACTTATATCACCAATAAAAATCAGTAAATATTATAAAAAATGGTTTAGCAAAATTTTTAACCCCCCCCCCCCCCGGAGCATTTTTTCTGAAAGAAACCATGGGCAAAACGTTTAAAAGTCAATTAGGGAGGGGCAAAACATAATTTTTTTTAATTTTTAAGGGTTTTTGCACTGAGAAAATTTTTTTTCGCCCCCTGGCTACGCCCATGGATATATATAAATCTTTAAAATTATTTATAGGTGAGTCTTTTATCTGACTAAATATTTTATTTATATCAATTTTTTTTAAAATTCTTCCATCTATATCTTTGAACAAACACAAGGTATAGAGATTATTAATCAGTGGATTAAAAATTATATATATGGGATAGAATAAATAACCATAAATAATCTTTATTTTGATAGTCAATGATTAACAAGGTTTGGATATGCCTATGTTTTGTCTGTATATGCTAAATTAACAACTTAAAAAAGAAACCACAATAATTATAACAATTGACATTGAGATATATGTATAAGAAATTAATTACTATATTAAACATAATCGCTTAGTTAGCCACTTCCTAAACCGGTCTGGTGTTTTCACGGAAAATAAATGTTCAACCAAGTTTTTTTATAGCTATTTTCACAATCATATTCGGAAATTTCACAATGCATTATGTCAAAAATTAAATTTAAAAAATTAAATGTATCTATATGTTTCCAGGTTTTTATAAATGTCTTAAAGACTTCCAACTAAACTATAATATTCTAACCCATTAAATTTAGTTATTAATCAAAAAATTTTCACAATTTGGGCAAGAGGGGGGAAGGGGTTCCGCTCCCTCCCCCCGCCATTATACAGTCGACACTTCTTAATCGCAAATCTTTTAATCGCGAAGTTAACCGCCATTTTGTTTTTTTTTAAACAATAATATTAACAAACAGTGGCGTAGCTAGCCTTTTTGCCTTGGGGGGGCTGAGCTAGTCAAATAGGGGGGGGGGACAGAAAAGTTTTCCTACCCACACCTTTAAGAATAAAAAATATGTTTTACCCCCCCCCCCCCCCAATCCAAAACCTAAATACGACCATGGGTCAAATGCAATTAAAAAAATTTTCTTTCATAAACGTTGGACAAACTTAAAATTCCGCTACTACTTTGTGTATTTTTTCTATTTATATCACACTAATATGTCCCCTCATGTTTATAGGGCATAAAATTAATAAAATTTATTCATAAATAAAACAAAGTGATGTAGTTAAAAAAACAATGTAGAAAATTTCACATGGTATAATAAGTTTGTAAGGGTAAAAGTGGAACGGGGATATTGACAAGAAATCGTTGACATTTTAAAAAATAATGCAAATAGTTAAAAACTATATAACAAAGTTTTTATAAAAATTATTGCCACAACCCAAAGAATCTTGGCCATATATATAACAAATTTTAATTTTACATATGCAATATTGGCAGCATTTTCAGGCAGCATTTATATCAGGAAAACAATGAGAACATTTAAAAGCCTTTTTTAGGTTAGATCCTCAAAAGGCGCAATCATAACATAAGAAATAAAAAATTAATTATGAAATTAAGATTAGTATTTAGAAGTTATTGCCCCTTGATATTATAGATATATTTGCACACCCCCCCCCCCCTTCACCACCTAAAAATTAAAAAGAACTAATAAATTTAACGGCTAAATGAACCTAAAAATATTCTGTCAAAATTAAATGAATCAAAATTTTATTTGACAATTTTAGATGAAATTAGAGATGTGAGATGCACAGAACAACTTAGCGTCCAAAGACAAATATAATGATTTTTTTAGGAGTTTTATCCCTTGAAAGTTTTGATACGTTAACAATTGTCTATAAAATTCAGGAATTGGTTATTAATATTAATTTATCAAACTTATGATGGGATATCACTGAAAAAGGGGAAAAAATGGTGTACAAACGATTTTTTGGAAAACTATTGGCTTTATATGTGCATGTGGTACATAAAAATATGCAAGATATGTTAAACAATAAGCATGTGAGATTAACAATTAAATTGAAACTAGTATGGAATTTTCGTAAATTAAATAATATTTTAATATATTTTGAAAGTGTTACAAAGCTTAAAACAAGTTTAAAAGCCCAGATAATTTTAAATATTAAAATTAGTCTTTTAATAGTAGTTCGTTACGCCTTTTACTCAATGTTGCAAACGAATTTATAATATCATCCGGGGGAATAACATTTATAAATCATGTTCTAAGCTCAATAAAGCTAAGGAAGATAACCTATCTTGTCCAATTGTGGAACGAAGATAAATTTTAATCCGTTTTAGCAGTGAGAACGATCTTTCGCATGAACCTAAAGTTATTGGGATAGTTAAAATTATTTTAAGCAAAATAATACAATTTGGAAACACTACTGAGGGCAAAATTTTAATAAGTGAAAAAATATCATTGCATTTTATTTTATTTGAAGATAAAGAGTTATAATGTTTTACAAAAAATGTTGCCATATTTATTTCGCCGTCTTCCAGTTTTAATTCATAATGGTTAATTATTTCTGATAAAAGAGATTTATCGCAAAAGGATGAAGGGTTTAAACCTTCTAAGGACTTAAATAAATTACAATTAATTTTCGAAAATCTTATGTTTAATTCTGCTATTATTCTATCAATGATAGGATAATATAAATCAATTTTGAAATCAATTAATGAATTAGTAGATTCAAAAGAGTAAAATGTGTCATATTTTTTGGTTTTTTAATACGTTTATAAGGTAATAAATCAAAAATTGCAGCTAAATCTTTGTCCTTATTATAAAGAATTTGATAGTGGTCCTCATTTCTAATATCATTTAAAGTTAATATTAGGCTATTAACCGTTGTAATTGCATTTATTAAACAAATATTTGGGCTTTGAAACTCGTTAATTAAAACTTTTATTCAGAAACAATAATAATAATCTTTATATTGTTTCTAATTAAGATAAAAAAAATAATGGTGGAAGGGGCCCGGGGGCCCACGATTTTTCGCTTGGGGGGGCCCATGGGGCCCGGTTTTTGCTCTTGGGGGGGGCCCCCTAGCTACGCCACTGTTAACAAAAACATCGTTTATTGACAAATCGCTTAATAGTACAATATCGGATATTCACAAACATTTTTGGGTCCTTAAATCAACCAGATAATTATATAAAATATCAATTGCAGGGCGTAAGAAATGAATATTTAATATAATGTACATATAATTTTATTTCCATAATCGCGAAAAAAAATTTAGGCCCAAGGCTTTGCAACTAAACGGTTTAGACTGTAATGTTTTTTAAAAAAAATAAACAGCAGGGGGAAAAAAGGCTATATGAATTTAAATAAATTTTTATATAATTTTACATTATTTATGTCAATTACCAAAATTTTATATCAACCTCCTCATAAAATAATACCATGGCTTTCAGAGGTAGGATAAAAGAGTTGGAGATACCACTTCTCCCCGTCGCTTCCTTCTAAAAAATATAATTGATCGACATAAAAGTTACAAATATTAACTAAATAACTCCAAGATTCAAAGCAAAGGGTGTGTGTATTTTTATATTTTTGACCAGTTATAATCGTTATAAAAACGATAAAATCTCACATGACTTTTTAAAATCCATCCATCCTCGATTTTTGATGGCCCACGTTTTTTAAAGCACCCTATACAAAACTATGATTCCTCAAGCGCTATTACGCGAATACCTTGAGATTCCAATTATCACTAGGACGTATACAACACTATGCTTTTTGACAACCTTGGCAGTGGCAAGTATTAAACTTGAAAAATTTATTATAGTCATTTGTATAGCAATTAGATCTCATAACACCATTTCAATTATATTTTAATCCTTCACTGATATTTCAAGAGTTTGAGGTAATGTATATTAATTTAATATTTAACATTTGTATATTAGATATGGAGGTTATTTACAAACTTCTTATTTTTTGGTGTGTTTGGGTTCAATTTTTTGTTTAACATTATATTTACATATCGATATTGTCGTATGCTGGAAGAAGCTTCTTTTAGAGGCAAAACAGGAGATTTTGTTTTAATGTTCTTATTTGGTGGAGCTTTGATGACAGTGATTTATTTGGTCCATTTTTCATATGTTTTTTCAGATTATAGCTTTATTTATAAACATATTGTTTCTTGGGCAAGCTTTTACAATAATGTTAGTATACATATGGAGTAGAAGAAATCCTTATGTAAGGATGAATTTTTTTGGCCTATTGACTTTTCAAGCTCCCTATCTTCCATGGGTGATACTAGGCTTTTCATTGCTTTTGGGAAACTCGGTCCTAATTGATCTCGTTGGTATAAAATTTAAATTTAAATAATATTTTAACAACTTTTTAGGCATATCTGTTGGCCATGTATATTATTTTTTAGAAGATGTATTTCCAAACCAGCCTGGAGGATTTAGGATTTTAAAAACCCCAACATTTTTGTAAGAAAATATTTTTTGTATATACAACCAATTTATTTATTACACTTAGAAACAGAATATTTGAATATCATGAAACTCCTATAGCTCAAGAGTATGAACCATTGCCAGAAGATCAAAGACCAGGAGGTTATAATTGGGGTGGAAATGAACAAGATCCACAATAAAAAATTGTATGCCTATAAATATTAATATGAGTTATATTTTGATTTGTTGTAATATATTTTCAAATAAAATGCTAAAATTTAGAGTACCTGTTCTAAATGACCCAAATCTAATATAATCATATTTACTTAGTATATTATTAAAATTAAGCCATTTTGTTGTTTTTACAATTGTAGTTTTTTAGACTACTACAAATTATATACATTTACAAAATTCTGATCAAATTGTTTTAAGTAAAAATGAAGTAAAGTGAGTATAAACACGTTCATAAATAAAAAAAAAATTTATTTTTATTTTTTCCCCTCGATGATGGGCTATAATAGCTCGAAATATCGCGTTCCATATCCCTCCACCCCACCTACGTTATCACTCCAAACCCACTGATTTTATACAATGACATTCATATATCAGAAATATTGTAACAATATCTAACATTTTTTGTACATTGGAACAAATTAATAATTGTAATTCAGCTGCTTTGCCTGAATCCATATATTCCTAAACATTTAGACAACTTTCTGTAAAAAGTAACAAAAAAATGCTAAATTGTTTCCACCCAGATATCTGTTAATCAGATTTAAATAAATTTGTTCCTAAAATATGTCAATTATCAAAAAATCAGGGTCACATTAAGACTTATGTATTGAAACAAGGCTAGATATATCTCATTTATTTAAAATTCTCAAATAGAAGTAGTAATAAAAAAAAGCTTTCTGATCTCTAAAGCATATGACTATAAATTAGTGGTTTATGGAGAAAGGTATAGCAAAGACATTAAAGCCCCACTTAGGCCATTTAAAGCCCTACTCAGCCAAAGATAATTTTGAACCAGGCCCGGACAAAAATGAATATATTAATTGGAGTCGGGTTGGAACTGATGCCTACTAACTATTTATGAAAAATAAATTAAAAAATCCAACTTGATATAATTAATATCTTGAATATGTCTAAAACAATTTTTTTCTATCAAAACTTTATTCTTGTATAACATTCATTGTAGCTATAAAAACGTTCAAAATAATTATAAATCGCTGTTTGCTACATTAGGGTGGTCAGCTTCTTTAGATATTTGGATGAGGTGTGGTGATGCTCGGTTATCCAGGCCTGACAGCCGTGTTGATGATCTGATATATTTTACATCTTTTGAAGGAAAGTGCCGAAAGCGGGATTTGAACACATAAGCTCTTGTTCAAAGACAAAGCCTATACCAACTACGCCCCCACACCCCTTAAAAACTTTATAACAAAATTAGTCAATAATTCATAAAGCTTATTTTTTAAGGTTTAATATAAGTTATTTTCATAAAGTTATTTACATTAAATTAATTATTTGAATAATTTGTACCAGGTAAAAGTGATTCTTTTTTTAAATCACAAATTAAGAGCAATCTCTATTATCACATTAAAATAATTTAATGTAAACCTTGCTTTAAATTTTATAATAAAAACCAGGTTGGAGGCGCAATTTGGGCCAAAAACAAAAAAAAACATTTTGGGCTCAGGTCCAGAAAATAACAAGAGAAGTTGAGTGAGAATTTGCAAGGTTCTAAAAAGTATCTTATTATTTTATATGTATAGATAAGTATTGCAGGAACATTTCTCTTTGGGATCGCAAGTTAGAAAAATTTAATTTCAGATATTGTAAATCTTAACAACAATGAGTTATGAAATATACAAATATTTAACAATGCTAGCCATGGGCGTGCCAGCATTGGAATTAGAAGGGGGCAATAATGATCATTTTTAAAATTTTAGCCATAATTTTAATAAATTTCATCAAATTTTTAGATTTAGAGGGGGACTACATTTTATTCATAATTTTTTTCCAAATTCAGTGACGTAGGCAAGGGGGAGGTATGAGTGGGATTGACAAAAAACTTCGGAATTATATGGAAAAACTAATTGATACTAATAGAATTCTGTTAAGTGTTGCACTGATGGAAATAATTAATAAACTTAATTTATTTAATATAAGATGGAAATGTAATCATTCTAAAACATATTTAACAAAATTTTCCAACCCATTTAGATAAAACCAGCTTAACAAAGTTAATTAATAATATCTAATCAGTACTCAAAGTAAATGATGACATTACAAAGCGTTTTGCAAGCTTCAGTCATGCATGCTTTATTATTAAACATAGTTTAAAATTTATTTTCTTTAGAAACTGAGTGCGCCATTTCTAGATAAAATTAGCTAAGAATTAAAAAAATTTTTAAGAGCACCAAAGTTAGACGGCGAGTCCCTTGTTTTAGAAATTAATGCCCCTTCAAGACTGAGGATTATTTAACATAAATGGGCCATTCCATGTCGATTCGTCAAAAAAAAGAAGATTTTCGACCGACCATTTCAGATCAGGATAATTTTTGGTCAGAGTGTAGGCCTTATTTATTAGATTAATTTCTGAAAGTTTCAGCCATTTTGGGCCAATACTTTTTAAGTTATGGACGTTTAAAGGGCCAAAATCACGTTCGGGAGCGTTTAAATCATTTTGTCATATTTTTGAAAGTAATTGCGTTATTTACTCGAATTTTGGTGCATTTTGTTCCTAAAAAAATTCTCTATCAAAATAATTTACCCAGAAACCTTAAACTTTTGCGGTTAATTTTTTGTGGTAAAATGCGTGAAAAATCATAAAAACATATTTCTCCTGGTATATGAAATCACCAATTTCACAATGTGAACTCCTTTATGACCCATTATAATATTTCAATCATAAAAAGTTTGGAAGCGGCTATGAGATGGTCAAAAATTCGAAAAATTGCATTTCCAACAAAAATATTTATAGATGGCGGTATAACCAATTATCACATGAACATATTATGTGTTTGTTTTTTTATCAAATTGCTAATTTTTAAAAATATATTGTAAATAAATAATATTGGATTAAAATCAACTTAATTTTCGAACTTTTATCTACGCGATGGGCAAGTAGCCGAGTTTGAAAATAATTTAGGTTTAATTAAAATAAAAAATGGTTACAACTAGTAAGAAATTTTTTTTAAATACCTTTCATCCTGCATAAATTTTTTGTGGGAACCGGTCAAAGTCGCAGAAAAAAAGCAGCCAAATTGGTCAGAACTGATCAATATTGGTCAGCTGTTTATTGATATGATGAATTAGAATTTAAGTTTTAACCTATAATTATGCAGTGCTTTACTTTTATTCATAATTTATATTATATTAATGAATTTATTAAGAAAAATACTTTACAGGTGTGACTAGATTGATGTTGAAGACTAATACTTCCATGGATATGATATTTTCAAATTTGGAAATAAATTTGAGCTTTGGCCTGATCATTTTTTTTAATGGTTAAAAAGTTTATTTTCACGAAACAAGGTTACATAAATAAGCGAAATATATATAAAGAAAGACATATTGGTTAAATACAAAGATCTATATCATTATCTTCTAAAACGGGCCATGAGTCGGCGAAGGATTTAAAGTTGTATCGTACAACAAGAATCCCTAGTTGTTGCCTGAGTAAAAAGGATGCAGAAATTTTAGATTTCGATGAGCGTTTCCGATTTCTTTAAAAAATCCCATTGCCTGTTTACCGAAGGAACCGGAGCACGAGGCAACGACAGGGATAAAAATATTGGATGCCAAAAGGGCAGTTAGTTAATAGTTTTACGCGCTTCTGCTGTAGCGTTAGGGTCGTAATTAAAATGGGAAGGGGCAAATAGGTCAATACAAGTAAAATCCCATTTGAGGGATAGGCCATTTTGCCAGGGAACTAGAGAAGAGCCGTGATATGATGAATTAGAATTTAGGTTTTTACCTATAATTATGCAGTACTTTACTTTTATTCATTATTTATATTAAATTAATGAATTTATTAATAGAAATACTTTACAGGTGTGACCAGATTGATGTTGAATACTAATACTTCCATGGATATGATATTTACAAATTTGGAAATAAATTTGAGCTTTGGCCTGATCATTTGATAAACTTATTAAAATGTTTGGCCACTGTTAAACAATCCTGAATTTTGGACTATATTTGCGATCTGAAAATTGCGATTTCTTATTCAGTCCAAAAAAGATTCGGGATCAAAGTCGCTGAATGATGGAAAAGTAGCAGAAAAATATGACTTTTAGATAATCAATATATTAGAATTAAATCTCAAATGGGGAGGGAATTTGATGTGCATCTAACCCTAACCCTACCCCTAACCTAAAACGCTGACCTAAAACACTAACCACTTCGTTATTTTTTGGACTGAATAAGAAATCGCAATTTTCAGATCGCAAATATAGTCCAAAATTCAGGATTGTTTAACATCGGTCAAAATGTTTTGCCTTAACATCTGTTTATTGATATGATGAATTAGAATTTAAGTTTTAACGTATAATTATGCAGTACTTCACTTTTATTCATTATTTATATTATATTAATGAATTTATTAAGAGAAATACTTTACAGGTGTGACTAGATTGATGTTGAATACTAATACCTCCATGGATATGATATTTACAAATTTGGAAATAAATTTTAGCTTTGGCCTTAGATTGGACAGGAGGGTTAGGGTTTTAGGTTAGGGTTAGTGTTTTAGGTCGGGGTTTTAGGTTAGGGTTAGTATTTTAGGTAAGGGGTTTAGGTTAGGGTTATTCACTGTTAGTATAATGTTCTTTTAAATTTTTGACACAAGATTCTTTGTAGATTTCTTTCTTAGATTTTGGGTTTATTGTTTTTCCTTTATTTTATAGATATTTGAATTAGTTTCTTTCTGTGTCTTTTTGAGATAATAAATAAATTGATAAATATTGGGATGGGAAGCCTTTACAAGTTTCTTATGTGTAATTTTTCTATGTGATTATTGGTTCTTGGGAGATTTGTCTCTTCATATCTTCCCCATAAAACATTTGTTGCAAAAATACTGAGTTGAATGTCAAGATTTGGTAGGTCATGATTTATAGGAGGTTCCAAGAATTCATTTGTAATGTTTGAACTACCTGTAGGATGTATATAATAACTACTAACTTGCAAGCTTACTTGTGGATGGCATTGTTGTACTACATATATGATCCTTAGTTATTGAAAAATTTTCATGCTTTCCCGCCACATTTAGTTTTTCTTAATCTTCAATAGGTCTGATGATTTTTACCCATATTAGCTTTGATATAAGAATATTGACCAAGGGTCAGTACCTGCCCACTTCTTGAAGATTTTTTAAATACTAATCAAATATGCATTAAAATCTATAATTTGTAAACTTATTCTCTTCTTTCTCAAAAATGAGACTAATTCTTAGAAATAAGACATGAAAATAACAATTAAATATATGCTGTTTTGTCGTAAAATTCTAAAATGTCTGCGCGCTTCGCATTTTCCCTCCCCCCGACTTTTTCTGCTACTTTTTCATCATTCTGCGACTTTGACGGGTATTCTTTTTTATTTCATGGGTTATCAGTACAAAAATAAAAATATATGAGCAATTTTGCCATTATTTTAGTATTTATTTATTTTTTCAACCTCATATTAATTTTAGCATGCCCCTATATCATTTAAGTTAAAATTCAAGATCTAATTTTCAAACTATTGCCAATTGCGCAGAAAAAAAATATCAAATTTAAGTTTATTTTTATTCCAATATTATTTTTTTACCATATATTCTTTATAAATTTGCAATTTGATAAAAAAAAACACCATAATATGTTCTTGTGATATTTGATTACAGCCATCTATAAATATTTTTGTTATAAATGCAATTTTTCGAATTTTTGACCATCTCGTAGCCGCTCCCAACCCGTTTAATATGCATTTACCTTTTAAAAAACCTTTTTATGATTGAAATATGATAATGGGTCATAAAGGAGTTCACATTGTGAAATTAATTTTATATACCGGAGAAATATGTTTTAATAATTTTTCACTAATTTTACCACAAAAAATTAACCGCATAAGTTTGAGGTTTTTGGTTAAATTATTTCGATAGAGAATTTTTTTAGGAACAAAATGCACCAAAATTTGAGTGAATAAGGCAATTACTTTCAAAAATAGTAAAATTCATAACACGCTCCAGAACGTGATTTTGGCCCTTTAAACGCTTATAACTTAAAAAGTATTGGCCCAAAATGGCTAAAACTTTCAGAAATTAATCTAATAAATGAGACCTACACCCTCACCAAAAATTATCCTGATCTGAAATGGGTCGAAAACGTTTTGATTTGTAATGGAATGGCTCAATTATCATTAACATGTTTAACATAAATCTGGACATGAATGGCTAGAGGCGTATCCTAGCAAGTTCTCCAATATGATGTTAGAGGATTGCGTATCCTACAATATAGCACTACGCCTTGGAATAAAATAAACCAAGGCATATGCCTGTAAAAATTGCAACCTGCCAGTGGATGAAGAAGCACGCCACCCGTTACACTGCAGACTAAATAATTTTAGACACTTGTGACACTCTAAATCAATTCTATTATCCAGTCAGCCCTTAGAAAGGCCCATATTCCCTCCATACTTGAACCTTCAGATCCTGCCCTTGAAGGTTGAATGCGTCCTGACGGTTCCTCGTTAGTCCCATGGGAAAATGGTCTCTTTTTAAAGTGGGATTTTACATGCATAGACCTATTTGCCCCCTCTAATCTTAATTATGACCCCATGGCCCTCGCTGAAAAACGCAAGCTCCAAAAATACAAGGCCCTTTTGTACTCTAGTATTTTTATCCCAATAGTTTCCTCCTGTTCAGGATCCTATGGAAAAATCGCGTTGGCTTTATTCAAAGAAATAGGCAGGCGATCCACTCCCTCCAAACATTCCCCCGCATTTTTATTGAAACAATCAATAGCTATCTTCTTTATCGTGTTGAAAATCCCACAGACGTGGGGTAAGTTTTCAGCAGCCTCTTCCATCTGAGTCGCGTAAATGCCATGCCAATTTCCATCTGTTTAACGTCCATATCCTTTTCGACCAGTCGTTTCCAGGTGGCACGTGGTCTGTCCCTTCCTCTTCTTCCAGGCACGTCCATCTCCAGCGTCCGCCGTGTGACATCGTCCTCGTCTCTTCGTAATACATGGCCGTACCACCGAAGTCGATTTTCTCTTAAGAAGTCCTTCGTCGCTTGTATACCCATCTTTGTGATCAAGGATTCGTTCGTCCTGCGATCCAGCTTGGTGTAGCCTAAGCTCCATCGCACCATTCTCATTTCCGTGACTTGCAAGAGTTTCTCCTCCGCGGTGGTTACAGCCCATGTTTCGCTCCCGTAAAGCAAGACCGGTCGCACGATGGTTCTGTACGCCTTGCTTTTCAACCAAATTGGTATCTTTTTGTCACACATGACACCGGAGATGCTGCGCCACTTGAGCCATGCTTTCTTGATCCGAGAATGGACTTCGGCGGTACATCCTCCCTCTTGATGTATTAGCGAGCCAAGATATGTGAACTTATCAACCTCCGTGTACATTGGACCGTCATTTTTGTGCATTTGCGGACTACCGCCCATCGTTTGCATGTAAACCGTTTTCTTCTCGCTGACCTTTAACCCGAATTCCGAAAAACGTTCTGACCATTTTTTCGCCTGATGAAAAAATCGCATAGGACAATATCATCGGCATATAGCATAGTCCAAGGGGCTGGCTTGTGCAAGTCCTTTGTTATTGTATCCATAATTAGATTAAACAAGAATGGGCTTAACGCTGACCAATCATTATTCGGAAGGGTTTCGTTTCTCCTACGGTAGTACCAACAGATGCAACCGCGCCATTATACGTTTCCTTTATAAGTCGAACATATCCTTCGGGTATATTTCTGGCTCTAGGGGACCATTATATTAAGTCTCTCGGAACCGTATCGTAGGCCTTTTCTAAATCGATGAAGACCAAGTGTAAGTTCTTTCTTATGTCGCCATATTTTTCCATCGTCTGCTTCAACGCAAAGATTGGATCCATCGTTGATTTACCGGCCACGAATCCAAACTGATTAGGCGAGAGACATACTTCGTCATTGAGCACCCTTTCTAGTAGTTTTAGTGAGTGGCAGGTCAACTTGATACCTCTAAAGTTGCCACATTCCTGCGCGTCTCCTTTGCCTTTGTATATGGGTATGATCGTACTTTCCCTCCATTGGTCAGGGATACGACTCTCATGCAGCATAGCGTTAAATAGGCCTATCATTATGTCGATTCCTTCTCCTTTGCACCCAAGCTTCGATCGGTAAATCATCGGGACCTAGCGCTTTCCCTTTCCGCATCTTCGTTAGTTGCGCTCCTACTTCATAAGCCTGCAATGGTAAAACCAAGTTCGAGTTCGGTTCCACCCTCTCTAGCGGTCTTCTATCATTCGTTTTGTTCATGATATTTTGGAAATAATCTTTCCATCTTTTGATGACTTCCTTCGATTTGCACAACGTTCGTCCCTCTTCACTTTTAATGACTTTCAGTGTCCCGACATCTCGACTTTTTTTCTCCCTAATCTTTGCGAGTTTATACATGACTATGTCGCCGCCCTTGGTATCGAGCTTGTTTGCCATCTCGGTGTAAGCCCCGTTCTTCGCTATCGCAACCGCTATCTTAGCTTTGCGTTTCGCTTCACGATATGCCACGTAGTCTTCTCCTTTCTTCGTTTTGTACCATCGTAGGCACAACGCCTTCTTTTTTTCTATAGCCTCTTTGACCGAGTCATTCCACCACCATAGTTCACGCTTGCGAGCTCTGCCGCCTTTAATTCGCCCAAGATTTGAAAGGCCGTTTCCTTTAGAACATTTGCAACGGTGTCCCACCTTTTGTTAATGTCGCCCCCCATGCCTGAAACCAAGAGCGGAGTTGCTCGAGCGTAAAACCTTTCATTTGCACGATCATCCTTAAGCTTTTCGTACTTTGTCCTTGGTGTGTAGACTTTTCTCCTTTCGGGAAAAATCTTTCTTGCTATATCGAGGACAACTGGCCGATGTTGTTTGGCGATTCCTTCCCCCGGTATAACCTTGCAATCTTTAACTTGCCACAAATTTTTGCGCTTCACTAGGATGTAGTCGATCTGTGTAAGGTGATCCCCACTGCTGTACGTCGCTAAATGTTCGGTACGCTTCTGAAAGAAGGTATTCACAATGGCCATATCGTAAGCTTGCGCCACCTGTAGTAACTTCTCTCCCTCTTTATTCTTCACCCCATAGCCATGCCCGCCGTGATTTCGTTCGTACACGCCCCTTTCTTTCCCAACGTGCCCATTAAAGTCTGCTCCGATGATGAGATTCTCGTCAGGCTTCACTTAGCGTATTTCTTTTTCGAGCTTCTCAAATTCGTCCCTCTCATTTTCGGAAGATCCAACCTGGGGCGAATACGCACAAATAACATTGACAAGGCCGCCTTAATCCGCCAGCTTTATGCACGTCAATCTATCCGAGAATCTTTTGACTTCGACTACCTTGTCCTTAAAGGAATCGCTAAGCACTATACCGACCCCGCTCTTCCGTGATGGGGAACCCGAGTAGTATAGCTTGTAACCATCTCCTAGCTCCCTGGCTTTTGTTCCATGCCACCGCGTTTCTTGTAGACACGCTATGTGTATCCTTCGCCTTTTTAGCATCTGCGCAACCTCGATGCTCTTCCCCGTCAGCGTGCCCACATTCCAGCTGGCCACTCTTGTCCGTTCGACAACTAGATTCCTTAACCGCCTTCGTTGTGAGTGAGGCGGTAACCCTTGTATACTTTTCACATTGCACGGGCGGATGATGCAATGCGCGTCGTTTGGGGAGGACGCCCTAGCATTCTGGTATAAGTTCGTATTTGAAGCTGCCATGTTGTTTGGAGTTGCTTTTTTTTACAGCCGGCTTCCGACCTGACGCCAACCCTCCACTTTTTTCACACGGACTTGGGACCGTCGTTGGTAGTGTTAATCAATAGCTATCTTAATTGCAAAATTTAATTTCAAATCTTTTTTGGATTCCTGACCTCTTCTAAAAGAGGAAGATAAAGACATATTACTCATATGATGTTTTTTTAAATATAATTGTAGTATTTAATATAGATATATATCAATAAACTAACTTTAAAAAAAATGATTTAATTAATATTAACTGAACCATTGCCGTTAAAAGGCAGCATAATAAAAGACTTTGTTTCGGGAAGGTCCAGACTGGGCCCATTCTTTGCAAAAAATAAGCGGCCGGACTCGGGCCTAAAAATTAATCTCAATGGGCCCCTGCCTAGCCCGGGATTATAAATTTTTTGTATTGATGGGCCAATTAAGCCTGGCCCGTACATGTCTCTAGTTTAAACAATGGCCCTCCTTGTTGGCCTATTCAGAAAAATCGAAATGAGTTCTTTGCAAATTGGGTCTTTGGAAGAAAGATTACAGGCGGAATTGGGACACAAAATTTAATATTAATGATTTTTCAAAGTACAAACATAATATTATTTTTTTGACATAAAATTAAACCCCCCTCCCCCTTATGGTAATCCTGCATATGTTCCTGTTTAAATTAGATCTTGCTATAATGACTATAATATATTAAGCATGCAATAAATATCCCTTTATATGTTCAATTATATTAGCCATACATCAAAAATGTTATCAATGGGAGAAAACCAGAAGATTTTAAATGGTATGCTTCAATATAATTGCTTATAGCCAAGCTTACTTAATAAATCTAAGGGGCACTTAATACGTAAGTTATTTATATAGCTGCCTAATTTAAAGAATCAGCTATACACTACATTTAATTATAATAATCCATGTATCATCAGCATTGAAATCTAATATTTATTAGAAAGAATCCTATTAGCAATGTTTCTCATTTCCTCAATAGTTTTTTGAGGATTTGTAGCACCCATAATTGCTGTTCCTGAAACAATCATGTTGGCACCAGCCTTTGCACACAATTCAATATTTTCCAATGATACTCCTCCATCAACTTCTATTGGAACATTGGAGTACTTTTTCCTTAATAACTCAACCTGTTAATATAGAGATTTATTAGTATTTAGACTAAGTCAACCTTTGTCATCATATCTGCCATAAACTTTTGTACCCCAAAGCCAGGCTCTACAGTCATAATTAGTATCATATCAACTTCACTAATAAATGGAAATAACAATTCTACATTTGTTTTGGGCTTTATGGCTAAACCAGCAAGCATGCCTGCCTCCTTAATTAGCCTGATACAATTTTTTGGTTCATCTGAAGCTTCTAAATGAAAAGTGTATAATTGAGCTCCTGCATCAGCCATAGAAGATATCCACTTCACAAATTATAACAGCCAACCATCTTAAATTACTTTTTCTGGTTCAGATACCATCATGTGCATATCAAATGGTGCATTAGGAATATGTTTACGCAAGCATTTTACCATTGAATGTCCAAAAGTTAAATTAGGAACAAAATGCCCATCCATTACATCTAGATGTATATAATCCGCACCATCTTTCATTATTCTAATACATTCATGGGCTAGGTTTGCTAAGTCAGAATTCAAAATTGAAGGACCTATTTTGCATTGAGAGCTATCAAGGGCAATGAGTTTATCAAGTTGGTGATTACCAGCTGACATATTAAATGTATGTATATTATTGCAATTACTGCCTTTTTGTAATATTATTCGTTTAAGATTGGTTTACAATGTCATAGGCAGGATTACCTAAGAGGGGGGGGGTTCAAAAATATGTTAAATTTTACTATCTACACAAATTTATTTTATTTATATACATAGGGTTTACAATATAATAGGCAGGATTACCTTAGAGGGGGGGGGGGGGGGGTTCAAAAAATGTGTTAACTTTTACTATTTAAACAAATTTATTTTATTTATATACATAAGCGTAGCCAGGATTGGAGCTAGAGAAGGGCAATTTTGATTTAGGGGAGACCAAAATGACAATTTTTTTAAATTTAAGCATAATTAAATTAAATTTTTAAGAATTTATGGATTTAGTAGAGGTTGCCACCCCTTCCTGCCTTCCACTGGCTACGCCCATGCTTATAGACTAAATTACGATCTATAATTTGAACTTAGAAAATTTATTCGCTCGTAAATTATTTAAATTTTATGCCCATTCCGCTTAAAGTTTCTTTCCTGCAAGGATGCAATATTTAGCTCCTTTTAATTTTTCTAAATGTGCCAGCCAGGGCCATTGTTTGAACTCGTGATGAAGAAATAGCGTTTTGAAGGCGCTAAAGTTATAGCGGATAGTCACTTTAGGCGCTATAAGCTATGGCACATAATCACTCGGAGGGCTAAAGCAATATCACATAGTCACTCATAGGCGTATCTAGGATTTACTCATGGGTAGTGTTAGAAAATTTTTAAGGCAAAATTTTTTTGTAAATATTTTTTTTTAAAAATGATTTTTTTCCAAAAGTTTAAAGTGACTCTAGCGTAAAAATAATAAAATACTAAAAGTAAAATTCAGACAAATATTTATTAATATTCAATAACAATATAAAAATGATATAAATTGAATATCAATATCGACGATTATTAGATAGAAACGCATTTACAACATCTTTAGTTCAGGAGTATATTGCCTGTGTACATAGAGCAACGTTAATCCGGTAAGCCTGAAATTAAAAATTAATAATAAAACCATTTAGTTTACCTTTCTTGTCCAATTGTGCTTCTAAGATATGTTTTAAGTCTTTTTAGCACTGTAAAACACCGCTCATTAGAGCACGTTGTCACAGGTAAAGTTGCTAATATATGGTAAAGAATTTTAATATTAGGATAAAGATCTAGTTTGGAGGCATGATTGGATAAGGTATCCAATGCATTCCTAGGTAATGTATCTGAATTGGAGTTTTTAAAAGATGAATACCACGATTTAATATCGGATTTAAACTGCTCTTCTGATCCTTCAAGATCATCTTCATAAAATTTAGCTAATATTAAAAAATTAGTTAATATTTGAGGGGTGGGCTGAACGGGGTCTTTAATAAAGAGGGTATCAAATCCCATAAGTATTTGTTGGTTTTTAATGAATCGTTCATCTAATTCAGCTAAAACAGAATCCAAAAAGGGATTGTACAATGAGATCCTGTAATAGACTTCGGGGCATGTTGTCTCTATATTGGACCTTAATGTTTGAAGGACGTCCTTCTAGGGATATTGATGAAAAAATCATGACTCTTTCCAAATGTTGAAACATTGGTAAAAATAGTTTGAAACCCCTCTTCTGAATTTTTACGCAATTCTTTAATTTGGCAAAGAGCATTTTGGGCGGAATACATTGCCTGTGATAGATCAATGTTAATCGTTTGCAAATAGTTGCTTAGATGTATTGTATAAGAAAATACTTGGTGCAACATATAAAGAGACAACCAAAATTGGCCTTGTTTCAATGATGAAAGTAGAATCGTTGCACTCGATGATGATTCTACATCATCCCATTCACAAATCTTTTCAAGTGTAGTAAAAATGGCTTCTTTAAATTCATAAAATCTCTTGACAGCATTATGCTTTTGGGTCCACCTTGTTTCACAAAGTGTCGTTAATTTAGAGGATTTTGGATTGGTTGACAAAGATAGCAATACAGAGTTTAAGAGATTCAATTTTTTTGGCGAAGTTATAAAATCCGTAATTTTTTTAATAACACCTTTTATAAAAAACAAATTAAATATAAAAACAATCATAATCTTACCCATACAATTCCTAATGTTGGAAATCTTGCAAGAATCTTTAATTGCCAAATTTAGATTGTGCGATGCACAATGAATATATATAGCCTTAGGGCACACATTCTTAAACAAAGTCTGCAACCCGTTTTTAGAGCCACTCATCACTGGGGCTCCATTATAACCCTGCCCTCTAAGTTTTGTAATGTCAATTTTTAGACCTTTAAGAGTCTGCATCACAACTTCAAACATCCCCTTTGCTGACATATCCTTGATCTTGATATATTCTAAAAAGACCTCTCTGACCACTGTTGGTTGTGTATTCAAATCAACATAACGGATAACAACGGCCATTTGTTCTTGTGTTGAGATATCCGTTGTCTCATCCAAGAGAAGTGAAAAAAAGGGTGACTTATTAATTTCTGCAACTATTCTTGTTTGAATATGTTGTTTGATAATACAAATTAATTCATTTTGTATACCAGGTGAGAGGTAATTAGCATTTTTAGGACATTCTTTTAAATCAGTTTTCACTTTCTCGCTGAACTTTGAAAGTAAAATCAAGATCTCCCTGAAATTCCCTTCATTGCTATCATTTATCCTGGGATTTTCAACTGGTAATAATCACGGTGACCTATTAAAAAGAGCCTATACTAAACATTTAGATTAAAATACCTCTCAAAGCAATTCCTTGCCTGCCACAGAACACTAAAGCATCCGTTATAGTATATAATACTTCCCTTGTTTTTTCGTAATAGAATTTTTTTCATTTAAAATAACAAGGTCAATTGCCTGTTTTTTGTTAATATAAATATCTTCAAGCGAGTTGATAATGTCAACTGCATGCAAATGATAATTATTTTGTGAATGTATGTTGAATGTTTGTTTTGCATTTTGGAACCTGTTAAAAGCACAAACTGTGATTTAAAAACTAGCAATTTATCTAACCTGGTATAAGCATTTACAGTTAAACTATTTAAATTTTGAGAGCCTTTTCCACCCGTAACCTTCCCTGCAAGTACACAGTACTTACAAAAAGCTCCTCCAAGCTTTTTGGAGTAACATAACCATGGCCATTGTTTAAACCACTGATATTGAAATTTTAAATTAAGAGTTCCACATTTGGGGAACTCAAAGCTTTCCCCAGGTTGCCAGATTAATTTAAAAACTCTAAATTTCTCCATCCCAATCAAATTTGAGTAAATATAATTGCCTATGTCATGGTCATCTAAAACTAAAAGTATAGATTTAATATATTTTGAATGTTATCCTCACTAATATCTATTTTAGACTTCACACTGGCTGTATCTACTAGTGTTTGATTATTTTCTAAAAAAAGATTCTAGAGAGTGAGTTGAGTTTGAAGAAAGAGTAAATTACCTTGATCTTTTTCTTGTATTCTTAGTCTTACAGCATTAATACCTTTTTCTATGGAAATAGATTCTAGAATCTATATTTAGCTTATTATATAATTTATTTACCACCCTGATCCTGATCTCTATGTTCCTCTTCTTCTCCTACTGAATTAGTACTAGTACTAACATTTTCTAAATTAAATTCTAGAATTTAGAGTGAATTATAATAATTTGTAAATTACCCTGGCTGCTACTTTTCTCGTTGGAAAAGTTAATTTTTTTAGGGAAGTAGTTATAAATAGAAGGATATTGTTGGCGTTTCATATTAAAATTTCGGAAATTGGATGAGATGGGAGCTATTTATCTAAAATTTAAATTTCGAATAAAATTTATAAATTTTGAACATATAAAAATAGAAAAAGCAACGAAAACCTTAATAACACTTCCAAAATAATTTATAATTATAATTATCAGTAATATTTGTGTGCAAATACAATATAAAAATTTTATTATTTGAAACTCAGGGGTAGTGTAACAACCTTAAATCATACCCTTGTATACGCCAATGTAGTCACTTGTAGGCGCTAGAGCCATAGAGCATAGTTAATTGGAGGTGCTATAAGCAAAAGCACATAGTCACTTGAGGTTACCTATAGCGCATAATCACCTGGAGGTTCTAGGGCTATAGGTCTCGGGCCCGGCCCGCTTATTTTATGCATAGTGCGAGCCCGACCCGGGCCCTTATAAATTTTTTAGTTAGATTTTTTAATTGAAATAGTAAACAATAATAATTTCATGTCAGACGAGTTCTTATAGCCTTTAAGAGGGGACCAACAGGATAGATTTCTTTCACTAGTGACACTTGTAGTCGGGATACATAAAACCATTATGTCAAATAAACTTATGAAAATCTCATTTAAGGTTATAATGTTTGTAATAGTTATTTGACTTCTCTGCTTTCTACAATTTAAACTCTTTTAGATTATTAATATGAAATGAAAAAGCAGTAATATTTTAAAAAGGAAACTTGAAGAAATGAAACTTTTAAAATTTGTTATTAAATTTTTAAATGAGTATTTATATATAAAATCTTAAATAATATTAAATTTATTCAGTCTCATATTGTGAGACGCTATTAATGGGGAGGCGAGAATGAGCACCTGCCCCCCCCCACAAATCCAAAATTTCTAGGTTTAATAAACATTTTTTTGTCCTACCTCAACCCCCCCCCCCTTAATTAAAACATGCGCCCATAGGATTACGGGTATAAATAATCTCGTTAACACTTATTATGCGGGTTACTAGGAAGATATATAATTTGACATTCTTTGTAAATTTAATAAACAAAAGAGTTATAAATAAGACCTTCTAAAAACACTTTGTTTATACCAAATCTAATTGATTTGTACCAGGCTTTTGCCTTGCGTACATTTAGGCTAGACAAGCCCGCTAATTTACCCTATGGTCCGCCCAGATCCGGCCCGTTGTTTTAACTTAAAGCAGAAGCCCTTCCAAGTCCGGCCAGGTCGTGCAGGTCTCTAATAATGACTAACACAGATGGGTTTGCTTTTTCTAAAATAAGTTTAATATTATCATTTATAGAGGAGAAATTCATTTGCTATTTTATTTTTTAATTATGTTACACGTACTTTTATTTATTGATTATTGTTTTCAAATAAGATGATGATGATGCAATCTTTATATTTTGTTCATTCCAATTCTAAAACAAGATGATGAACTCTTTGTATTTGTTCAGGATGGGATTTAAGATATGAGGAATAGGAATAAGGGGAGATATTGAACGAGCTGCATAATAAAGGGACACCCTCTTCCCATTTAGGAAGAGGGGTAAAATTATTAAACTCCTTTTTACTACATAAAATTTTACCTAATTTATTTTGTATCCGAGAATTAAATAATGAATTAATCGAAATCACACAAGAATTAAAATAATTAATCGAAACGCGTATAAATTACATACACGTATATCCGCGTGGGGGGGGGAATAACATACGCGTACTGGAAATTGATGTAAAAGAATAGTGGTCTACGCTATGAGTGTACAACGTGTAAGATCAAAAGAGTTGTACCGCGTGTAAGATCAAAAGAATCTTGTGATGGGGGGTTGGGAAAAAATCTCCGGATACAACACCTTCCCTTTTTCCAAAAATTAGGGCCAGGGGTAGGGATATTTATAGACAAAAATCTATCTGCTAAATTCGACTGACTTACAATATTAAACCATATTATCATCGCCATAATATAATATATCAACAATATTATACTAATTATAAAAATTAACCTCGCGTAATATTATATACGAATAATCCTTTAATCGGTGCGTATTGCCATTCGTTATCGGATACTCTTGTCCTACGATCCATCTTAAATGAGGAATTCTCAGCATTTGTATATGCCTTACCTCCATACATGAGGAACTCTTGCCCTCATCTGAAAATTAAGGAGACACCCGCTTCCTTAACAATTATGGTCATAGGCACAGATCCGACCTTATCTATAGCTTTATTAGCACTAACATGGCTGACGCTTGAGTACGATTTAGTTTCCCCTTAGTTTTGAAGCCATCAGGTGATAATTTGTTTGTTGTTCTTCTCAAGTTATACGAGGATAATCTCTAGAATATGATTATATCATTCAGAAGGGGGGATTTGTTGCCAAATATTTTTAAATGATTGTTCCGAGGGTAAGAGTGGGAGAATTTGTCTTCTGACACCATTATTCTATTTTCAAATAATTTCCTATTCTTAAATAACATGATGGAATTTATATATTTGTTCAGGATGGGATTTAAGATAGGAGGAATAGGAATAAGGGGAGTATTGAACGAGGTGCATAATAAAGGGACACCCTCTCCCCATTTAGGAAGAGGGGTAAAATTATTAAACTCCTTTTTACTACATAATGACTTAATCGAAATCACACAACAATTAAAATAATTAATCGAAACGCGTATATCAAAATTACATACACGTATATCCGCGTGGGGGGGGGGAATAACATACGCGTACTGGAAATTTGGTGTAAAAGAATAGTGGTCTACGCTATGAGTGTACAACGTGTAAGATCAAAAGAGTTGTACCGCGTGTAAGATCAAAAGAATCTTGTGATGGGGGGTTGGGAAAAAATCTCCGGATACAACAGTTTTTAAACAAAAGCCAAGATTTTAAGTTATATTCGTTTTCTAATCCCTAATGTAGGTGGTTATGGTTACAAATTTACATTACACTAATGCTAAATTAGAATAGTTAAAGATCATAAAAGTTGATAATGCATTATTTTATTTTTAATCTTTCAATAAACTTGAGAAGATACATTTCCAAGTATTTCTGGAGGGGTGTAGTCCTCGGACCCTCAATTAAACACATTTTATCGCCTACATCAACCATTAGGCTCGTAGTTTATAATCAGTGGCGTAGCTAGGGGGGGCCCAGGGGGCCCACTAAAGAGCAAAAACCGGGCCCCATGGGCCCCCCCCCCTAGGGAAAAATCTTGGGCCCCTGGGCCCCGTAAGCCATATTTTTTATTTTATCTCAAGAAAAAATATGAAGATTATAATTATCTTTGAATATAACATTAAATTATAATATAAAGCCTAAATGTTTGTTTAATAAATGCAATTTCAACGGTTAATAGCCTTATATTAACTTTAAATGATATTAGAAATGAGGATCACTATCAAATTCTTTATAATAAGGCGAGAGATTTAGCTTCAATTTTTGATTTAGTACCTTATAAACGTATTAAAAAATCAAAAAAGTATGACACTTTTTACTCTTTTGAATCTACCAATTCATTAATGGATTTCGAAATTGATTTATATTATCCTATCGATAGAATCATAGCTTAATTTTTTTTTTTTTAATGTATATATTGTTTATTTGAACGTAAGAACATTATAAAAACGAAGTGTCAAAATTCGAAAAATATAGCGGATCTTAATTAAACCTAAGATTTTCGGAAATTATTTGTAATCTATATAGGTCCTTAGAAGGTTTCATGGGCATAGCCAGAATTTGAATTAGAGGGGGGCAATAATTATTTAGGAGGGGGCAAAATGATTATTTTTTCAAATTTCAGTCATAATTGTAATAAATTTCAACAAAATTTTGGATTTAGAGGGGGGGCGGCCGCCCCTCTGCCCCCCCCCCCCCTCCTTGGCTTAGCCCATGGAAAGTTTAAACCCTTCATCCCCTTTTTTGCGATAAATCTCTTTTATCAGAAGGAATTAACCATTATGAATTAAAACTGCAAGATGCCGAAATAATAATGGCAAAAAATTATGTAAATGAAATGCAATGATATTTTTTCACTTATTAAAACTTTGCCCTCAATAGAATAATTTTAACCATCCCAATAACTTCATGCTCATGCGAAGGATCGTTCTCATTGCTAAAATGGATTAAAAATATCTTCATCACAATTGGACAAGATAGGTTATCTTCCTTAGCTTTATTGAGCTTAGAACTGACTTTATAAATGTTATTCCCCCGGATGATATTATAAATTCGTTTGCAACATCGAGTAAAAGGCGTAATGAACTACTATTAAAAGACTAATTTTAATATTTAATGAAAAATTATCTGGGCTTTTAAACTTGTTTAACTTTTTAACACTTTCAAAATATATTAAAATATTATTAAATTTACGAAAATTATATCCTGGATTCAATTTAATTGTCCATCTCACATGCTTATTGTTTATCATATCTTGCATATTTTTATGTACCACATGCACATATAAAGCCAATGATTTTTCAAAAAATAGTTTGGACACCATTTTTCCCCCTTTATTAGTGATATCCCATCAAAAGTTTGATAAATTAATATTAATAACAAATTCCTGAATTTGTTAGACAATAACGCATCACTTGCAAGGGATAAAAATCCCCAAAAATTCCTTTTGGTGTACCATTGGATTCAACAAAATGTACACAAACGCTAAGTTGTTCTGTGCATCTCACATCTCTAATTTCATCTAAAATCCTTAAGTAAAATTTTGATTCATTTAATTTTGACAGAATATTTTAAGGTTCATTTAGTCGTTAAATTTATTAGTTCATTTTAATTTTTAGGTGGTGTAAAGGGGAGGGGGGGGGGGGTTGTGCAAATATATCTATAATATCATCAGGGGTAATAACTTCTAAATACTTTTCTCGAACGAATTTTAATTTCATAATTAATTTTTTTTATATTTTATGTTATAATTACGCCTTTTGAGGATCTAAGGCTTTTAAATGTTCTCATTGTTTTCCTGATATAAATGCTGCCTGAAAATGCTGCCAATATTGCTATGTAAAATTAAAATTTGTTATATATATGGCCAGATTTTTTGGGATTGTGGCAATAAAATATTTTTATAAAAACTTTGTATAGTTTTTTTACTATTTGTATTATTTTTTAAAATGTCAACGATTTCTTGTCAATATCCCCCTCCCACTTTGTGCCCTTACAATTCATTTATACAAAAACTTATTATACCAAGTGAAATTTTCTATATTAACTACATTACTTTGTTTTATTAATGAATAAATTTTATTTATTTTATGCCCTATAAACATGAAGGTCTAAGACATACCAGTGTATTAAAAAAAATACACAAAGTAGTAGCGGAATTTTAAGTTTGTCCAACGTTTATGAGAGAAAAATTTTTCATTTGCGTTTGACCATGGTCGTATCCAGGTTGTGGATTAGGGGGGGGGGCAAAACATAATTTTTTTAATTTTTAAAGGTTTTAGTAGGTAAAAAAAAATTTGGCCCCCCCATGGCTTGACCAGCTCAGCCCCCCCCCCCCCCCCCAAGGCAAAAAGGCTAGCTACGCCACTGTTTATAATATAAATAAAAATAGGCATAAACAAGTCAATTTTTATGAATTTTTCTTGGATTATATACAAGCAGCGCATGAAAACTTATAGCTCTTCGACTAATCCCTGTACCGTGATGTAAAAATCGAAATGTGTTTTCGGGCAATTTGGAGATAACAAAACGCTCAATCGTCGTTTACTCGGAACGATATCCCTTAGAGAAGTCTCATCTAAAACGTCGCTTCTTTGATCAAACCAGTGCTTAGCTATGTGCAATCGCGTGGTCAGGAATTGAGACCAGGCCAACCCCAAACACGGTATTTTAGGGTCGGGGTTTGAGTCAAAATAGCCCAGCCCCGCGTAATATTGCATTAGAGCGGATTGTGGCTTATAATCGATAACGTCGGACATCTGTGCAATAGAGTAAAAAGATTATGTCACAACCTCTGAACAAGTGTTGTAAAAACGGTTGGATTTTTCTTGGTCGACTTTTTGGGTTTTAGTCGACTAAACGGTTACAGATGAAAGGTTTTTTCTTTCTTTGATCTGTTTAACTAAAACCAAAGGTCGACTAAACAAAACCCAGCCGTTTTTACAAGAGTACTCTGAAATAGTGATCAACCTGGTTTACACACACGATGGGCATGTCGTAATTTTGAGCTAAATCTTTTAGTAAGCGCGCCACTGCTTTGATATCTTCTTGCCTAGAGGCAAAACCAGCACCCGGTCTCTTGCTATTACCTCCGCCCTCCTCGCCCCTAAACAAGGAAGCTATGGAATCTATTATGATGAGATTAACCCGTTTCTGCCGGTTGAACAATTGGTTAATTTTGACGGTCAAACAATGCTTTAGGCTTTCCTGTAAGACGAAGCAGAAGCCAAATGTATTTTTAGATAATTTACAAGATTATTTTCAAAAAAGAAAAGAGTGAGTCTATTGAATACAAATGATAAATTTACGTTTGTATGACTATTTAAGGAAAATTAGAGTGGATTAACTTCGAAGGCTGTTAAGTCAAAATAATCTAATTTAATTTTGAGGGTTTACCATAGAAATCTGACAATACTTATAATTTACAATTATTCGCAGTATTTTATTACTGGCCACCTATTTAATACTTTATAATATAGATTTTAAATTTATTTATATATAAATGTAATCTATAACTCCTGCTGGTAATTTTTCAAATATGGAAACAAAAGTTAAAATGATGATAGTGCACTTCATGTTGAATTTTAAGAATAGTACTTATGCCGTTTAACCTACATGGCTTTCTCATTCAAATTTATAAATATAATCCGAAATATTTAAATTTTATATGTATAATTTTCAACATTTTAGAGTGAATAAGGAAATTATGGTATTTAAAAGTCAAGTCAAATAGTATCATGAATACCGAATAGAACAGTAAGGGCTGCCCAAATCTGAAAGGGCTCAAAGCTAGTGTAATGAATCAATAGCAAAACAAACTTAAGTTAACTTTTAAAGAATTTTTTTAATGACCCTACCTCTATATATTATAAATATCTTGAAAGAAAGTACATAATATAGATTTTAAATTACAATCCCTCCTTCCTTTGTCCATAATAATTATTGGATCAAAATTATTTATTCTTATATTTACACACACACATATATATATTTTTCATTTTCAAATTGGTTAAGATTAGCTATAAAAATAAGATTCTTAATTAATCAAACTTATTTTTATACTCAGATTTCAAAAATTGCTTAAAAATTTATATTAAAAAATGTTGGGTTGGGCTCATGTCATAGGAACAAAAAAGATTTTGGGTTCCGGAGTGGCCTGGACAAATTGAATTCATAAACACATTGGGATTTGGCTTGGCCAAAAAAATCCATGTTTCATGGCTCTTATTAAAACAATATAATTCTAAAAATGCTGTTTACCAATAAATTCATATATATATATATAGATTAATTGCTATGCAATTTATGGGCTCGTTTTTTGTTGTCCGTCCGTTGTCCGTCCGTTGTCCACCAAGTTATGGCGCCAGCTTTATGACCTGGAGGTCTTGAGTTCAATGCCGGGAGAGGACGAATTTTTTTTTATTTTTTTTTAAATTAAAATATTTTGTTCTTGTTAATAACATTGATAATATGACTTTTTGACCGTCCGCTGGCTACTGACCGATGAAATATATTAATTTTCTAAACATAAAACACAACTTTATTAATTGCTATGCAATTTATGGGCTCGTTTTTTGTTGTCCGTCCGTTGTCCACCAAGTTATGGCGCCAGCTTTATGACCTGGAGGTCTCGAGTTCAATGCCGGGAGAGGACGAATTTTTTTTGTTGTTTAAATTAAATTAATATTTTGTTCTTGTTAATAACATTGATAATATGACTTTTTGACCGTCCGCTGGCTACTGACCGATGAAATATATTAATTTTCTAAACATAAAACACAACTTTATTATTTCATTATCTATATAAATAACATAAAAACTTATACCATTTTAATACCAAGGGTGTGAGTGGGTATAACGCACGGCTTGTGTGCTGTAGACACGTGTTCAATCCCAGGAGAGGACGAATTTTTTTAATTTTTTTTTAAATTAATATCTTGTTCTTGTTAATACCATTGATAATATGACTTTTTGACCGTCCGCTGGCTACTGACCAATGAAAAAAAATGACCATTGGCCAAATAAATTGAATTTTTTTATGAAACTGGCCGGGAAATGTCCGATATTTTTAAAACAAAAGGGTATTTTAGGAATCTGAAAAAGCTATTTTACCCCTGGCCGCCCTGGGGACCTACGGGTAAAGTTTCGAGCGAATCGGGCCGGTAGTTTAAGAATTTAGTTCTTTTTTTAAACTAAAAGGAATTTTAGGATTCTGTAAGAGCTATTACTTTAAATTTTATTTATATAGTTTGTTAAACCCCAATAATTTTGACCGTATACTGTAACATTGATAATATGACTTTTTGACCGTCCGCAGGCTACTGACCAATAAAAAAATGACCATTGTCCAAATTGTTTTTAAGTAAAGGATAAAATTTCAAATGCTTCTTCCAAAATCATTATAAAATACTGAAACAAATTCTTGAATATTTTACTAATTAGTTATTTATTTGATGATCAAAAAACGTCAATTGCTGAAGTAGCCCCCCCCCCCTCTATTTTTTCATAATAATTTATATTTGTTAAATTATCTATAATATATTGATTTTCTAATTTTCATTTCATTATCTATTTAAATAACATAAAATTTCATTTATATCTTGAGATCATAAATTGATAAGGGATTAATATATCATAAATTGAAAAATGCAGCATTTTCTTCATGCTAGCTACTGATATGGGCAAATCATATTTTTAGATGGTTACTAACTAAATGCATACAAAATTCCGTCATTTTGTATTTGCTATGTTTAAAAATATATAATTGGAATTAAATTTACTGCATTTCACTATACTTTTATCTTAACTCTTTCATATGTTATAAGTATTTTTATATTCCAAGGTTAAACTAAAGTTTATTACCCTAGTATTATAAGAGCGGGGGGGGGGGGGTTTAGGGGGCGGGAGTGGAGGAGATGGGAGAGAGATGTGTTAGTATTTCGATTTTTTAAATTAATGCATAAGAGGTGCCCAACCCCTCATCTCTATCTCCCTCGCTGTGTTAGAATAGTAGTAATACATACGCGTGTCTCCTCCCCACATCATCTCTTTCTCGTTATCGATTTTTCGGGCGGGGTCGTTATTAATATTAATTGTCGATTCGAATGAAAAACAAAATTAAGAAACAAACCTATTATTTAATAAATGTCGAGGGGGCGGACGTAGACGAAATCCATCACCTATCGCTTTCTTTAGACTCATCTTTGACTTGTCTTAAACCAAAGAAAATATTTGTAAAAATTGACAACTTTTCATTAAAAAACTAATAGTTCCTTGCCATGGGTGAGCTTTAGATGATGTTAATAGCTTTAATTGGCATTACCGTTATTAAATGTATTTTAACTTCTAAAAAACCTTATATTAATGAATTAATCTCATTCTTAAATTCCTATGAAATTTGACATGAATAAGTGAGCTTTACAAATAAGATCAAAATGCGTTTAAGCCAAAACTTAGTTTTCAAACCTCTTTGAAATGTAGTATTTCTAAAAAATTCTAACGCTTTAATGGAGCAGCCCTTATCTAAATTTTTATGCTAATTTTAGTCAATTTACATGAGCGAGAGCCTTCAATAAAATTGTACGTTGCCTGTTATATTTGGATTTTTGTTAATTGCTATATGAGGTGTCCTTGAGCTTATATAAATAATACAGCATATATATGCATCTTGTTGTATTACTTATTCAATTTAAATAATTCCCTTTCATCAAAACAGGTCAAAAAGTCTAACTTCTAACACGTAAATCAACCACTTTAAAAAAAGCCCTTGTAACATAACTGAGCGTTAGGTTAAAGATAATAATCTATAGTTTAACCTGCTTAAATTATTTAGTTTTAAGTTGGAGTTCTTATTAATACCATTGATAATATGACTTTTTGACCTACCGCTGGCTAATTACCAATGAAAAAATGACCAAATTTTAATTTTCGTTTTTGAATTAATTAACATCGATAATTACCGTTTGCCCTCCCCTAGAAGGGCCTATACATCTACTTATATGGGTTCATGTACCCCTACAAAACACTATACCACTACTTATGTGGGTTCGAATCCCGGAGAGGGCAAAATTTTTATTTTTTTTTAAATTAAATTAATATATTGTTCTTGTTAATACCCTTGATAATACGACTTTTTACCCGTGTCCTGACTACTAACCAATTTTTAATCTTTTTTTCGCTTTGAAATTAGTAAACATTGATATTTACCCTATGCCCATCAGTCCAATTATTTTGAATTAATCCCCCCTATAGGCATTCTCGCCCCTTCCCACCTTTCTCGCCCATAAATTGCATAGCAAATATGCTACGTTTATACGGAGTATAAAGGAGTCGTCCCCCCTTCCCCTCCTCCCCTTCCTACTCCTACTCCCCCTTCCCACGAGGGCCGAAGGCCCGAGTTATATATATTAAATGAATTAAAAATAAATGAAATGTGTTGGCATAAATGTAATCAAGGGGTGCAAGAAAGGGCAGTTGTGATATATAATTTAATATTTTTCTATGTTAATTTGGTTAAGTTATCCGCAAATGTTAATTATGTCCAACTGAATCCTGTCTACACCATGCACATAGTGTAAAATTTGGTTTATTAATTATTTTTATATTTAAATGCATGGATGTAATATAGATATAAAAAAAGAAGCTTACTATATCTCCTATATGATCCAGGTATATAAAATCCATCAGGGAGGTTAAGATTGTAGAATTCCTTTGTATAACAGGTGCAGAATTGATCATTTGCTCAAATCTCTTGATGGGAAATGAGTTTTCTGTTGATATATAGAGTATGCCTTATCATTTAATCATAGTTATAAATGTTATTTACAATTCACTTTATTGTCTTCAAAATTTGATAAAGCAAGCTGAAGGGAGAGATGGAGGCAGAATTGAGTTTTACCAACACCTGATTGTCCAGAAAGCTCTATAATACCATTTACCAGAAGCTTTCCTTTAATTTTTAAATCAATATCTATTGCATTTTTTAAGTTATAGGGGGATTTTATGTATTTTGTTGGTTTTAAAATATCTTCACCTCCTAAAGAATATAAATGATTTGATATAGGGCATACCATTTTTGTTTATAATTTTAAGAGCTATCTTATTTAATAAAATATTTAAATCTGAAGCCGATAATTTTGTTATTCTAACAATTTCTTCAGGGTTAGTCATCAAAATATCTTCCAAAGTTTTAAACTTTTTTTTACCTATAACGTTTTTAGAAACATTACTCATAAATTACAATTCAATATTCGAATATATATATGAGGAGGTAGATCCAGATTCTTAAGAAGATTCAACATTATGTATCAGCTGACATAAAAAAGTTTATGACATTTGGATCGAAAATGGCCATATCAACTCGCCGAAACCCATCAAGCTGAATTAACCCTGGGACATCCACGAACATCTCTCCATTATCATAAAGAAGGCCCTCAATGAAGTACCTTTTATAATAGTTATCATATAAAAAATACCTAAAATTTAACTCTAATCCGAAATTGAATGATTAATATGCTTATTTGTTGGTGGACATTAACCTTGAGACATTCAAATCGTTAAGATGGTTTTTGGCAAGTTGAAAGGCCAACATTCAAACCAATACCTTGGCTAAATTATATGGTATTCAGGACAATCTTTATCAAAATTTACATGCGCTCTTACCCTCACAATCAGTTGGTAGACATAGGCCCCCCATGGACAAAAAACTTGCTGAATTACATTAAAAAATTTAATAGTATTTATAGTTGAGTTTTAAATAATTAATTTTATTAAGTTATATTACGCCAGTAGATGGACGAATGTTGGTGGAAAGAACAACGTTGTAAAAAATATAATGTAAATTAAAACAATATAGCGTCTATGTTTTTTTTAATAATCACGTGAATTATGTTTGTAACCAAGGAAAGCATTAAATCGTATGTATTATTTTACACGTGCCTTTATGTCGCATTTTTACGCAACATGACATTGTTAGTGTTGCGTCGGTAGAAATAATTAATTGCCTTTATTAATTTTGTATTTAATTTTAGGTAAAAATTTACTATTCTACAACTATATATACAAAAACCGGTTCTAGTGCGTGTTTTTGTGTGAAATTAAATTAATTCTTAATTTTTTCTCTACAAAACTAACCTGACTTTTAAATAAAAGGAAGAAGCTAATACAAGCTAAATTTTGATAATAAAGGTAATGTGGTAAATTAATATTTCTATGCATTTTACATGCGTACTTAAACTTACTTAAGATTATTTGTCTTTAGAAATTGCGAGTAATTATGCATATAAAAAGAGCATAAGGATTAAATACAAACATTACTGGTCAACAAATATTGAACTTAAAAGATCAACCTGCAAAGGGTTTGCTGCTTCTGGCGAAAGGTTTTTAAGCTTAACAACAATATATCTTTAGTTTTTTTCCTATAAGTCATGTTTTTGAAATATTAGCTGTCAAAGTTGCTGATACAGCGATTTTGTCGTTTTTCAAACGTCAATCTATTAATCGGTAAAATTTTGGTTTAATAAATTAAATTTATAAATACAGGGGAGAATAATCCATTACAGATTTTTATCCTAGCATAAATAATTTATGAGTTATATTCATAGTTTGTGATTTTCATAATTTATCCCTACTATTTCACATTGACAAATTCCCAGACATGAGGTCGCCCTTCCTTCCCTTTAAAGCTATGAATTAAGTGCATATTGTTGTTTATCTACTAATTCAGATAATACTACCACTACTCTAACCACTCACTAATGGCAGTGGTTTGCGACCTAGTCATGTATAATCTTTAACCCCCTATCCCTTTTTATTTCATTATTTTAATTCTTTTTCAATTTTAAGTAAAAAACAATTATTAAATCATATACTTAATGTTAAATATAAATTTGCAAAAATACAATTTATACTCTTCTTTTATTTTCCAGCCCCTATTTTTTGCCACTCCCCCCCCCCAAGTGGATAAACTAAAATACCCCGTAATTTTGTAAGTATTTTTATTTTTGTGTAGCCAAAATTTAATTAATGTTTTTTATAGCAACGTTGGATTATTTTTTTTATTGATATATTATGAACAAGTAACAAAAATGATTGTAATTTGATCTTATAACAGTTCAGTGGAAAAAATTTATTATAACCCTAAAGTATGCAGGAATATATAAACATATTTGATTGCCAATGGAAACAGAAAAGGGGATAAAGCGGTGAATCAGATTGTACTATAAAACCATTGCTAGCAGTGTAGTGGGTAGAGCTGTTAAAAATTCCTTTTAAAATGGAACTTGTCAAGTTCCAGTTCCTTTGCCTAAAATGAACTAGTTCCAGTTCCTAGTTTCTCATTTTAAAAAGGAACTAGTTCCAGTTCCTTTTGAAGTTCCTTTTCTAATTTTTCTTTAAATGTACAAACATCTTTTATTAATTTATAAAACCAATATATTAATTGCTATGCAATTTATGGGCTCGTTTTTTGTTGTCCGTCCGTCCGTTGTCCGTTGTCCACCAAGTTATGGCGCCAGCTTTGGGACCTGGAGGTTCGTGTTCAATCCCAGGAGAGGACAAATATTTTTTTTTAAATTAAATTAATATATTGTTCTTGTAAATACCATGGATAATATGACTTTTTGACCGTCCGCAGGCTACTGACCAATGAAAAAAATGACCATTGGCCAAATAAATCTTAATTTTTTTTTCGATTTTGAATTGGTTAACATTGATAATTACCCTATGCCCTTCCCTACAAGGGCCTATGCCTTTACTGATATGGGTTCCTGCGCCCCTACAAAAGCCTATGCCTCTACTGATGTGGTTACCTGTGCCACTACAAAAGCCTATGCCTCTACTAATGTGGGTTCGAATCCCGGAGAGGGCAAAATTTTTATTTATTTTTTAAATTAAATTAATATATTGTTCTTGTTAATACCCTTGATAATATGACTTTTTAAACGTGCCCTGACTACTGACCAATGGAAAAAAATGACCATTGTCCAAATTGTCAATCGGAATTTTTTTTTCGTTTTTTTTCAAATTAATATATTGTTTATGTTAATACCATTGATAATATGACTTTTTGGTCGTAGGCTGGCTGCTGCCCCTACAAAAGCCTATGCCTCTACTAATGTGGGCTCGTTAAATTAAATTAATATATTGTTTTTGTTAATACCATTGATAATGTGACTTTTTGGCCGTCCGCTGGCTACTGACCAATGAAAAACATGACCATTGGCCAAAGTATAAATCGAAAATTTTTTGTCGTTTTTTTAAAATTAATATATTGTTTTTATTAATACCATTGATAATATGGCTTTTTGGCCGTCCGCTGGCTGCTAAAAAAATGACCATTGGCCAAAGTATAAATCTAAATTTTTTTTTCGTTTTTTTTGACTAGTATGTATTTATAGACCGTCTCTGGGTACTGACCAATGGAAAAAAATGACCATTGGCCAAATTGTTTTTAAGTAAAGGCTAAAATTTCAAAATGCTCCTCTCAAAATCATTATAAAATACTGAAACAAATTCTTGAATATTTGATAATCAAAAAACGTCTATAAGTTTAAAAAATAATTTAAATTCTTCCATCTAGGAACTTTTCGATTTAAAGTCAGTGTGGAAAATAAAATTTATCTTCCCTTTTTTGTCCATCCATACGCTTTCTAACCCCGCTATACTATTACCTTTTTATTATTATCACGCATCAAAATTTTTAAATATTCCAAACTTCGTCCTGCAATAATATAAACTTATATATTATAATTCATTAACATCATTTCACGTAAGTATATATTTATAACTTTATTATTAATAGCATAAGTATAATGCTTACAATTTTATATAATATATTTCAATTTTTAATATATTTATTAACTATCCAAATATTTTAAAAAATTTGTGAGAGTGAGATTTGCTTCGAAAATCCTTCCCTCCGCCCGATAAAGAAACTCTAACAATGTTGCTTTTCTAATGTCATGCTCTAGAAACAAATTTTGTTTGATGATATCTTTTACAATTTGTGTTTTTATCCCCTAACAAGTTTAGATATAATTTAATAAGAGTGGGTGAAATGAAGATTTTGAAAAATCATCTAAAATTCATTTACAACTAAATTAATTTTGTTTCCCTCCCCAATCTATCAAATAAAATCAATAATATAAGTTATATACTTCGTGGGGGTATTCGTTTTCCTTACCCATTGACGTAATCGATTGAGGGGTGGAGACGTAGTTTGCTTAACAAATATTGATATTTATCATTATTATTGTTATTTTTATATGCCAAGGTTAAACTACATTTTATTACCCTACCCCTATCTTACCCTCTTATCCGCCCACCGCTGACTTGGCGCTCTAAGTGTATTTGCCTGAAGTGAGGGGGAATAGAAGAGTAAACTAAAATTAATGATAATAATATAGATAGCACGCGCTCCATATCGACAATAATATTAATTTTAATTCAGTTGCGGACTCCCTATATAGAAGGTGACTGTCTCTACATTATATCACTTATTATTTGCCTTTTAGATTAAAATTATAATTGCTATTCAGAATTATTCAACATTCCACATAAATTCTTTACAAACTAGGCCAAAATAATTCATATAAAATGTCTAAAATGAGCTTGGATAAAGTTTCTGCAAGAGGAAATTGGACTGGAAAATTAAATTTTATCTTTTCTTGCATAGGATTTGCCATTAGTTTAGGGAAAAAATTACAAATTTATGTTTGTTTAATCTTTATGTTAAGGCCAATAAATAGATGAGCCTTATTATATGAATCCTTTATTTACTTATCTATTCTTCTATATGCTAATAAATTCTAATAATTGCCCATTGCGCAGAAAAAAAGTTGAAAATTTAGGTTTATTTTTAGTCCATTATTATATATTTACCATATACTCTTTAGAAATTTGCAATTTGATAATAAACAAACATAATAATATGTTCTAGTGATAATTAATTTTGTTTATACCACCATCTATAAATATTTTTAGGGGAATGAAATTTTTCATTCATTTAAAGGGTAAAAATGACCGCAAATGTTTGAGGTTTAAATTATTTCGATAGAGAATTTTTAAGGAACAAAATTCACCAAATTTGAGTGAATAACGCATTTATTGTCAATAATAGTTAAATCCATAAAACGCTCGCAAACGTGATTTCGTCCCTTAAAACCTCCATAATTTAAAAAGTATTGGCCCAAAATAGATCTAATAAATGAGACCTACACCCTCGCCAAAAATTATCCTGATCTTAGATGGTGATGCAAAAATGGTCTCTTTTAATTGGTATGCAATATATGGGCTCGCCCTTTGTTGTTCGTTGTCCGTCCGTCCTCCAACGTTCTGACTTGCTGGTTTTTGAATTGGTATATTAGGTTAACATTGATAATTACCCTATGCCCTCCCCTACAAGGGCCTATGCCTCTACTGATATGGGTTCCTGTGCCTCCCCCCCCTACAAAAGCCTATGCCTCTACTAATGTGGGATCTATCCCGGAGAGGGCAAAATTATTTTTTTTAAATTAAATTAATATATTGTTTTTGTTAATACCATCGATAATATATTTGACCGTCCGCAGGCTACTGACCAATGGAAAAAATGACCATTGGCCAAAATGTGATTCGAAATTTTAATTTTTGTTTCGTTTTTAAATTGGTTACCATTGATATTTACCCTATGCCCGTCAGTCCAATTATTTTGCATTTAATACCCCCCTAGGGCATTCTTGCCCCTTCCCACCTTTCTCGCCCATAAATTGCATAGCAAATATGCTGCGTTTATACGGAGTATAGATGAGTTTCGTTCCCCCTTCCCTTCCCCCTTCCTTTCCCCCCTCCCCCTTCCCATGAGGGCTAAAGGCCCGAGTTTATATATTACAATTTATAAAAATCATCAGGTAATAAATGTTTATATGATTTTAACAAAATTATTTTCAAAGTTGTCATCTAAAAGACATGTTCGCTTGTCTCCAAATAAAATTTTGCATAAGCTAAATAATCTTTCCACAAAGGCACTTGATGGTAATGGCGTATTATATTTAATAAATAGTTTTTTTAAGTTAAGAAAACTGTCTAAAAGACTTAAATTTCGGTTATTAGAAAGCAAAAGACGTTCAATTTATTGATTTTCATCATATAAATGATCAAAGATTATATATTTAATATTTATAAACTTACTATTACTAGGAATATGATAAAAATTTAAAACAAATGAACTTTATATAAATTACCATAAGTCGAAAAATTTACTTAACAAACAATACCGTGAATAAAATACTAAATAAAATAATATTTAAATTATAAATTAATTTAAAAAATTTTAATGCATATTAAAATTGGCAAAAGGAACTTAAAAGGAACTTGTAAGTAGTTCCTTTTGCGATAAATTGAGAAAAAAAGGAACTAGTTCCAGTTCCTCGTTTTAAAAATGAACATATTTGTTCCTTTTTTTTAAAAAGGAACTAGTTCCTTTAACAGCTCTAGTAGTGGGTTTGGGTACTGGTTGTACTAGTAATATAAACAGCAACACACACTTAATTCATAGTGTTAAAGGGAAGGGAAGGCGACCTTAAGTCTGGGGCAATTTGTCAATGTAAAAATAGGAATAAATAAATTTTATATATAACTCAAAAATTAATTAGGCTAGGTTAAAGAATTTTTTTGGGTTCCTATCCACTTTATTTATGGATAAAATTTATGGATAAAATTTATTAAACTAAAATTTTATCGATGAATTTGCAAGTATTTGGCGTGTGAAAAACACCAAAATCGCTGTTTTCGCAATTTTGTCATCAAATATTCCAAAAACTTGCCGTATATGGGAAAAAACTAAAAAAATATATTTATGATAAACGCAAAAACTCTACCAGAATTAGAAAACAATTTGATTTTATAAATTTATTTACCAGCAATTAAGACTTAAGAGATTTGCAATGACTTTTATTGCGACTACTTTTATTGCGACTGGGGACACAAATATCTCTAAATTATTTTAAACTTATCCCTCGTTAAACAACCCCCCCCCCCCACAAATGGATGCTATGTTATTGCCCTTGTCTTATAGATCAACTCGTTTAATTTGTTTGATTCATTCCAACCATAGACTCTCCTCAATATCTTTAAGTAAGTGTACCGTTTTGCTGCCATTTTAAAATTTGCGCAAATAAGGGAAGGAGATATAGATTATAGCAATTTTGGTTAATTAAAGTGCCTTTATAATGTAACAAAATTATTAAACTAGTTAAACATTAAAAACAGCATTTTAAAATATATATCATTTATAAAAATAAAAAATATTGTGATGATGTGATGTTAAAGCAATTGTAGTGCCATCTGCATTTTACTAAATAATCATTTATTAACATTCTTTTTTACTTATTAATGAGTAAAATAGATACGTTTTTTATTTTAACAATGAAATACACTACAGAGGAGGGAGATTGTTAAGTTCATAACGGTGGAATTAATGTTAAACATTTTACTAAATAAAACATATGACTTGAGCAGTCTGTGTAGTCTATGTGAATTCGCTTGCTATTCCGAGTTACTATGTTGCATAAGTTTAACCCGTTCTGATTTTGAATTAGTAGTTTAAACAAATTAAGATTTTATATTTGAGTTCTTTAAATCTGGGGGTTCAATACAAACTCATAAATTGATATATTTCAGCAATATATGTATTTTCAGAGATTGAGACAAATTGATTTATTTAATCTACCATGATATTTAAAGCAATAAAATATGTATTAATAGTAATTTATTATATAAAGTTGGCACCAGTTATGTAAAAAAATTGACACGAATAGCTTATGATAGCAAAAAATCTAAGGTCGCAAAAATTATCAAACTTGAACAATACATTTTTTGTAGATGCGTCATCGATTTTTAAACGGTTATATGTCTAAACTGGCGCTAACCTTTGAGAAAAATATTTAAAACATATATCAAAAGACTATGCATACCTTAGAGACCTTCATTAACCCGAAACCCGACCCGGGCCAAAAGAATTCGATCAAAAATGTTTATACGCTTTAGGGCCGAATGGGGTTCCGGCTGAAAATTTTGGAATGCTTTAGGGTCGGGTTCGAGTTGAAAAAAATGATTTTGCTAGTCTTTGGCATGCCTATTATTTCTTCACCATTTACTTTAAAAAAATGGAAAGGATACAATTTACTGGGAAATTTTTACATAGTAGCTGTGGTTAGTATCAATAATGAAAGGTGACTTGACATGGGCGTAGCCAAGGGGGGGGGGCAGGAAGGGGCAGCTGCCCCCCTCTAAATCCAGATTTTTGTTAAAATTTACTGAAATTATAGCTAAAATTTTCAAAAATGATCATTTTGTCCCTCCCTAAATCAATATTGCCCCACTCTAATCTCAATGCTGGCTACGCTCATGTGACCTGAGTTAAAATTTCAGTAATTAAAACATAGATATTATTCCCTATTTTAAAATAAGGAGCTTAGAATTTGGCTAGAGCACATATTTTATGTCTTATTATCATCAGCATCCGTTTCAAAAAATGACCAAGTTAGTCAAGGTCAAATTGGTAAAGTGTCCTTAGTGTGTAATAAGGTAGTAAGCCTTGGGGTGTTTTTTTATATTTTGTTATGCTCTAGAGCGGCTTTAAGATGGAATAAAATATTGGCATTTGAAGACTTACCACAGCATATTCATTATTCATTACAACAGACGCTATAACTTTAAAACATTTATTTTGTTTGAATTTAAAAGGTGTTTCGCTAATTTAAAGCATTATATGTCCAAAATCTAATCGACAATTCAGATTTCGAATTTTGTTTATAATTCTTAAATAAATCAATTATGTTAACATATGACAAATTTATCAACTATAATATTTAATCTTTGAGTAACATTCGTGATGGTTTAGTTTACTAGGGGTTTTCGTTTAATATGAGCTAATGTGTTTTTTATATTTTTTTTATTCATAAAACATACTTTATTAAATTGTATACAAAAAATTATATTAACGACTAAAAAAAATATAAAAACGTGCTAAAACTAAACGGATGGCATTGATCCGTGTGTGATCTATTGCCTGATAAAAACGTACTCTTTCAAATCTAATGAGACTTTGGAAATCGCTTTTCCAATTTGTTTCCGGACAGCGAGAGCTTCGGTGCCTAAATTTCCAATTGTTGTTGCCACTACGGGAATGCATATTGTGTCCGAGAGGGAGGAATATTCGGTTGTCTTTCTATTCTCTGCACTGACTATAAGGTCGGGAGAGGAGTTGGATAGGGCAAATATGTCGACCGTGGTGAAGTCCAAGTGAGATTCAGTTAACGGGACCATGGGACGAGTGTGACCCCGTCTAGTCTTTTCCCGTCAGTGATGCTAAGGCCGATGAAATTCATTTAAATTAAATAAGATATGAAATATTTTATTGCATTATGTTAACACAATCTTTCAATGTCAAACATTCAAAAGGACAATTGACGATTTTTATGATGTACAAAACTACACATTTTTAATTAATATATTGTTATTATATTTGTAAATAAATTTAGGTTAGAGCAGGTTAATTATATTTTTAGAGCCGTTTATAGGTTCAAAACTATGAGAGTAGAGGAAGTAGAGGAAAGTTATATAATCAGGCAAAAACTAAAATTGCATAAACTAATATTAAATTGAGTATCTGCTTTTTAATAATAAGTGTGCACAATTATCTTTTATATTTATTATATGAATGATTTAGGCTATAATGATCTTACACACAAACTGTATGACATATCGCCGTGTTAGTTCATAGGTGACGCATATTACAACTAACTTGGCAAACTATTCAAAAAATAAACTTTTATAAAAAGGACCTATTACTGTTTAAACTCAAATTTTTATTCGCTTTCTCAAATATCAGCGTAAGAACTAAACGTATAATATCATTTTTATTTGAAATCTCCTATCTATATTTGTATTTGTTAAATCGTATATGTTATACATTATTGATAAGATCGATGTTTTAATTATTATTTTAGTATCTAGACTCATTTTTGCAAAATCATAAGAAAATTAATTAAATGCAAAATAGGCTAAATCATGTTAGACTAAAAGTTTCTTAATAGATTTAAAACGTTAAGAATGATTGTTTTATAAAATTGAAAGGATAATTTACAAACAATTTTGGTTATATTAAAACGTCTCTTCAATCATAAATATTTAATCAAAATGATAGCTTACTATGTTATTATAATTTGAATAAAAGTCTTTTAAATGTACACAAAGAAATAATAGTATATTATATGTTCTTTCATAAGGTTAATTTTTGATTTTAATACATTACTTTGTATAATTACTGAAAGATCAACTTTAACTTTTTAGATATGAACTTTTAAAATATTTTTATAACAAGATTTCTTACTAAGGGATCATCGATCAGAGATGTATATACTATTACTACTCACGATCATTTTACAAATAAACTATGCATGCGGGCAGAGAGAACTTGGTAAACTGTTTGTCATTTTTATTTCTAAGAATGCTTTTAAGATAATTCAATGTAAATGTAAAATTTTGTTCCTCATCTTAATGTAAACTATATTTAACGACGAGTAGACTATTTTGAAAAACCCTAAACTAACTAATGTTTGCTTTCATAAATCCTCAATCAAAATTCTCTATTTTCTTTTTGTTTTTAAACCAATTTTAACATTTAAATTTATCGTCTAGATGGTAAAGCAAAGAAAAATTTGGAGTCTTTGCTAAACAACTTACCTAAAAGTTCGTTAAAAACTTCAGCGCTAAATAGCGGTGGCATTCTACCCATAACCTTTCCCATTGATATCATTTATGTTATTGATGCTAGTGGAAGTATAGGATCATATTTTTCCTGTGTCAAAGAATCTCTTCAGGTTAACATTAATTAAATTACCCGGTTGCGGTCAACCATTATACACTCATACAAAGTCCATCAACCTTCACTCGAAATGAATACTTTTTTTTCAATTTTAGACATATAAAAGTTAACCACATCTTTGATTTACGGTGAAAACGTCCAAAACTTGTTTTGTCCGCAACCGTTCACCAATTTTATAAGCCTTTCTGCCTCCCCCTTTTTTGCATTTAAATTTTGTCTACGCCCATGATCATAAATTAGCTAAAATGCTTATAAAGATATGGCCTAGTGTAAATGTTAGCAAAAATTCTGGTATGTTGGTATAAGATTACATATCAGATATATTATATCTTTATTTATTATAACGTCTTTTTGTAGCTTTCGAAGGGATGTGGTCATAATTTTATTAGGTATAAAACTGAATAAATTTATATGAAGAAAATAGCGTTTGATTTAATTTCAGCCTATTTGTGAAAGATTTGAAGAAATATGTTTTATAAAAAAAAGTTAATTAAAATGTTTAAAATTGATATTATAATTAGCATTTCTAATATAAGCCTATAACAACTTAAAATATATAATATTGGTATATGTTACTGATATAATGCAATTAGGATCATAAGTTTGAATAGAAAAAGGTGAGACAAGCTATTTTATTATAACATTTATGTCTTATACGTAAAACACATTATTGTTGTCCAACTTAGTAAAATAGCCTTAAGGAAGGTTCAAATGGGGATAAATAGGTATCAACTTGTGAAGGGGGGGGGTGGGGAAAGAGGAAGCAATAATATACGAAATTAATCTGAAAAGTAGAAACTTATAATATATTGACCCTTTGGTGAAATGTGTCCATTTAATTTATGGTCCATGCCATTTACATATTTCTAGATTTATTTAAAATAAGATTGGTTACTTTTTGTTAAATAACACATATATAGGATGTTAACTATTTAAAGTAGACCCTTTTACAAAACCATTTTTAGTGGAATGGATAAGTTATTTTTATGCTGCGAAAATTTGTAGAGATCTCATATAAAAAATATATTTTAACAAAAGGATTTAACGGCCATCTTGAATGACCAAAATGAATTGGGCTTAAAGGGCACAAATATTGGTGTCGTTATTTATTCCGATACTCCAAGCGTTGCTTTGGAAATGAGGTTAGGGAGATCCTTGGCAACCGTACAAAGCACATTATCAAGTTTGCCATTTTTAGGCAAGTTACTAAAACTTATCAGCAAATATCTTTATTGATAAAATAATAAGTTAACAATGTTTTCCTATGTTTAAAAGGAGGAGCTACACGTACCGAGAAAGGATTGAACTTAGCTCGCCGAATGTTTATCAACGCCGGGCGCCCCAATTCCTACAAATTGCTTGTTCTCATTACTGATGGACAGTCTTATCCCATAGACCCGACAAATGTGGCCTCACTTATTAAGGCATTAGGTAAATGAGTTAATCCCTTTAAAATTTTATATTCGTAAAAAGTAAAATTACGAGTTTAACTCACAAATCTCTATTTTCATTTCAGTTAATAAGACTTGTTTATGAGCTATGCAATTATTAAAACACTTAAAACGATTTATGATTTAGGCGTCGAAATATATGCGATACCTGTCACAGATTATGTCAACATCGATGGGATCAAATCTGTCGTCTCCTCTCCTGCAGATGATCACATAATTGAAACATATAATTTCTGCACACTTACCAGCTATATTAAAAAGCTTAAAAGTTCAAAGGGCTTAAAATAAGCGTTAGCTCTTTCAACCAGTGTTGAATGAAGATCGCCTAGTATTGCACATTTAGTTTTTCAACCACAACCCTCATATATAAATTATACAATATTATCTGATATCATTTATGAGCCGATCTATATTCTTATGCTTTACTTTTATTGTATTCTTGCATATCAACTAATAAATTTTTTTTTTCACTTAAAGTAATAAGTGTTACTAAAAGTTTGGTTACCTAATGTCAAGAATGATATTATTCCAAATAAATATTCTGTAATCTGCCGTGCACATTGCACTATTCACTCATGGCCTGCTGATAAACAATTAATCAATCCTTACCATTTCTAAACTTTTTACAAACCGTTATCAGCAGAATTACTAAAAACTCTTAACAACTCCATTACCAAGAATTAACTACAACAAGAAAATCAGAAATTTCTTTATCCCACTTGAGGTGGTGGAATCTACATATGACAATAATTAATTCAATACACAGCAAACAACCCAAAATTTTAAAACACCATCAAGTGGCCTAAAAATTGCAATAATAGGTATTGGCAGAGAACCCTTAGACTTAGTTATAATACTGAAAATTAATTATAAGTTAATAAATAATTGTTTAAATGGAGATGATGACAAAATAATATTTAAATACTTTAAGAAACAATCAAGTTTATTTGCAAATATCCCGATGAATCCTCAACAAATTATTTTTACTTAACTTTAAAATTTTTCTATTTACTACGTGATTTTATTTAAGTAAAAGATTTAATGCATAACAATTAGTAAAGTATAGCATCCAGTAGTTGGGGCTAAAACTTGTTAATTTTTTTAAGTAGCGTTTATTTTTTAACCTAATTTGAATAAAATATTATTATTAGACCAAAAGCTAATATTATTATACTGCTTTTTATGGCTGTCATAAACGGTTTCTGTAATTCCCTTGTCGTTCAACGACTAAATAATTTATTTCTTTAAGTTCCGCGATAATATATTTCGAAATAATATTATTAAATCACTATTAAACCAAAAAATTATAATGATTAATCTACTAGATTAATTTTTGAAAACAAATGATTTAAATAGAAGCCTAGATTCTTATTGTGCCACTTAAATATTATTACCCCCCCCCCCGAGTTTCTTTGAATATTAATGGCGAAGGAAATGACAATTTTGTAAAGTGAATTATATTAATATTTGGAAGGAAGGAAATGTCAGAAATTTTTTGTTAGAAAGATTTTGAAGGAAGGAAATGACGTAAATTTTTGGTTAAAAATTGTACTATGGATTTTGTTAAATATTTCGATAGAATTTATTAAATCAACACTTCCGCGCGCGAGCGCGCGATAAAAATGAAAAAGTGATTCGATATAATAATAAAACGATAATTATATGTGTTGGTAATTAAATTTTTATAACGATCAAAAATGGTAGCGATATTAACAATCTATATTTAGCGTAGTGGTATTAACAATTCATCAAGACTCATCAGTCAATCTAACTACGCGTAAAGTAAATTGACACGATTAAAAACGATAAAGATAAGTAATAATAATTGTAGGGTGAACACAATGAAGATGCATATAATAAAAATGGTAGCATGTGTGGGGGGGGGGGAATCAGAATACGGGTGAACACCACACGGCTAAAATAATGTTTTTCTCTATAATATGTTCGCACTCCTTTTTATTTAACAAATAAATTAATTATGCACAATTGGCGAAGTAAATAAATCAAAATCGATCGAATAAGGTAAATGTTGGACGATGGCCGGTGGAAAAAATCCGTGAAATTAATCGGCTAGCAAGGTTGACGTCTACGAGTTAATGAATTTATTGGATTACAAGACGTTGGGCTCTTGGTTGATAATCGCAGTTACTAGACAGAGGAGAAAATATAAGATTAAAAACGGTATAACAATCCGGTCTTATAAACTTTGTCGATGCGCTTCTCAATTTGCATGAGGGCTGCCTTACGACATATTCGACTACTACTAATTAGTGCCCATTTATTCACATAACTAAGAACATAACATTTTATTCACACACTCATTACTTTATACATTATTCTCCCCATTAGTTGGCAAGATACAACACGCTATCTCATTTGCATAGGCGCGTAAAAGTTAAGTGATTTAACTACTTAACCACAGCAACAACCCCTTCCCTTTTCACCTTTTTCGGCACCTCCTATTTAGAGCCCAGGGAAAGCTGCTGTAGGGCCTCCGTACCACACCTGTATCGGTGTTTATTGTTGACATCTTAGACGTCTTATTATCTAACGCAACTGAAGGTAGGTATTCTTAAGATCTAATTTAGACAAGAATTTAGAATCTTGAAATTAGCTAAATCTATTTCGATTCTAAGTAGGGGGTATTAAACATCTATCAACCATCTATAACGTTATTGACCTTATCAACCCAAATAAAAGGTATTAGACGGGTAGGGCAAAAACGAGGAACTGCATCTGAGTGAACCCTTATCGAAAAAACGTTATCATTCAAACAACCTAATTCTTCCCGAAAAATTTCCATAAACTCTCCTCTAATCTCATCAATGTTATAATGCCACAGTCTCCCGACGTACTGACCATCACAATCAACCCAACCAGGGGTCGTAGGCTTATTATCGAAAACCTTTGCCTCTAACACCGAGGTTGGCTCATTAACTGAGTCCATTGCCTCATTTATAACAACCAAGGATTTATGCTCGTTTATAGTTGCTACCTTGAAACCGGGTGTTGCATGGCCATCAGCATTATTAATTAAACAATTAATTTTTTATATTCTATCACTACAGTTTTTACCAATGTCCCACCAATTAATCATAGGACCCATAATCTTACCTATTTCCTCATCAACAACCAATAACTCTAATTCTAAAACTTCCTCGCCTGCACATACTGGAACTATAATACTCCCTTAAGTTTTAATATTCGACCCGTCTAATTGTTTTATTAAAACATGACTTTTATTGATGTTTTTAAAAGGCCAAAAATTTTAAAAGGCAAAAATTTTAAAAAATTACATTTACTTATAATAGAAATAGAGGCCACAGAATCTGCTAAAAAATTTGTTTGCTTACCTTTAATATTTAAATAAACCACCGGAGTTTTAAAAAAATTAATATAAACAACATTAGTGCTGTCAGCGCCAATCGAGCGTTAATGAAAGTTACGGGGCCCAGGATTAAAAGAATTTTCCTGCGCGCCCCTGACACCAAAATTATTATTATTACTCTGTCTGCACATCGTTATCTACATGAACATAACCACCCCGTCGTTTATATGGGTCGCACGAGCGTTGTCTATAATGAGGTGTGTTATTTCGAAAATTATTAAACAAACTACAATTGCGCCTAAAGTGCCGCAATTTATTGCAATAAAAACAACGCGGGACCGAGGTCCTAGCCCTATAAATCTGTTCTACTCGCTGTATTTTAATTACCATAATTATTAACAAAATTAAACGAAGCTTTTGGTACAAATATGATGATAAAAATAAGATAAGTGATCGATCAAACAATAAAGAAAATTAAATTATGTTGACACCAATAATAATTTAATTAAAGTCCATCTACAGAAGGTACTATATAAACTAATTATAAATATTAATATCAAGATAATCATAACAAGTAAATATTCTTCGATTATTACAAAAAAATAAAAAAAAAATTCAGAATTTACGTGGTCCTTTTTCTTTTCTTTTGTACGAACTCGAACGTCTCATGCCTCAAATCTTGTGGATCGGGATCGGAAATTTGGTCTTGGACTATAGTCCTGGATAGAGAATTTCACTCGTGCTACCAGTATCAAGTCCGCAAAAAGACTACCAATATTAATTCCACAAAAGGCTACCAATATTATGTTCACACTCCTTTTATTTATGAACATAAAACATTTTCGCCCCGCTCCCTTAATCCAAAACCTGGATGGGTCAAACGCAATTGAAACTTAATAGAGTTTTTAATAGAAAAATATGATAATTTTTTGGATTTTATACTTTTGGATTAAGGTTAAATGTAATATTTTGAAATTTAAATTTAGACAAAACTATGTTGGTAATTATTGTAACTTAGATTTTGGGGTAATATTTGAGATGATAAGAGTATGGCAATACTTTTAATTTTTTAAATACGATGAGTTGATTTATAAGTCCCATTAGAATCGCGCGAAGGGAAACATTTTTCATAATGCATGTTTTATTCCTTCACATTTTTTATCTTTTGCTTTTTTCGCATGGAATTCATTTAATATTTTTTAAAAATGATTGACGCGCATGTGACCGTCAATCGCTATCCGTCATTGTCCTTGATTGATCAGCTGGTATCTGACAGTGCGAAATAGAGTGCCGAGAGTATGTGATTCCGGTGCTGTAAAACGCTATTGCAGTTCTGGAAAATTCTGTCGGTTCCTGCTGGTGGACAAGATGACGCGGTGGTATTTAACGTGTAGGTAGAACGAGGTTTCGGATATGCATGAGCGCACGTGTAACCCAGAAGCGAATTAATAACCCTTTTTCGACGTAAATCGTCGGTACACTTTCGGGTGTGGCGCCTACGGGTGCGGCGTCCACGGACGCGTTTAATTAATTCGGAGGCTTAATGCCTGTTATTGTTTTTTTTGGCTTAATGCCGTATCACCTTTAATTAGGGTTGATGAGGTCGAGTTTTCTGGGTGGGCAAATTGTCCCTGCGCCTGAATGTTTTATTTGTTGGAGTTAATTACCTCGCATGTAGGGAGGGAAGTTAATACCATCGTTGTCAGGTCCAAGGTTACCGTTATGGAGTTCATAGCTTCAGGTGATTATGGTAGGCGGAGTTGCATTTAAGCGAGATACGCCTGATGACAGTTTTTTACACTTAGTGATGTTGCTGGTGCCTATGTCGGCGCCAGCTGATATGTGGTATAGCGACGTCATCTTCATTTAATGGAAATATCGTACGCTTTGTGTCGAGAGGCTAGCAGCTCTTATGGAGAAGCAGCCTAGACGACTTAGAGTGGCTAAGATGTTTCTGTCTTGCTCTATTGGGGAAATCAAAGAAACTACTTTGGGTTGCGTTTAACGAAAAACAATTGGGTGAAGTATCCTATCCCGAACCCAACAACGCCCGAATACATTGACAAAACCCTCACCCCCTAGCAAGCTTGAAGGGTAAATTAAATTGGAAGGCATTCATACGTCCGAACAATGGACAGCGGTCAACAACTCAGATCCGACGACCGTGCTTAGAAGTCAACAATCGGGTCGGAGGAGGTTATCGTGAATGGTATGGTGTTGTAGTCTTACTACCCGACTCCACTCTCATCCATCTACGCAGCAAGACCAGCTGCGCTCCCCTCATCTTATTTCGCTTATTTATTAGTGTCTGTATACGCATCTTTATGTATATGCGTAGTCCCTCTCCCCCCATCGTTCTCTACGCGATTTATTTACGTGTAGCCATAGACTAATAGACTGCTCATTCACTTGAAAAAAGTGATGCCAATTTTGGCAGCCATTTGCATGCTCGCGAGCGATAAGTTCTGTCCAAGCGTTATAATGGTAATCTATATATACCCTCTATTTATTTAAAGTTTTAATGTTAATTTTTAAAATTATTAAACTTATATATATGCTATACTAGATGAACCCGGCAAACGTTGTTTTGCCATTTACCCGGGTGTATTAGTAGAATATATATTATCTTATAGATAAATTTTAATAGATTAAGAATATATCAAATATAATTGGTAAGTGTTTAGTATGCAAAAAATTTTAAACAGATAGTTAAAGAGGGTCCAAGGCCCAGGCCCACTTTAATTTATTTAGCCACGCAGGAGGGATTTTTTTCTTTCATCTTCATAAAATATGTATTTTTATAATCACGCAGGAGGGGACACGACCGTCCTAAAATAATAATAATTGACGTGAAAAATAAGCAAAAAAATGATTTTGATTTAACATGGGCGTACGCAGGTTTTGAATTAAGGTGAGGCAGAATTAAAAAAAAAATTTCCTGACACCAAAAAAAAATAATTTAAAAATTTTTTAGCGAGCAAAAAAAAGGTCTCGACATCCAAAAATTGTCCTTACCAAAAATTCTGAGGGCAAAAAAAGGTCATCGACTATCCAAAATTTTGGCAGTAGCTAATTAGGGAGGGGCAGTGGCTAATTAAGAAAGGGCAGTGACTAATTGGGGGGGGGGGAGCAAAACATAATTTTTTTAATTTTTAAGGTTTTTTGTATTGAAAATTTTTTTTATTTTAAATTAGGGGGGGCAGCCCTCCCCCTCGCGTACGCCCGTGTAATTTAATGTTTTAAATCGTAAAAAGTTTCCACTTTCCACAGCATATGACTACATTTATCACAACACTACCTACACGCATGCTGCACATGCACACACATAGTTTCATTTAGATACGCAGTAGGTCATGAGGTTGCGTTTGATAGACGATTTATTAAACGTATAAAACAAAATATCTCGAAAACTACTGGACCAATTGTCTCGAACAAATCTTAAAACATGCTCCGGAGTGTCAGGAATAAAGTGTGAAATTTTGAGTCAAATCGGTCTGGTAGTTTTCCAAAATTGGTGGCGGCATACACACAAACATACATAGTTTCATTTTTATATATAAGATATTGAGGAAGAGCATATTAATACTTATTAATTGCTATGCAATTCATTTATGGTAAAGTTTAGCATAAGCCTTAAAGAAATGTGACTGAGTTAAATGTAATTTAAGTTTCTTCTACAAAATAAACGCATAGCATAACCATGACATAAAATACTTTGTAGAATCTAATGTTTATATTCCTATGGTTTATTCATATGGTAACGGGTCTTACCTGATTTAATATGAAAGAAAATTTTTATGCAGCAATAAAACATTTAAGCTTCATATACTATACGTCATACGACGTCATTATTAAGTGCTAAACCGTATAAAACAACGTATAAAACAAAAAAACGTGACCCCTCGAAAACTACTGGACCGATTTGGCTCGAACAAATCTTAAAACATGCTCCGGAGTATGGGGAATAAACTGTAAAATTTTGAGCCAAATCGGTCTGGTAGTTTTCCAAATTTGGTGGTGGCATACACAAAAACATACAAACAAACACACAACCATAATTTCATTTTTATATATAAGATTAACAAAAAAAACCTTGTATAGGCTATTAAAAATTATGGAAAATAATAATATATAGAAAAAAACTTTAAAAATTGATAAAATAACACTATTTATGGAAGATGAGCTATAATGTTTATAGCGCCATCTATAATTGATTTAAAATCGAATTCATATTTTTGTAAAAAATTTTATTTTTAAAAATCACAAAGCTAATAGAAGATTGTAAAAATACATAGAATAAAAATTGTTATTGCCCTAAAAACAAAATATTTTTATTCAATTACGAATATTTAACTTTAAATTTTGATTTACGATACGCGAATTATTATGAAATAAAATTTTAAGGAGTTTACGAATTATAAGTTTAATTAAAATGTAATAATGCGAAGATAAATTGTTTTGATCTAATATATGTTGAGATAAATTATTGAATAGAGGAGTCCATTACTTTAGCAAAAATTTTATTTTCTATTAAAATTTTTATGTTTTTAGTCATTAAGCGTTTATCATTTTTAAAAGAATTAAAAACAGAATAAGTAAATTTGCATAATTTAATTAAATTTCAATTTTGGTTTTTAGTCATTAAGCGTTTATCATTTTTAAAAGAATTAAAAACAGAATAAGTAAATTTGCATAATTTAATTAAATTTCAATTTTGGAAACGTTTGTGAAGGTGCAACTCTGGAAATGCCATCTTGGCCATCACAAGATAGGCAGCCAATAAAAACTCTTACTTTTAATTTCTTTTAGGAGAAAGGGTAAAACAATCGTTACAAAAAGATTTTATGATTAAAGGGTCAACATATTATGTTTAATGAATATTGAGTCAAATAAATTACCTGAGGTGAGGTGGTAGATTAAATATGTTCGGGATTGAGCCTTCTCTTAGTTGCTTATATTTAGCAGCTGTTGGAATAAATAAATCTGAGGTAAAATAAGCCCCACAAACTCTTGAAGATTTGGTAGGAGTAAAGTCCCTCTTTACATTGTGGAGCCATAATTTTAGTAATGGTTTGTTTGAAAGAGGAAATCTATTTAATCAAAAATAAGAATAATACATAAAATTAACAAATAATTTTTTTTAAAATAGAGCAATCAAAAAGAATTTGGCAATAATTTGTTGTTACATTTGGATATATTATAATATTATAAAATATTACTTATGTAAGGAAATATCCTTATTTTTCCTTTTGTTATTAGTGCAGCCATAAGCTGAACAATGGGACATATGCTCTAATAATATCAGTAATAACAAAAGAATGTTAATATGTTGTAATAATAGGCATAAATATAAATATTTCCATAATCTTGTAAAAATTAATATTTACCTTAACAGAGTATTTATGAAATTTAATCGATATCAATATTAAAAAATAATAAATTATATATAATAAAAGATAATAAAACTTTACCGTTAGAGACTAATTTCTAAATAAGTTTTGCCTAGAATTAGTTTTTTTGTATTTAAATTTCGTCAGGTGTAGATAACAAAAATGGCGGATGGTTTTGGAATCATATTGTTACATCGAATGTACGCTGGATGAGCAGTCTATTAGTCTATGTACTCTACTCATGAGTAGGATACAGTATGATATGAAAATGCTGGAGAGGCGAAGGGATAGTAGCAAATAGTAACTCATGTATAGAGCTGTGTGCCTGAGCAGCATTATAAGTTAACTAACAGTTTAATATCAGCAAATTGAGCAAGCAATTTCTCTAAACTGCTCATAGCATCTCATATCAAATTATAATGTGTTGTTTTGTTTTAATACATTCTGTTGGTATACCGTATACGACATTTTCCCCTGTAAAATTCCCATTGTACCATCCCTAGTAAAGGCTGTAGTGACATCCTCTTATGCACAAGTTCGTAATAAAATCAGATTCTAAACCTAGAAGATTATCGTTTTATTAAAGTCAACAATTTTAAGATAATAAATAAATACTATCGTTCGCCGTGTGATAAAGATAACAATAGACAACAAATTATGGTCTTGTAAAATCAATCGAGAAACGGTTAACAAAGTTTTTTGTGGTGAACACGAATATATTCTTTGTTTTTTTATACGTCATTAGAGTAACTGAGTTTAAAGTTACGAAAATGAGTGTTTTTGCCCATTTTTGGAGGTGTAAACCGAGAAAACAAATCGAAATGTGAATGTGAAGTAATGTTTCTCGGTGATAAAACATATATTGAAGAAATTTACTCAAAAACAATTTCTTACCTATGTTAATTAGTTTTTAATTTATAATAATATTTCACTTACTCCCAATATTAATATCACAAAATGGCTCTCTTCACTATCCCATTGGTTTCTATGCACATATAACAATGGCGTAAATGAGGCCCCTCCCCCTTTTTTTGATTAATAACTAATTTCAATGGGTTAAAATATTATAGTTTAATTACATCAAAGACTTTAAGACACTTATAAAAACCTATAAACATAATATATACATCTAATTTAATTTGATTTAATTTTTGACAAAATGCGTTATAAAAAAAGAATTTTGCCAGATCCCCCCCCCTTAGTGAAAACCTGGCTACGCGCCTGATATATAAGTATCATAGCTACTACTATACTACTACTACTAACTTCTTTCACCTCCTCATAAATCAATTTGTTCTCAATCTAATAAATGTCTTTTTTGTTTCAATTTTTTTATTAATTGCTATGCAATCCTGGGCGTAGCCAAGGTGGGGCATGGAGGGGGGGCGGCTGCCCCCACTAAATTAAAAAATTTGTTGCAAATTATTGAAATTATGGTTCAAATTTCAAAAAATAATCATTTCACCCCTCCCTAAATTATTATTGCCCTCTCTTATTCCAATGCTGGCTACGCCCATGTATGCAATTTATGGTATAGGATAGATAAGCCATTAAAAAAAATTAAAGATGTAGATTACTTAATCATAACACTATTAAATTTTAATTAAACAACACTTTTGTAACTTAATAAATTGTGCATGAAATTTCGTAGAACATTTTCCCCAAACAATCTTTATAGTCATGAAGTATTTTTATTTTTTTTTGAGAATCACAGCTACTTTTACGTAAAAAAACAAATAATTAATATTAACTAAATTTATTTTTTATGTTTTATTTCTGCCATATCTCCACATATATATATATAATTAAAAAATTTTGGTCTCCGAATTATTCAAAACAAAGTTATTATATTAACCAAGCATATTAAACTGAGATTAGGGTGCAAATTAAGTGATGAGAAGATGAAAGAAGTGTAGGAGTATAGAAGAAGCTTACATGCTTATATATGCACATGGGCATAGCCAGGTTTGGATTAGGGGAGGGGCGTTTAGGTTCAATTAGAAGGGGGGCGGCCGCCTCTCCCTGCCTCTCCCCCTGGATACGCCAATGTATATGCATAAAAACGAATGGGATAGGGGAGGTAGGGAAACCCTAAGTCTGGGGCGATTTTGTGATATAAAATATAGGGAGTAAGTGGAATTTTAAGATAAATTAAAAACTAATTAATCTGCGTGAAAAGTTGTTTTTGTGTGAATTGACTATATTTGTTTTACCATAAATAATTATTTTTTCAAATTTTTGTCACCTCCAAAAAGGGGCAAAAGCGCTCAATTTTGCAACTTTGAACTTTACAATTTCAAAATATTGAACGACGGTCCCAAGTCCGTGTGCAAAAAGAGGAGAGTTGGCGTCAGGTCGAAACCCGGCTATAAAAACCAACTCCAAAATCATGATAGTTTCAAACAAGATTTTTCAAGAGAAAGCCAGGGCGTCACAGACGACGCGCACTGCATACCCCGCCCGTGCAATGTGAAAAATACACTAGGGTTACTGCCCTACTCACAACGAAGGCGGTTAAATAAATTAGTTGTGGAAAGAATGCGAATTACGTGCTGGAATGTGGGAACGTTGACGGGGAAGAGCATCGAGGTCGCACAGATGCTAAAAAGAAGAAAGGTACACATCGCGTGCCTACAAGAGACGAGGTGGAACGGAACGAAAGCTCGAGATTTAGGAGAAGGATACAAGCTTTTCTACAGTGGGTCACCAAATCGTAGAAACGGGGTTGGTATCGTTCTAAGCGAATCGTTCAAGGACAAGGTGGTGGAAGTCAAGCGTTGTTCCGACAGGCTAATGTGGGTGAAGATTGCATCAAGGTGGCCTCCTAACCGTTATGTGCGCGTATGCTCCCCAAATTGGGTGTTCGAAATCAGAGAAAGGTACATTCTTCAATTCATTGGAAAAGGAAATACAAGGAATAGGACAGGAAGAAAGGCTAATTATTGTGGCAGATTTCAACGCTCACGTTGGGAAAGATCGCCTCGGGTATGAACGCAATCATGGAGGCTATGGGCATGGTCTGAAGAATAAAGAAGGGGAAAAACTTCTCCAAGTATCCCAAGCATATGACATGGCGATCGTTAACACCTACTTTCAAATGCGCGAAGATCATATTGTGACCTATAGAAGGAAGCATTTTAGTCAAATCGACAATTTGCTTATACGGCGAAAGGACTTATGGAGTATCAAGGATTGCAAAGTAATACCGGGAAAAGAAATCGCCAGGCAACATCGTCCCCTTGTTATGGATCTTGACAGAAGAGTATTTCACCGAAAGAAGAAAGGTCTATGAACCTCGAATTCGATACGAAAGGCTAAAGGATACGTCGACGAACAAAGAATACCATCAAAAAGCCTCCTCACTCTTGGGTGCAAGGAAGTTGCAAAGGGACGTAGACGACGATTGGGAGACGCTATCTAAGGACATTAAGGAAACAGCGATTCGTGTTCTAGGGCAGACCAAAGGAGGCAAAGCTATGAATAAAGAACTATGGTGGTGGGGTCAATCGGTTAAAGATTCCATCGAAAGAAAGAAAAATCTGTATAGACTGTGGCATAAATCAAAAAAGTCGGATGATTATTAAGAGTATAGGGACGCAAAGAGGGCCGCAAAAAAGGCCGTTGCAAAAGCGAAGAATGCCGCGTACACCGAGATGGCAAACAAACTATATCATAAAGGGGGCGATAGGCTTATGTACAAATTGACCAAGATAAGGGAGAAAAAAAGTCGCGATGTCGGAGTTCTTAAAATAGTCAAAAGCGAGAAGGGTCAAACCTTATTCAGCCGAAAGAAGTGATGAAAAGGTGGAAAGGATTTTTTAAGAAACTTATGAATATTGCAAATGACAAGGATTCCCTTCCTGAAATTGAGCCAAATATTAGTATGGTCGAACTCTTTCAAAAGGTTGAAGTTAGGACACAAATGAACAAGATGCAAAAAGGAAAAGCAAATGGCCCAGATGGAATACCTATGGAAGCATTGCTCGGATGTCGTGAAGAAGGAGTCACCACCATGACGAACCTCCTTAACAAGATATTGGTAGAAGAGCGAATCCCTAATCAATGGAGAGCAAGCACGATTATACCCTTATTTAAAAGCAAAGGAGACCCTCAGGACTGCGGCAATTACAGAGGTATCAAGCTAACTTGCCACGCCTTGAAGCTTATGGAAAGGATCTTAGTAAAAAGGCTGAAAAACGAGGTGGAAATATCGGCTAATCAATTCGGATTCGTGGCCGGCAAATCCACAATCGACCCAATCTTCGCCCTAAGACAAATGATGGATAAGTATGGTGAAAAGAGGAAAGACCTACATAAGTTTTTATCGACTTGGACAAAGCTTGTGACACGGTACCCCGCGATTTAATATGGTGGTGTCTAAGAAAACAAAATATTCCTGACGCATAAATACGGCTTATAAAAAATATTTATGAAGCCTCAAACTCTTGCGTTAGCACGACAGTTGGAGACTCTAAATCTTTTCGGGTTAAAAATGGATTATATCAAGGATCTGCTTTAAATCCCTTTCTATTTAATATAATTTTAGACACGATAACGAGGGATATTCAAAGGCCAATGGTGTATGCTATATGCCGATGATATAGTACTATGTGAGGAAACAAGGGAGAAAGTATTCGAAGAAGCCGAAAAGTGGTCAAAGCGCTTGGCTGGATATGGTTAAAAGGTCAACGATCGAAAGACGGTATACATGGAAATGAACGTTACAGGCAGCATATCGCTGGTTGACCATGTAAAGTACTAAAAAGTAGAAAGGTTTACATACCTCGATGCTACATCAAGAGGGAGGTTGCGCAACGGAAGTCAATGCCCGGATCTAAAAAAATGGCTTAAATGGCGAAGTATATCAGGTGTGATGTGCGGCAAGAAAATGCCAATATGGTTGAAGAGCCAAGCTTACAAATCCATCGTAAGACCGGTGTTACTCCATGGAAGGGAAACATGGGCATTAAACACCACGGAAGGAAAGCTATTACAAACCACAGAGATGAGAATGATACGGTGGAGCTTGGGGTATACTAAGCTCTACCATATGACGAATGACCTGCTCATGACAAAAATGGATATTCAACCTATGGCGGACATGATTAACGAAAATCGGCTAAGGTGGTGTGGGCATATAGTAAGAAGGGACACGAATGACGTAAATCAAAAAGTACTGGACATGGAAATACCGGGGAAGAGAGGAAGATGACGACCCCGTGTTACGTGAATAGGGCAAGTCGGTAAAGTTATGAAAACTAAAGAGATTACTCAAGACATGGCACTCACCCGGTCAAGATGGAAGAAACTTATCAAAACAAACCCCACAACTGTAGGACCAATTAACTGATTAAAAACATATGTGTTCACTACAAAAAACACGAACTCTATAAAAGTATCTTAACGGTTTACGGTTGTTTTATTTGTAGACCTGTGTTATTATTAGATGAGATCAGGTAAAATGACAGATTTTATGGGTAAATAAGACAACTAAAGTCGTTAGATTTATGAGAAGTATAATTACAAAAACTTTATTTTTTATTTTTTAATGGTACAATGTTTTATTTAATGGTATAAACAATCACAACTAAAAAAAATATAAAAACGCGCTATAACTTAACGGATGGCATTGATCCGTGTATGTAAATCGTGTTGGATTTAACTAGTGTTGTGAATGAACGCGTTCAAATTTGACGGCGTTCCTTTTGGGTTTGGTGAACTTTTAACGTGAACGCTTTCCTATTTTTGATGAACGCGTTCAAATTTAACGTTCGTTCAATTTAACCCCTTTTTATTTTTATTTATTTTAAAAATGATGTTAATTCGAATTTTGTAACAAAAAAAGACTTATATTTTTAAATCAGCTGTTTTTCCTATTACCTATTCTGAAATACTTTTAACATACCATAACGTGCAAAGCATGGGCCAGTAAACCCATTAACCCGCCCAGCCCATGATGGGTTGGGCTGGGCTGGGTCGAGGAAAAATTTTAATGGGCTGGGCTGGGTTAAGTAAATAATATATTTTAATGGGCTGGGCCTAAATAAATTTGATGGGCTGTGCTGAGAATTGTTGAATAATAAAAATTTAATTTTAAAATTAATATATTAATTCAAATTCTAATTAAGTTTTGCAATTCTAAATTTTAATTAACATCCGTCGCTTCGCATTTTACTAATTTATTTTATTCTATTAACATGTTAAAACCGCCAACTTTTAAATATATTGATAACGACAATGCTAAAAGCACCTCAAATATATGGAAAATATTTATGTTGGAAGTAGGAGATAACAACAATCCAACAGGAAAAGTTAAATGCAGACTCTGTCATGCTATCTATAGTCATAACGTCAAAATAGGTAAAACAAGATTTAAATCCAATATCTATATTAGTATAAACTCTTTTTAGGTACAAGTCATTTAAAGAGGCATGCTTGTGCTAAAAATGAGGAAGAAAGAAATGACTATAATATACTTGTATCATGTATCCAAACCAAAGGCTCCCATCAAAAAAGATGAGGCAAGATACTATTAAAGAACTTATGTCATATCTCTGCCATGATATGAGGTCTTTTGAATCAATTAATGGTGAGGGCTTTAAAAATGTATCTAATATGAAAATAAATATATTTATACATTGTAAAGTGTGAATTAAATTTTGGACGAAAAAATTTTTAAGATGGGCTGGGTTTTGTTAGGCTGGGCTAAAAAAAAGTTTGTGAGCATGGGCTGGGTCGACCTGAACATGGGTTGGGTTGGGGCCGGCCCATGCAGGACTCTAGGGGGGGGGGGCTAAACATAATTTTTTTTTTAATTTTCAAGGGTATTTGTATTGAATTTTTTTTTGTCCCCTCTCCCTACCTACGCCTATGGTTTGACCTCGCTCAGCCCCCCCCCCCTCCCCAAGGCAATAAGGCTAGCTACGCCATTGGTAGGATTCGCTATTTCTTATATACCGTTTTCTATTTAAAATACTGTTTTTAAAATATTTGGGCACAAATATCGTTGACACAACATAAATTTTGGTTAATTTCATCCTCACAATCGATAAATCATCTGCAGAGACCGTTTTCATTATAAAGGTGCGCTTATAGGAGTTAAATCCAACAAAACTTTGCTATAGAATTTCTCCAATTTATTTGACTCCATAAGTCATATGAAGCGCCTTAGCCTTACTCCCCACCACGGATTTTTCCTAACAAAAACTTGCTCCTTATACCTAAAATTTATTATGACCTCCAATTTTCAGCAAAACCTCTTCAAGCATCAGAAGGAAAATAATTGAACGGTGCCTCATCCTAAAATCTTGCCCCCGTCAACGTTTCCCAGTCACCCTACCCTCCAAGAGCGACCCCCCCCCCCCATTTATTGGAGTTCATGTCATCCCGATTATCAACGGACAACCTAATCAAGCAACTTACTTGCAACCCATCACAGTACCTCAACAGCGCCCTTCAGGCTTTGCACGACCTCAAGCTCCTCGAGTTCCTAACACAGCCACCAGGAACCACCCAACGTTGATAGCACGTTTAATAGATTAACTCTCCTGGAACAACAACCCATCTTTACAACATCTCCAAATGGGTGTCGGGAAGGTGTTGTGAATCCTAGTCAAAATCTGGAGTTACACTTGACGAATAACTAGGCATAGGCCTACGCCTTAGTTGCATCATTTTATCTTCCTTCCACTGCGACCTCTGTCACCACGCTCTAGTAAACGGTCATGATCCCTTCCTTATTTTGCCAACACAACAAGAGACAGCATCCCCGTCATACTGAATTAAATTATGGCGCAATCATTGAAAAAACTGACTTTCCCAACTAAGTCCTTAAGCCTAAATTCAACGGAGGGTAAAAGATCCGACCTACTACGTATAATCATACTGTGGATTGGTGGCCTAAACGCTTGTCGAGACTTTACAGCGGTGGATTTATTCGCTAAATTGGCCCCCCCCGACCTCATCACTTCTTCGGAGAGAAGGAAAGATAGAATACCCAAACAATTTAATTTTGTCTCATTAGTCACCAAACCCTCGGTAATTTAGGGTATTAGGGTAGCCAATTTCTTAAATTATACCGCTATTACACACGAGCTTTTAATACACATTTATTAAAGATATTTTAGGATGTATCTTTATCATTTGAAAAAATTTGTCTTCCAATTACCAATTGTTACATTATCCATTGCTAACAATTAGTCTTTCGATTTTAAACTCGATTAAAATTTGACTTATTAAACGCAGTAAATACTAGTTTGATTGATTTCTTTGTTCTTTCGTCTTGATAAAATTTATACTTAACCAACAATTTCATACAATTCCGCAATTAAATTTGCATAAACACGCGGGTATAATATATATAATGTATGATTTTTTTTTGCATATTATGAAGGATGTATAGGTGTTGTTGGTCTAATGGAGAAAGGGTGATTGATAGTAGTAATATAGATATAATAGTAAAAAATACATCTAAGATCCGTTTCGACGAAATTAAAATTACAATATCTGCGCGATTAAAATAAATTTTTGAATAAAATATCATTTTCCATAATTGAAGATAAACACATAAAGTTTAATTTAATAGATATTAAAATAAAGAAGTGCATGGATGTTGTTGTAGTTACAGATAGGTAACGAGAGGAGAAACGATATTGAATCAATAACCCGGTATAATGTGGATTGTCGCAGGCCCAAGGTATACTTCAAGTCAAAATAAAAGGCAACACAAAGTAGAGAAGGAGGGAGGGGGTGGGGGAGATCCAAAGGTAAACTAAACAATTTTGAGCACTGAGAGGGGTAGGGGGTAGCGCGGGGGGGGGGGAGAATGAGGGAAAGGAGTTGATGACAAAAAACTATCACATAGCCGCTGCGTCCAAAAAGTGGCTATTTCCACGACCGTTTTCAATAAATATATGTAGGTGCGAAACAAAGTGTTGGAAAAATAAGGGTTTGCATTGCTAGCCTCTCCACCACTGCTCCTCGTGGAGCCAAGCGAGGGCAGGATGGATGAGATGTGGTGGTAAAATTAATGATGATGATGATATTTATAAATCTAGAATGTTGTTGGTAAAGCGATAAGGGTGTGTGTGAGGGGGTTAAAAATCGTCAGTAACCGTTCACGTAATTATTCAGCGGATACAGGTGAGGCTAAAAATGACATTATATAAAATATAGTTATTAATGTTATAGGCTATATATAGTCTATCCTAGTTTGTAAACTCCCTAGGATCAGCTAATAAATAATATATATCCTATCAATATGAACCAATAAAAAAGTCTCAAAAAATTATACTGATTTTTCATAAAATTTAAATCTGAAAAGATTAAGTGTCAGACAAACATTTTGATGATCTTGACCTTAATTGAATATTAAACCAAAAGGTGCACAATTTAAACAAAATATCGATCTTCAAATTTAAAATTCCAGAGTTTTAGTTAAGCGATTTGATTCGTGCCAGTCAATGTCTCACCTCCATAGCGAAGGCCGTTGGACCGGGCGTGAAGAGGGTGGGAGTGGGCGGTGTGCCCCCCAAGGTAACAAAATTAAAATGACCCCCAGGCGCCGCCCGGTAATGAGGGTGAGAGGGATAGAGACCGTAGGCCCCGCCCCCGGGCGTTGTGGGACTGTTCAAAGCGTAGAGCGCGGAGGAAAGGGGAGCGTTGCTGATGTTGGGAGGAGCGTCATCGACGACGCTTTGGGGTGGTGACGTAGCGGGTGGAGCGTCGAGGGGGGGCACGCCCGAAAGCGTGAGATCTTCAAATGATTCAACGAGAGCGCTGGCGCCGAAGGGATGATGCTCGTAGGCGGTACCCAAGTATGACCCCACCCCTCCTCCCACCCCGGCTGGGGTCCCCAATGACAAAACTAAACACACACAAATATAAAAATAAGAACTTCCCGAATTAGGAGGTATATAAAAGGGCAAATTGAATTGAGTTCACTTTCATAATAGTTACATTTAACTTAATTTACATGTTATGTGCCAATCCGTTGAAACATTACATTTTAATCAAACAAGTTAAATAAATCATAGACTTTATAATATTAATGACACAATATTCAAGGATATTATTCCAACATTAGCCTAAATGGTAATATATAGGCATCTATATATATGTAAATCAAACTGTTTTTAAATTGAGGTGAGATGCAAAAACTTTTATAACCAGTTTTATAATAATGACCAGAGTATTAATGGGAACAAATTATATTGTATTGACAAATAATCGTGATTGGCAGCTAGCAATTTAAAATCAGTTACTAACCAAAGCTCGCTTCTTCAACAAATGATCGTACACAAAAAATAATAAAAATCAGTTTATTTTGGTTTGCCCTATTTCTATCAAGCCAAACAAGCAACTCCTTTGACACCCAGGACGAGACTATAATATAATAAAACACTAACCTTCTAATTGACCCTGCCTCATCTACACAATATAAACTTTCAATCTTTTTTACAAACGCTTTAAATTAGAAGCACTAACGAGATCCCTATTTATACAGCTCCTTCATGGCCATAGTAGCCAGTCAGGATTGGATTCAGGGGGGGGGGGGGCATTAATGCTTTAGGGAGGGGCAAAGTGATAATTTTTTCAAAATTTAAAACTTAATTATATTAAATTCAGACAAATTTCTGGATTTAGAGGGGGCAGCCGCCCCTCCCTGCCACCCCCTGGCTACGCCCATGAGTTCCTTCTTTGAGGGTATAATATTTATGATTTTTATAAGTTATGTCAATCAATACGACTTGGGTTAATAAGAAAAAGTAAATATTTTATTAGAATTTCTTGCATTTGAATGGTGTAAATTTTGAACAAAATAGGCGGCCAACTGGGCAAATATTTTGAAACATTTACTATGTATTGCTCATAGCTAAGGATTTAAATTTTTTACTAGGAAATTGATTACTTAAAGCCCATTAAAATTATTTATTCAGTAACACACTTTATTGTGAGTAAATGTATTGAAGACTTCTAGGGGAATTTAAATATTTTATTATACAATATTAAGTATGAGAGCTTGAAATTTAATAAGGTTATTCTCTCATAACTTTTAGTAGGCTATAAATCTAACTTAACTCAGGAAAAAGTGTTTTAAACAAACACTAACTCCCTCAAAACCCAAACCCATATCAAGGTTTGTACAATAAAAAGTACACAAAGTTCAAAATGGGCCACTTACTTTTAAATCATCCATCAAGTCATACATATATAAAAAAATATAAAATCCTTCATAGCTTTAATATGGTAAAACATGGGTTGTTACAAAAGTTTGATATATATAAATCTGAACAACTTCAACTTAAAGTATAATAGTAGCTACCTTATTTTAAAAAAACATTCGCAAGTATCCTTTAAATATAAGTTTATAATATGCAAAAACCATATATTGTACCATGAAATGAAAGTAAAGACTATAATATCAAAGTAATTAAACTAAAGCTTATTTACAAAAACAAGTTAAAAAATACCATTAGCTGCAATAAAATCTCCAGGGTAGGGCTGCTGGAGAATATTGGTTGAATAAAAACCAGGAGTGAGTACATTACTCAAACTATTCCTATGATTGAGGTAGTAACCTAAGGTCGTAATATAATCAAATTTAATGAAATCTTCTTATATATAGAAAATAAAATTAAATCATATAAATTTGATATGAAGTGGGTATATTACCGGTATCGGTTGTATAAAATTCTGAGCTTTGACGATGGTGAGGCAAAACCCGTGACATTCTATTGTAACCCAACTGATGATTTAATGTGTTACCAAAAGCAGCAAAATTGGAGTGAGTTGTGGGAAAACCTAAAAGTTTTTGTATGAGTAATCTAAAATTTAATATACCAGTGATGGGATAACCAAATGGTGTAAAAGGAGTGGGATAACATCTACCTAACCCAAATTGTCTAGCAAAACCCTCTTGAAAAATGAAAAAAGTTAGTTTCAAAATGCATGAATATGATGATATACATACCCATTTTATTAGCATTATTGTTTACAGCTTGTAAAACTTCTTTTGGCTGAGCCTTTTTACATTCAACCTATATCATAAAAGATTGATTAAAACATAATTTATAGTGGGATACTCACCATTTTATTATTAATTTCATGGTAATGTATTTCACAAACTTTTTCAGCCACTTCCTCGGATTCAAAAGTTATAAAACCAAAACCTAGTGCAAGTCAAATATCAGAACAATATAAGATATGACACAAAAATAAAGACACTAAAAAGGATAATGAATAAAGTCATTAGACAAACCTCTATGTCTGTTGGTAGCTTTATCATACATAAGCATCGCATCTTCAATCTAATTACATTGTAAATTAGTTACTATAATCTTAAACTTACAAATCCATAATGTTCAAAATAATGTTTGATATCATCAATATTTGTGACAACAGATATTCCACCTATAAAAACTTTTTTTGTTTTTGTAACTATCTATATCATAATATAACAAAATCACAAATCAAAATTAAGATATTAATTAAATAATTAAAAATTGCATTTATATATTATCTAAATATATAAATACTTTTGGTTGTCCTTTTTTAGGAAAAGCAATTTTGGGATCAATCTTAAAATTTATGATTGTGATGTTTAATTAATTTACTATCTTATTGTCCAACTCATGATTTGATACTGCTAAGACCTTATCCACACTTTTTGGATCTAAGAAAGTTACAAATCCAAATTTTCTGGAGCGTTTTGTGGCTGGATCTTTCATTACCATACACTCCTCCAACTCCCCAAACTTAATAAAATATTCTTTGAGGGTTTCTATAAATTTTAGAGCCTAAACCTTTAAAAAATACCAGTAGTAGTTTGCCAACTGAGCCCACCAATAAACATTTTTCTGTCAAAGATATAAATATAATTTTATTGTATAACATACCCAAATTCTGAAGCTTCATTATGATTGTCTAAACTCTGGTCATCGGAATCACTCATTGTTGATATAATGATAGTTAATATTGCTTAAAATTAAAGCACGAATGAATAAGCATAACGATAAATACTAGATACTATAACTAATTTCTACAAATCTAGAAACTAAAATGGATAAGGATTTTATTTATTTCATATATGTTAGATATTTATGCCTATTAACGTATAAGGCGCGAAACGATTATATTGAAAAAAAAATTTAAAAAGACTCGAGCCAACTATCGCGCTCCAATTAGTGTATATTTGTAAATATTTAAATAAACAATCGTTTACAAAAATTAGCGATGTCGGATTATATAAATACAATCAAAAAGAAGTTTTAACGCATAATTTAAAACATTAATTTAATTAAGTAAAGCTTTATATTATCAAAATGATTAAGGTTGATATAGTAATTTAGAAAAAAACTATACTAAAAAAATTCTTTAACAACGTTATTAATCAATAATCTTCAAATACAACTATCTTCATGTTTCATTTTATTATTAAATACATAACGTAATACTATAGGTGGTAAAAAGAACACAATTAATAAGTAAATTACATAAAATAATATATGCGCACACGATAAATTAATGATAAATTAATAATCGATTTTATTTTTGTAGCGTTAAATATTCAATATAACATAACAGCTTTTTAGGAACTAAATCTTGAAGAGCTGAATTAATCTTGTTAGTATCTGGAACCAATGTCCGAATTCTTAAGCGGCATAGGTGGTCAAGGCGATTAGGATTTATGCAATTTTGTAAGGAGCTCCCAAGATTTGTATGCCACAGCATAAGTCTGCCAAACTTATCTCTAAACGTGTAAAAATTTTGGTTTAGACATAAAAAAAAATAGTGTAATAAGCTTATTTATTTTACCCAGTTGCTAAATAAGGGGAGCGTGTCGAAAACTTGCAGCATAAAGAACTATCGGTTATCCCGATCATGCACGGAATTTCTTTACTTAAACAGATATCCCATATTCGCATATACCTTATAACACAGTAAATTGTTCAAAAATTAATCAATTATAAACAAATTTATGACCATAAACATAAAAGACCTTAAAAAAATAAAACACTGAATGTATACGAGTAGTGAGTTGGTTTAATGATTCAGCAATTTAGAGTAAATTCGAGATAGCGATTAAGAGAATTAGTACCAACCCTTGCTTAATTTAACTTTATTATTGTCGTGGAGTAGTGGTGGAGTTGAGGATCGCCATGAATCGGCAATTTGTGATCCGATATAATTATCCTCCGTCGTATATGCATTATCGATTAATTTTTGGGTTTACTATACGCGACTATATTATGAAGAGGGGAGAGAGGGAGTGAAGGGTTACGCTTCATGATTGGTTGTTTATAAATTATCAAGGTCACGACAACATAACCTATATTGGGTTGTCGGTAAATATCTATAATTACTACGCATACAATTGAGAAGGGGTGGGTGAATAAGATTGCGCGGCTTTAAGATAAACAAAAAAGTTATCAAAATTAAACTTTGTTACAAACATAAAAAAGTATTTTAATTTAGTTTTAAACTCGCCCTTTCAAATCATCAAAAGCGACTAAAAAATATCAAAAGTTTTTTGCATCGACTAAATAAATTTTCTTCCACAAGATTACGCAACGCTGTCATGTTAGACGATATAGGCGCATAAAACTGAATTAAAAAATGTAACTCATTGATCTAAACGATGAAAATTTAAGTTAATAGAGAGATCATATTTAATTTATGCATCGTTCAACCTGTTTTACAAAACAAGTTATTATTAGATTTGCACCAGGGCGATGAGGTAGCAATTAAAAAAATAAACATAAGTAACGACATGTTTCATATGAATATAAAAAATCCTGCAATCCGTTAATCTAATATAACAAAAAAAATTTATATTAATTGCTAGGCATATGGGCTCGTTTTTTGTAAATTTTGGTGCTTCAAAAACATAATCCAATAAAATTAGGCCTCTTCAGTGAGATTTGGCCTCAATTATTCTAAGATTTATTTTAGGAGGGAGCTATCGACTTTTTAAAAACATATTTTTGAAAGATTTTCCATGAATTCCCTTCCCAACTGCTAATGCGGGTAACGAGACGATCAAACAACTTCATAATAACCGAGTGAAAAAGATCAAACTTATACCTTACATATTATGGATAACTCAAAAGGACATCAACCACCAATAATTTAACAAATATTGTAATGTGATACATGCGTAAATTTATCACCCTTGCTATTAATTTATTTGAACTATTAAATAATAGTTTTAGAGGATTATTAAATCGCAAAGGGTTTTGGGTGTGCAAACAAATATTCGCCCCAAAAGGGTTATCCTATTGTATTGCTACAATGTACTTAATTTTATTTTGTTAACTTTCATTAGCCTAAAATAAATAGTGTGCAAAACAACAATTCGCAGAAAATTTATACTAATTTCCAAGATATGCTGCGTTTAATAAACATTCGTTTAGCCTACAGTGCATTGGGCATATTTACAAAATAGTGCACATTTTTGCAAAAATAATCGAAGCCCCCCTCCCTATATAATGTTTTAAAAAAATATCAAATCAAAACGTCAAACGGGCTCGCATTTCTTTTGCTTTCAAATTTGACATAAGCATTTTCATGTTTTAAAACGTTTTTACATAACATTTTTAAATTATTTTATACTAGTTAAAGTAGTTTGGAAATTTATTGAATCAATTTTAATTATAATATGCTTTATAATAAAAGACAAACAAAAAAATCCATTTAACAAGCTAAATTTATCCTATTAACGTAAGTATTTGAGATAAAGCGGCCCAAACAGGCAAAAATATTTAGATGGGGTCAATATAATTATGAAAAAAGGCTTTTTATAAATTATTTGTAGCAATAATCAGGATTAGATGCCCTCCCATCTCCTTTATCGAAAAAATACTTTATATTAATATCAAGTATATCGCCTACTCCTTATTTCAACTATACAGTTGAAAATTCATCGAAAAGGGTAAAATAAGTGTTGAGGAGTTTGTAAGGATTTAAATTTTTGGAGACTAGTGCCAGCCAAGCCATCGTTACATTCATTATCGTGACAGCATTATTTCATTAAAAGCATACGTTTTAAGAGAACCTAATGTTAACAAATGAATCGTTGAATCAATTAGATAGAAAAAGTAAATCGATATCTGATTTTATATATATTGAAGTTAACACGAAATCGTGTATAGCTAATTAATAGTGATCTTTTTTGTTAAATTTTAAATTACTAATATCTCATCCATATATGTACATCATCTATTATGTAGATCCCAAGTTTAAACATTTAAAAAGAGCTAGGATAAAAGCATTTGTTTTACAAGTAAAATAGATTAAATTAGTGGCTCACCTTAATCTCGTTATGGTAAATCATTCCATGAATTCAGCACATTATTAATGATAACTTCCTGGACTATCCCTAATTTGTGAATTTAAAAACATTTTTTTTATTCCAAAAGGAATATTAGTGATTTAACCCCACCGCTCTTGTACAATGAATTACGTTACAAAGGATTGACAGTAAATATGATAAAATAACCTATATTCTTGAAAATAACTTTGCTTTGATTAAAAGGACTAAAAAATGTTTAATTTAAATTAAGACTCGACCCGAGCTCACCCGTCGTCTGCTACCGTGGCAAGATGGCGACCATCAGGAGAAAAGGAAACTCCTCGGACGTAATGATTGTTGGGGCCGGAAGCAAAAATTGGTCTAGGTGGGGGAAACAAATGCCTAAAAAAGTGCAAAATTGGAATAAAAATATATCCGTAATTTAATAAATACTTTATAATATTAGAAAGATGTGTAAATCCAAAATTGGCTATCCATGCAATTGATGGGCTCAATTTTGACGAAAAATGTCCCGTTATGTCATGTAATGAAGTGTCCTGTCCAGCTTGTGCCCAAATTAATTACTTTTTTAATGTATAAATAACCCCAAAATTTGATTTTAATTGTCACTGTTATAGAAGCCCCACAAAAGACCCGATTAAATTTATCTCGGGTATTATTAACATTATTTTGGCCCATGTCAGCATTAAAGCCCCTCGAATGCCAGGTAAAATCAATAACCAATCATCAATCAATAATCGATAATCAATCGCTAATAAGAAGACACACCCAAATTTTTTGAGGGCCGTGCCCAGGTAAGGGTCCCACAGGATGGAGCAAGTGTCATAACTAGCTGTAGCTAGGAGAGCTCCGTCCATTGAAAAATCGCAATCAACCACTTCGTGCATGTGGCCAAGCAATTTTTGCAGCAATGTTTTCCCTTTCATTACCCACACGTAGGCCTGCGGTTATGAAAAATACAATTTTTAAATTCCTGAAAAGTTAAGGCTTCACACATTTATGAATCGAAAAGTTATTTATTATTCATAGCTAATGTAACACTATTATAGTTTAATTCTTATCAATTAAGCATTTTTAATTAAGGGTGATATTTTTATTTAATAAAGCAATTTTAAAATTCCTTCGTTTTTAAACTTCAACGCAGTGGCGTAAATTCAGCGGGGGGCCGAAAAAATTTTTTTCTTTAGATCTAAAGTTTAATTTTATAGTTGTGCTACATAACTGACCAAGTAAGACACTTATTAATTGCTATGCAATTTTAAGGAAGTAGCTCCCAATGACGCTGGGAAAAAGAAAATATGAAATTATTTTATAATGACTTTCTTTTGTTTTATACCAGATTTTATAATTTTGATGTTGAAATAAAAATGTTATAAAATTGTTTGGAAATCCTGGCTACGCGCCTGCTTCAACGCAAGAATAACACTATTGATGCCAACTTTAAGACAGTTGGAAAGAAATTGCAAAACGTATACTAGAAGCTTAGGAAAATTATCTGGGGTAAAATTATTACAGTTTCCGATGTAACCTAGGATAATTTAAAAAACAAAATGGCATTTAAAACTCATTTACAGAGTTGTCCCGGTGAATTTCTACAAAAATTGGAGGTTCCTAATACGAATTCATATGATCTAACCCAAAAATTATTCTTAAAAACCCTAGCTTAACAATAGCTAATACACGAGATATTTAAAATCTTGTGCAAACAACTGAAGTAAGTTGTTACAGAGTTTTGAGAGTTCCTTCGAATGATTCTAACCTTGCTAGAGCCTCCCACGCAAGCCAAAAGGGTAGCGTTGGGTGACCAAGAGATAGCCTTAACACGGGTTTGATAGGGCGAAACGTTTATACTGGTTGTCATATTGCCATCGTCTCTCATATCCCAAACCTTTAGGGTTCGGTCCAAGGAACCAGACACCAAATTTAAAGATGAATCCGGGGAAAATCTCAAGGCACGAACAGGTTCCGTATGATCAAACAAGATGGTTAGTAGATTTCCTAAACAGCGGGCAAAATAATTATTATAGGTCTCCTAAAACCGTTAGCATAGGCAGAATACCTAAGCTAAGATAAAAATTGAAGGTATTCAGCACTTCTCAGTGTTGAATAATTAAGAATTTAAATATGTCTAAAAGTTTCAGGGTAATTTTTAATTATACACAAAAATATTTCAAAACTAATAATAAAGCAATTTGGTATCGGCAGGCCTTCAGATATAAATGTACGTATGAATGTAAACCATGAGGCGCATAATATAGGGGAAAACAAAAAAACATCCCATATAAAAAGTCATCGAAGTATGTCAATATAACACAGGATTACAAAAAATCTATCCCGCAATCAGACCTATAATTCAGCAGAGGGACAATTTTGCGTTTAACAAAAAAATATGTTTCTAGTTTTTTTTTCTTCCAAAAACCTCAAGTTCTCTTGATAAACGAGGTTAAAGTTGCAAAAAATGGCCGTTTTAACCTTTTTTGAGGTTATATCTAGACGGCATTTTTAATAATATTGCAAATTTTTAATATATTCCTATAAATTTATGTTCAATAGGTTCATTATTTTATATTATTTTGCTTTCCACTCCCGCCCCCATATCTAGCCAGGCACATAAGAAGGGGCCAGGAGTAGAGGAGAAAGAGAGTGTTGTTTTGGTAAACATCGCACCCCTAGTATATAGATGTACCCATAAATGCTTTAACAGATTTGGCTGCTTCGACTAACCTCTCGAGCATTTTTACATGCTACTGTTAAAACTATTGCACCGAACAGCGAGCACTCATTGTGCTAAACAAGCATATTAAACAGCTAGTGTGCGTGCTCGAGCAAAGCACATAGTTAGCTTTGCTAACGCGAGCAATTTAACAACTCTAGTGCTTAGAGTCTAAAAGATAATAAACAGTTTCCAGGATTTGAGATTTGCTATTATTTATTTATACAATTACATAAAATTATACAAGTACTACATATACAGTGTCAAATAAACCAGGCTTAGTTCTCGAGAGGAAATTCCACAGGGGAAAATTTTAATTAGCTCAGACAATTCTTGGTTGAGGAGAGTATAAAAATTACTAATTTATGGTAAAAATATATAAAATTTATCCTAAATAGCGAAAAAACCAATTGCATCCTTTTGTTAAATAAACTGGTGGCTATCGACTTTTAAAAATTTTAACCGATTTATGATAATTTTTATATCACTTATTATTATCATATATTTTTTAGTAGCAAAGATAAATTAAGAGGGAAGGGGGACGAAACTCATCTATACTCCGTATAAACGTAGCATATTTGCTATGCAATTTATGGGCGAGAAAGGTGGGAAGTAGCGAGAATGGTATAAAATGCAAAATGAAGTTTTTTATTCATACAAATATTTAAAAAGTAAAATTTTTGTAAAACCTGCTATAAAACACTTATTAATACTTTTTTTATTGAGGAATAAGTTTTCTTTCATTCATTCTTATTTATCAACTTCTTAATTAATCAAAATGATGAAAGGAACGCAAATAGAGGGTAGGACTTTGGAAAAGCCAATAGTTATCCTTTCAAAACGTCCAACTTTGAATTTAGAGTTTTTTTGATACTGTATAAATTTAAACAATTTGGTTTAGGCGACCCATAATTTGAATTATGACTATAGACTCTATTCAAATCATGCGCATATGTATGGTATAAACAAGATATTAAACAAACGAAAAAATTTTATAATCAGACTTTGGCCATTGGTCATTTTTTTCATTGGTCAGTAGCCAGCAGACGACCAAATACTGGCCAATAATTATAATATAGAGAATAATTTTTATTTTAATCTCACTTTGGCCAATGATCATTTTTTTTATTGGTCAGTAGCCAGCAAACGGCCAAATAGACTATATTTAAAAAATAAATAAAAAAATTTGATACACTTTGGCCAATGGTCATTTTTTCCATTGGTCAGCAGCCAGGAGACGGACAAAAAGGATATGAATACAAAGAGACGAAAAAAACGGGGGAAAAATTTTGCTTCACACTTTGGCCATTGATTATTTTTTCATTAATCAGTAGCCAGGACCGGTCAAAAAACATATTAACACATAAGAGACAAAAAAAAACGGAAAAAAAATTTCGATTCACACTTTGGCCAATGGTCATTTTTTCTATTGGTTAGCAGCCAGCCGACGGTAAAAAAGCCAATATTATCAATGGTATCAACAAGAACAATATATTAATTTAATAAAAAATATAAAAAAAATTTGCCCTCGCCGAGATTCGAACCCACATCAGTTGAGGCATAAATCTATGTAGGGGGGGGGGGGGGTCTATCAGTAGAGGCATAGGATCTTGTAGGGGGCACAGGGTAATTAATTATCAATGTTGTCCAAATATAGCAATAAACGAGAAAAAAATTTGGATTTACACTTTGGCCAATGGTCATTTTTTTCATTGGTCAGTAGCTAGGACAGGGTCAAAGAGTCATATTATGAATGGTATTTACAAGAACAATATATTAATTTAAAAATATAAGAATTTGCCCTCTCCGGGATTCGAACCCTCCAGTAGACAATTAATACAAGTTGGACGGACAACGGACGGACGGACAACGAAAAGCGAGCCCATAAATTGCATAATGGCATTTTAAGATATGTCTATTTTGCAATATAAAATTCATAACCTTCAACCAGACCCTACCGGAGTTTATAATTTTTCAACCAAAACCCGACCCGAAAGTATTTTAACATTTTTAACCCATCGCAACTTTGGTTTGTTTTTTTAATTTCGACTAAGCTTAGAGGTTGCCTAAGAAAATCAGACCAAACAAAACCCTACCGTATTTACAAAACACTAGCTAATGATGATGGGGGCATTGCAAGGGTATTAATAAGGGTGACCCCGCGTTCGTGATGACACGCGAATTGTGAATTAGTTCGCGCGAAAATAACAAATGTATTAATTAAATAGAAGGCGTTCATAGTGAAATCGCAGACGATTATTTTCGCACGCGGCAAAAAGCGAACAAAATAAGATACAACTCATTTTGTATTTTTCGCGCTATGGTGAAAAAATTGCAATTGCATAATTATGATCTGATCAATGATATTCGGGATATACCAATGATATATGACAAATTCCATAATGAATATAAGGATATCAACAAAAAGAATGAAGAATTTGAGAAATTAGCCCAAAAATATTTGGTCTCAAGTAATAATATTACTTTAAAATGTTTATTATAATACTTTAGGTGAAGATATAAAAGCAAGATGGAAGAATCTGAGAGACACATATATGAAAGAGTTGAATAAGGCCAAAAATCTTAAAAGTGGAAGTGGTTTGACCACATCTTATTGGCCTTATTTTACTGTGATGGACTTTTTAAGACCTACCTTAGAACCTAGGAGTCAATGGTCTAGTCTAGATGACTCAATAATGTTTGGAGAAGATATATCATTTAACCTAGATAGCATGTGTTCTGAGGCTTCAACTTCTTACAAGGAAAATAACAAGGAAAATGGTAAATTTATAAAGCTTATTTTAATTAATATTCATATAGAACCTCCAACTCCAATTATTGAAAAGAAGAGAAAGAAAAGTGCAGAAAACAACTTTTTGGAGAAGCTTTTGGACCTTGAAGTCAAAAAGCAGAATAAACCAGCTGTCATAGCTGTACTTGAAGAAACACTGAACAAAAGATCTGACAAGGGCAGAGAAAAATTATCTAAAAAAACAATATTGGAATGCTTAACCTTTATATCAGATGATGAATAAAAATTTTATTATATTTGTATTATACATATGTACAGAGTCAATAAAATAAATATGGGTTGAAAAGTGGAGGATATTGCATTACATGTTTTAATCAAAATATAATGTATAGTTGATATTCCTATCTTATGTGAATAGCTTATAAGAACTTCCACAGGCCAAATATCTAAATTAAGATGTGTTAAAAAATTTAAAATGCTTACCTGATAGTTATCATCAATTTTTCTTCGGGTGAAATGGAATATGCATAGTTTGTTCTCTGTGATTTTATCTTGGTAGTTATTTTTTCTAATATATAATAAAATGTTTCCTAAAAACTATAGAAAACTAATTCATTATTATACCTTGCTCATCCTAAAATAATTGAAGAATTTCACTGGAGAGTTCAATAATTTAGGAAAAGTAGTGTGATATTCACTCTCTTTCATCCTATTTACATTGATCTTATTTACATTTCTTTTTTTCATAGCATAATATAAATATAAGTATTTTAACGTTAGGTGTGAAACCATGTTAAGTTATAAGCGAATCAAGCGAATTAAATCGCACGCATTATGAACAACGATCGCGTGCGAATTGCTTAAACAATTTCGCGAAAAAAATTCGCTTCGCTTTTTTTCGCTTCGCGTGTCATCACGAACGCGGGGTGACACAAAAAAGGAACTTGCAATATAGCTCCCTCCCTTCGCACGTTGTTTAATTTCCATCGGCACCAAATTCCTTCCAAATCAAGTCATGAATTTAGCGCTTTTAAACGACGTTTGCCAAATGTCAACAACAAATCAAGCAAGGAAGGAGGATAGCCAAACAACTCTCATTCATTTTGGCCACATTTATGATGTTGTTGTAGCGATGATGAGTCGTCTAAACGGTTAGGTCTCATGCTAAACCAGTCATAGATGAATTAAAGAAGAAGAAAAGAAGGAGGTTTTTGGAAATTTTAGTTTTATTTTAAATTACAAAATTCCTGAAATTAGGGGGCTCCTGGGTAGTAGGCCCATCTAAGGCATACTTTCATAATGTATGGAGCTCAAAATTCTCACTTTTGTTTTGAAAAATTTAATCTTAGTTTTGAGGAACGTTTCGAGAAATTTGGCATGCATTTTAGACTTTCTAAAAGCGTCGCAATTTACATATACGCTTTTAGATGTGAATGAGCAAACTCAAAGAGGATGCAAAGTAAATATTGATTCAACTGCCAAGTATGATTTAGTATTGCATCAGACGCGACACACCTCCCAACCTGCTATCTGTCTCTCTTATAAATCGCATCTAAAACTTCAGTAATAAACTAGTCGTTATATAAACGTTGGCTTGCTCGAGGCAATGAAAATACCGTTATCACAAGGCTAAAAACAGTGGAGGGGGCCTCCTGCTTGTGGGCTCCGTGTTTTTAGTAGATGTATACTTAATCAAACTACATTTCGCGGTCTAATTAAAATGAAGTAAAAAATTAGTTTTTATAATATATCGCTTTATATAAAAACGTCAACAAAAATGTATCTTCCAGTTTTTGAGCCAAGTGAAAACCAAGATTTAAACACAACAATTAGTTTATATTGGGGACTAAATTTTATGGTTCAGTAAAAATTGAATAAGTTAATAAAGAGTGTGCAATGCGGTTTGGGGTATTGAATGACCCCAACCTTACATTTCGGAACATTTTATAAAAGATCAGCACCCTAGGTACTAATGTTTTTACGGAGCCATATTTTATTTTTCCAATCAATCATAACAAATAAATTTGAAGATTTTGGGCGCCTAAAATTTTTATTTGGCCATTTGTACATTTTTAAAGGAACTGTTGTGTTATTACATGAAAACACTTGTCACAACTATTAACAACTTTAACTATTATATTTATGATCATTTTTAGATTTTTGATCTATAACAGTGACTCGGAGGGTAAAAATCTTCTAAAATAGTGTTGTTTAATGTTAAAAAGTTTATTGTACTTAGTATAAAAGTCTACATAAATATATACAAGTATGTAAATGAAGGAAAAAAATAATTCTTAAAATAAATTGAATTTAACCATTTGCTTTACTATTATTATATGATGATTATATGCAATCCATATTGTTCAATAATAAAAGTAGCATTTTTGAGTTTGGTGCAAATAAACATTCTCATATGTATATTTCAATTACTCAATCAAATATAATACTTTTTTTTGAAAAATTTTGTAATGAAACAAGGTTGTATTTTGTAAAGTTTTTATCTTTGATTTTAGTCAATTGTTTATTTAAGATTTATGAATTTATAACAATTGCACTCAACATATCATCTTTTCCATCAACATTTTTGTTCAATATATGTACATAAGCTTATATTTTCTCTTAAGAGTTTGTGGGTCATTTTCAAAAACCCGTTCTTAAAATCCCTTAAAAAAGCCATAATATAAAAGCCATAAACATTTAACAATAAAAATACTTTTAAAAATAACTGTGTTATTTGCTCATCAAAACAATTACCTGAAGGAATTTGCCATATTTTGATTTGCCCATTGCCTAGCCCCGTTGCAAATATGAGTGGTTCTAGCTCAAAATGAAATCTCTTGTTAACGCTACGACTGGTTAAATCTTTAAAAGGGGCGGTGTCCGGAGTCTGAGGGGTCAGGCGATGAGTTTGAGGGGTGGAGGTTGGGAAGAGGGCGGAACCAAATGCCACACTCCACACGGTATGCCCACATTCCAACGAAATTGTAGAGTCAGTGATTGTACTGAATCTTTAGGTAGAATGAAATATATATTTAAAATTAATATATATTAAATAAACCGATATATTAGATAAATATAAACATATTATGAAATTAAAGGAAAGATGTTAATTAAAATGATTGGGTATAGGGTGAGGCAATAAATTTGACATATTGAAGTTAGTTGTATATATTTAAAAATCATTTTTAAAGCATAGGCTAATTAGACAAAATAAAATAGAGTGAGGTTGAAGAAAATTAAAAACAATTTGTAAATTACACAAATTGTTTTAAAGATTTTTACTTGAATCTGTTATAAAAAATTAATAATTACATCAAATTTCTAGGAACTCTTCAAATTTGCAAGTAGAGACTTAACCAATGAAAAAAAATATGTGCACTTTGCCAAATAAATGGCACACAATCAACACTAGTGATGAGTTTTGGAATCTTATAACTTTTGGCATAAAAATTGTTTTAAGGTTAAATCCAAATAAAAATAAAATGTTAAATTTTTAATGTTATTTTTTAAAATTAACTTTAAAGATCACTTAGCATTAAAAATTATTATAATAATTAATTGTGGATATAAAATTAAGCCAATTTTAATGTTTTGTTATAAAATTATATATTTTATTTTACATAGATAGTAACAGTCTCATTAAAATAGGTGTCACCTTTATAATCAAAAAAAATGACGTGGTTACATTTTGCAAATCATTAAATAAATGACTCTATGTTTATAATATTAATCAAATTTTACCTGTTATTTTGGGAGAAATTTGAAATAGGGAGTGTTTTATCAGTAAATGCATCTAGTTTAATTAGAAAAACTTTTCTCATTCCAGCAGACCATGCCATATAAGAATGATTGGGAGAAAAGGCAATAGACCAATTTTCTCCCTGCTTCTGATAGTTAGGAGTAACAGATTCAACATTGACCAAAGAATCATTATCTTGCTTATGTAAATTTAAATATTCTTGACCCAAGTATGAATGTTTCTTCATAAAAGAGTCATTGGTGTTATAAGGAGGCTTATTATAAGAAAGAACATTTTTTGAAATTATGTCCGGAATAGAGTAATAATTTCCTACAGCAGAATACTCCTTTTGGCATGGTATTGGAATCAAAACACCTAGTAATGGTGCTCTAACTATACATTTAAATAAAAAATAGTAAAATATTCAACCTAATTTAAGGTATGTATCAAACATGTAGCTTACCCATTAAAGATGCGTCTATAGCAAAACTTTCTTTTTCTTTTATAACCATATTCTGACAATATTTTGAAAACACATGATCTTGTTATAATTATGAATGAATATTTTGGTGACATCAGCCAATACCCTTGAATCCATGTTGATTAGTTTTTTGTGAGTTCATTTAAGTATTGATATGTAGATATGATTACCAATAATTGTATGACTGCTGACAAGTGCACTCTTCAAGCCGTTAAATTTAAAAATAACTAGATGAACCCGGCAAACGTTGTTTTGCCATTAACCCGGGTGTATTAGCAGAATATATATCATCTTATAGATAAATTTCAATAGATTAAGAACATATCAAATATAATTGGTAAGTGTTTATTATGCAAAAATTTTGAAACAAATAGTTAAAGAGGGTCCAATGCCAGACCCACCCAAGAGAGAAAACTTGGCCCCATGCCCCCCCCCAAGGGAAAAATCTTTGGCCCCTGGCCCTTCAAGCAATTTTTATTAATTTTTTGTAATTAAGAATCAATATCATAATTAAATTATTTGTTTCGGAATAAAACTTTTAATTCTGAACTTAATAATGTCCAAAGAACTGAGATATATCAACATTTATTGGCACTTTGTTAATAGTATTTTCATTTTTCTCCTTATTTAACGCGCAAAATGACAAAATTAGATTTTTTAATTTATTTAGCCACGCAGGAGGGGACACGACCGTCCTATAATATATAATAATTGACGTGAAAAATAAGCAAAAAAATGACTTTGATACTCAATGTTTCAAATCGTAAAAACAGCACATGCCTACATTTATCACACTACAAACGATAGATACGCAGGGTGCGTTTGATTGACATTCGATTAAACGTCACAACGTATAAAACTTGACCCCTCAAAAACTACCGGACAGATTTGGCTCGAACAAATCTTAATACACGCTCCGGAGTGTCAGGAATAAACTGTGAAATTTTGAGCCAAATCGGTCTGGTAGTTCCAAAATTGGTGGCGACATACACACATATATACATATTCATTTCAAGAGAGAACTGGCCCCATGCCCCCCCCCAAGAGAAAAATCTTTAGCCCCCTGGCCCTTTAAGCATTTTTTTTTTAATTTTTTGTAATTAAGAAACAATATCATAATTATAATTATTTGTTTCTGAATAAAACTTTTAATTCTGAACTTAATAATGTCCGAAGAACAAAAGGCGGATACGGATACGCATATAGTTTATTTAACGAAAAATAACAAATAATTAATATTTTAAGATAAAGTGTGGCGTTGTGCAAAATTCTGCACCTTTGTTCTGCACCTTTGCCCCATCCCCAAGGAAATTTTTTTAAGTCAAATTTACCTATAATCAAAAATTAATCATTAAATTTTGGATACATTTTTTTAAAGCTATCGCTAGAGACCTACAAAATGGTATTTTTTGAAATCATAGTCTGGCCCAAGCCCCCCCCCCCCCCCAAGGGAAAAATCTTTGGCCCCCTGGCCCTTCAAGCAATTTTTTTTCAATTTTTTGTAATTAAGAAAAAATATCATAATTATAATTATTTGTTTCTGAATAAAACTTTTAATTCTGAACTTAATAATGTCCAAAGAACTGAGATACATCAACATTTATTGGCACTTTGTTAAAAGTATTTTAATTTTTCTCCTTATTTAACGCGCAAAAAATGACAAAATTAGATTTTTTAATTTGTTTAGCCACGCAGGAGAGGACACGACCGTCTTATAATAATAATAATTGACGTGAAAAATAAGCAAAAAAATGACTTTGATACTCAATGTTTCAAATTGTAAAAACAGCACATGCCTACATTTATCACACTGCAAACGATAGATACGCAGGGTGCGTTTGATTGACATTCGATTAAACGTCAAAACGTATAAAACTTGACCCCTCGACCGATTAGGCTCGAACAAATTTTAAAACACGCTCCGGAGTGTCAGGAATAAACTGTGAAATTTTGAGCCAAATCGGTCTGGTAGTTTTCCAAAATTGGTGGCGGCATACACCCATATATACATAGTTTCATTTTTATATATAAGATTGTGGTGTTTCCCCCTCCCTGAATTATTATTACTTATTTTTATTACTTTACGCGTAGCACACGATTGATTATTAGCTTATTTATTTTTGTTTGTTTGTTTATTGAAAAAACTAGTTTATTTGTTCCCCCCCCCCCGCTTATTTTACACATTTGAAGATTTATTTAATTACTTTGGGAATGTGCCAAGTTGTTTATTTTCCCCCACACGTATACTTGTATGCTACGATTATACCCCCCACACATACGATTAAAATTTACTTTCCGCGTAGTCATCAGTGTTACCACTAGCTACCATATTTTATCGCTATAGAAATTAGTTAGCATATTATTATTATTTTTATCGTCATGTTATTATAAAAAGGAAGAAAGCACATTCATCATTATTCATTCATTCTTCTTTCTTATTTTTGTGTTTCGCGTAATTGAATAAAAATTATATATTTGGAAGTCTAAATTAAAAAGGAAAAAGGTAATAGTCCTCCCTTTTTGGGGGAGGACCTTGAAACACCGAGAAAAGAATTATAGGTCTAAATAGATTGGTGGAATTTTTGAGATTATATAAATTAATTGAAACATTGAAATTCCAATAGAGATGTTGAATAAATCCACGATTAATTCCATCCATTCGGCCTGTTGGGATTTATTAATAATCATCTGTTTATTTCCGCCTATAAGTGTAATTTCAGGCGTGGACAGGAATGGTATAAACATAGACTAGAGAGACTGATATAGATATTAGTAATTTTGTGAATTAAATAATCTTAAAAGGGTAAATAAAAAATATTGAATTGGGTAGATATCAAAACAGCATTCTGAAATAAATATCATTCACACAATACATAAAAATTACAATTGTAAGAACTGTGATAAAAGTTTGTTTAATAATATAGCGCTATTTATATTTTGTATAATATTAATTTATTCACGTTCGTTCAAATTTATAAACCAGTAAGAAAGGGAAATTGACTCTTATGGCGCAAAATTACATGGTTGAAATACACAGGTTGTTATCTTCAAAATGGAGAAAAATTTGACACACAATTTACTATATTTAACATATGGCATGAGCAGTCTATCTAGTCTATGGGTATAAGCATTGGCGGAGGGAGGGGGTGGTTTTCGGGTTTGAACCCCTCCCATGATTTTCAATTTATATAATTTTTATATTGTATATTTAATAAAAATAAATATTTGTTGCAATTTTACTTTTTGTATTTTATTATTTTTACGCTATTGTCACTTTAAACTTTTAGGGGGGAAAAAAATTATATTCAAAAAATAGTTACAAAAAAATTTTCACCTTGAAAATTTTCTAACCCCTCCCTTGAGGAAATCCTACTTGCGCCTATGGGTAAAAGGAGGGGGGTTTTCAAAAAATTTCAAATAAGAAATCTTAAGCAAAATTTTTTTATATTATATACTGGCTGTGCCCGGCCAAGCGTTGCTTTGGCTCAGTCCTTAAGTGGTTAATTAAGTATAAGCTATTAATAAGACTTATCTAAAATGGGGTCATATATGAAATAATTTATAATGTGAAAGGTCGAATGATTTTATGAACCCACTATTTTTAGTATATATTTATATAATAAGACAAACCAAATGCAAATTCTGTTTTAGTCATCAAATCCGACTAAAATTAAATGTTTTTGAAAAAATTGCTTATTAATGCTGTTACTTATTATACAATAATACCATTATTTTATTTTTCTAGTTAGCTGATTTATTTGAAATACAATTTTCTTTAATATAATAAAATAATTAATTGAAGGATGGATAATTATTAAAAATATGCTTCTATGATCGACCACGTGATAATAATGACAAAAACTGCATAATTTAAATTTTACTTCTTTAATTTAAATAGTCTGTTAAACCCCAATAATTTTAACCGTATACTGTACATTTTTATTATACTTTTAAATATCTAATTCGAGAAAACTTCAGCTTTGTATGTATGACGTCATTATTGTATATGCTGCTATAAATGAAACTGGACAGGAAATGTCAGATATTTTTAAAACAAAAAGGTATTTTAGGAATCTGAAAAAGCTATTTTACCCCTGGCCTATCTGGGCATCTACGACTAAATTTTCGCTCGAATCGGATCTGAAGTTTCAGAATTTAGCCCTTTTTTAAAACCAAAAGGCCGAGAAATGTCCGATATTCTTAAAACTAAAAGGAATTTTAGCAATCTGAAAAAGCTATTTTACATCTGGCCGCCCTGAGAACCTACGGGTAAAGTTTCGCGCGAATCGGGCCGGTAGTTTCAGAATTTATTCTCATTTAAATATCTCATTTAATAAAAATTAATGATAAGCATTTACTCAGAATAATCAACGTTGGACTATTTTATATTACATTTAAATTATATATACTTTCATCTTTCTCATTTAAAATATATCATTTAATGATAATGAGAAAAATTCATCTTCTTCACCTATATATTTTCTCAAATAATCTATAATTTTATTTATTTCAGGTTAATTCATAAATTTTATGTTGTCACCGTTAAGAAAAGATGACGTTTAAGAAATTTAATTCATAAATTTTATGTTGTCTTGTCACCGTTAAGAAAAGATGACGTTTAAGAAATTTAATTCATAAATTTTATATTGTCACCGTTAAGAAAAGATGACGTTTAAGAAATTTAATTCATAAAATTTATGTTGTCACCGTTAAGAAAAGATTACGTTTTACAAACTACTATAAGTGATACACTTTTACTACAAAACTGTCTGTATATGCAAATTTCCGACGAACGCGAGGAGGTGCGTTTGATTGACATTTTATTGAACGTCAAAACGTATAAAACCCAATATCTCGAAAATTAAAAGGAATTTTAGGATTCTGAAAAAGCTATTTTACCCCTGGCCGGCCTGGGAAACTAGGGGTAAATGTTTGCGCGAATCGGGCCGGTAGTTTCAGAGATTAGCCCTTACATACATATATACATACATATATACACTTTACTTTATATATATAGATATCACTGACGTAGGCAATAGAGAGGAAGGTTAATTTGTACCTATGTTGCTAGATTAATATATCTACCCCCAAGCGAGTCTTTCATAAAATAACGCCTTTAATAATATGATCGAAATTCTCTTATTAATAATACAATTGATGCTTTTCCTTGATATGCGAGTTATATTCTTATAAGTAATGGTTTCCCTTCTATTTTAAATTTGGAAAATGTTTTATTAATTCAGGTGAGAGGATACTACAAGTGTACTCCAAAAAGAGGGGGGGCAAACCAACAAGACAAAAAAGGGAAGGGGGCAAAGTTCTTAATTTATTTTATATTTTTAATTTTTTAATCACCATTTTTGGATTAAAAGTGATTGAAAAATATTAATTAGCATTTATGGATAAATTATTAATATCAGTATAATTCGCATTATATGCCAGCTGCCAACTATACTAGTACGCTGTAATTAAATTTGCTAAAAACCATGTTTAATCTCAAACAACTCTGCTCGATACCACGGTTTATATCAAGCAACTCTGCTAAGTGCCCGGTTAGTTTACATCTCGACCAGCAGCCATAGCAACTTTAATCTGCATGTGCTTGTAACCGGGTTTTTAAGCAGTGTGTGCACGTTATGCTGATGGTAATGGTAGGAGATATGTGCCTAGTTTAGCACAATACATGCACAACCAACTCGAGCGTTTTAACATCACTACCTTAAAGACTAATTTGAACAATCATTACAAATAATACTACCCCTCGTGCCCATCTTTCCTCTGAAAAAAGCCTGATTTTTATACTTATATAGGTAACAATGGTAACTTACAAGTAAGGTTTAAATGGCGATGGCTAGACTTACCAATTATTTTAGTAAACGCAAGCAAGATCAAAAATGCGATACATAATCGAACAACTATATTTCATTTTAACCGCCTAATTTGAATAAATTATTGATTAAGTGGCTATAAAGATGAGCATATGAAATTTAATGAAATAGTTTTTGAAATGGATGAGAAGTGGTTTGATAGTAATGCAATGGTATTGATCATTTCAAGACTAAAATGTTAGATCGAAGTTTTGCTCTTTCACAATGGCTACAAGTAACTTAAGTTATATTATTTTACTTTCATAATTCAAATGCGTAATCTTCAACAATCTAATTTAGATAATTGCAATTTCAGACAATTATTGCACTTTTTTTAGATAATTAGCATAGACTGCATAGACCGCTCATCACCGTATAAAATGTGCGTGTTATTTTCCAACATTTTGATGTTCACATCATATAGCAATGATTATATAGAGTATAGTAATTTTTGTAGATTAAATTATTTTAAAAAGGTGAATGAAACATATTGAACTAGTTAGATATCAAACATAATTTTAAAATAGATATTATTGACACATTTCATAAAAATGTAAATGTAATATTAGTTAACAATTTGTATATTTTGCTTTTCAAGCTTGTTGACTCTTATGGTTGTTTTAAGCCTCAAAATTTCTTCTTCACTTTTTTCTGGAGTAAATATTTTCTTCCTTTTCTTGGGAACTGGTTTGGAATAATTTGTTGAATCATTCAAGGGAATGGCTTTAAAAATTTTGTCTTTTTGGTGTATCTTTCTATTAAATCATATATCACAATACATAAATATTGTATCAATTCAATTTGTTTGTTGGGAATTAATGATAAAGTAAAGAAGTATATAATGTACCATCTGACATAAGGTCAATTATGAATTATAAAATTACAATAAAAATATGACTGGCCCTTTTACAAAAATATTTAAAAGTTGCATTTTCTTGCCGAATGTATTAAAAATTTAATTGTGAATAATTTTAGTGAAAACAACCAATAAAGAATAATTAGGCTTACATGGCTTGGAAAATTAAAAATTGTAGGAACTGCATCTTCTCTCAATTGATAATTTGTTGAAGATGGGTAAAACATTTCAGGTCTAAAATGATAGGAACAAACGCGAGAATATTGCGTAATTTGAAATTCTCGTTTGATGTTATGAATCCAGGCCTTTAGAAGCTGCGGATTCTTCACTGGATACTTAAAATTGTTTAAAAATATGATATATCTTGTAATATATTACTTATGGAATGAAAACCTTTTGTCTTTACCTCTCTTGTTCGAACAAAGCGGCACTGCGCAAAACGACATTATATGATATAGAACGGTAGTGACTATCAAAATGGTGGCAAATTTCACACACGATTTGCCATATGGAACATATGACATGAGCAGTCTATGTAGTTTATAAATATAAGCCCTAATGTAACAGATTCATTGCTTAGGTCGAGTATTGTAGGTATTAAATTTGTTCATTTCACACAGTGAAAAAAGATACAATAAGATTAAATTTTACTAAATATATTTAAAAATCTTTTTAGGCTTAAATTTCAAGCAGATAAGCACACCTATGTATGTTCAAAGATCTCTCTCGTGTGTTTATCCAATTCATTTTTATTAATATACTAGCTGACCCGGCAAACGTTGTTTTGCCATATTAAAAATATTTTAAAAAAAAATTAAAAATTTAAATAAGAAAATTTAAAACTAACGCCCATGGATATATCAACATTTATTGGCACTTTGTTAAAAGTATTTTCATTTTAATGAGAAAATTAGATTTTTTAATTTATTTACCCACGCAGGAGGGGACACGACCGTCCTATAATAATAATAGTTGACGTGAAAAACAAGCAAAAAATGACTTTGATTAAATGTTTCCAGTCCTAAAAAGTTTCCATTTTCCGCAGCAATTGGAAGATCTGGAAAAACATAATTTAGAGGATATAGTCTACAAACAGGAGAAATTTTGTCTATTTTATACATTTTTAGACACTTACATAAATGATGAAAATAAATCCGTAATGCGCCCGCCATCCCTTCTCTCCATCCCCACCGTCCTTTGATTGGAAGATCTGGATAAAAATAATTTAGAGGATTTGTTGATTTTATACATTTTTATACACTTACATAAACGATGAAAATAAATCCGTAATGCGCCCGTCATCCCTCTCTCCACCCCACCGTCCTTTGATTGGAAGATCTGGATAAAAATAATTTAGAGGATTTGTTGATTTTATACATTTTTAAACACTTACATAAACGATGAAAATAAATCCGTAATGTGCCCGCCATCCCTCCTCTCCACCCCACCGTCCTTCTATTGGAAGATCTGGAAAAACATAATTTAGAGGATTTAGATTATCATTAAACGTTGTTTTGCCATTTACCCGGATGTATCAGCAGAATATATATCATGGGCGTACCAAGGTTTTGAATTAGGGGGGGGGGCAGATTATTAAATTTTTTTGCTTGACTACTCAAAAATTTACCTGCGCAAAATATAATTTTTTCGGGGGCAGGGGGCGCGGCTACCCTCCCCCCCCCCTATTTGAACTTAACTCAAATTAATACAGATGCGTATTAGCGAATTTACATAAAAATATAAATTATTTTGGTAAAATGAAATTTAAATTACGGTCACAGGGAAATTTTTGGATAGTCGAGACCTTTTTTTTATTTTTTTTTGCTCTCAGAGTCAAGACCTTTTTTTTAATCTGCCCCCCCTCTTAAGTCAACTGGCTACGCCCTTGGATATATCAACATTTATTGGCACTATTTTCATTTTTCTCCTTATTTAACGTGCAAAAAATGACAAAATTAGATTTTTTAATTTATTTAGCCCCGCAGGAGGGGGGGGGGGACACGACCGTCCTATAATAATAATAATAATAATTGACGTGAAGAAAATAAGCAAAAAATGGCTTTGATATGTTTCAAAGTGCGTATAAAGTTTTCATTTTCCGCAACACATGCCTACTGCATTTATCACACTACCTACACGATAGATAAGATACGCAGCAGTACGTGAGGAGGGCAGGGCGTTTGATTGACGTTCGATATAACGTCAAAACGCATAAAACAAGATATCTCGAAAACTATTCGACCGATTTGGCTGGAACATATCTTAAAACACGCTCCGGAGTGGCAGGAATAAACTGTGAAATTTTGAGCGAAATCGGTCCGGTAGTTCTCCAAAATTGGTGGCGGCATATATACACACATAGTTTCATTTTTATATATAAGATAATTAACATATTGTTAGAAAGATAGGACAAAGGATAGCGATTATTATTTAGATTATTATTACATTATGGTTACGTTGTTTGTATTTATTCTTCACTCAATTATTATGGTCTTTAAGTCTTACCTTATATTTTGGGATTACAATCATCTTTAGAAATCCAATTTATTTCATTTTATTCGAATTATTACGCGACTTAATCAATACGTTGCCCACAAGAATATCACGCGTGATGGTAAGCGATTGAAGGAATAATCAAGTCAAAAAAAGATTTAATATATTCTTAGAACAAAAGGCGGAGGGAGATATATATGTGTGTAGACACGTGATCATAACATGGCCACACGCGTATGTATTACTACGCGTCTAACAAATCAATGAGAGAGAGATGATGAGGTAAATACTCGTGTTAGCATATCACTATAATAAATCGCGGAGAGAGCGATGGGGGGAGAGGGACTACGCATATACATTAAGATGCGTCTAACTAATTAATAAGAGAGATGATGATGCTGAGGGAGGGGGTTTTGTGTGTGTATGTGGAAATACATATAATTCTGTACATCCGTGGTACAACATTCTAAACCAAGAGAATAAATTTCCCGTACGGTCCCGTACGCACTTTAAAGCATAACTGCCTTGCCAGCGCAGCTGGTCTTACTACGCGTAATTAATCGAGGTGATAGATGGGGGGGGGGGGAATACGCGTGTGAGGCATCTGTAGTAAGTAACTACAACACCATACCCTTCAAGATAACCTCCTCCGACGAGTGTTGATTCTTTCAGGGCGGTCGTCGGATTTGAGTTCTTGTCCGCATTAAGTTTCCACCTGTTTCTTGTTCGAGTGTACGTATCGATTTGCATTGAACGTCTCCAGGATCGTTTTCTGGTTCGACCTTCCAATTGGCTTTTCGATCTGATTTCGTCGTTGACCGTAAAAAATTGACTTGCACTATACCCTTCAAGCTTGCTAGGGGGGAGTGGAATTTTTGTCAATGTATCCGGGCGTCGTTGGGTTCGGGATAGAATACTTCACCCAATTGTTTTCGTTAAGGAAACCCAAAATAGTTTTTTGATGATTTTCTCCCCAAAAGAGCGAGACAGAAACATCTTCGCCACTCTAAGTCGTTTAGGCCGCTTCTCCATAAGAGCTGCTAGCCTCTCGACCCAAAGAGTACGATATTTCCGTATAATTATAGGTGACGTCGCTTACCACACATCAGCTATCGGCGCCGACATAGGCACCAGCAACATCACTAAGTGTAAAAAATGTCATCAGGCGTATCTCGCATAAAATGCAACTCCGCCTACCATAATCACCTGGGAGCTATGAACCCCATGACGGTAACCTTGTAGACAAGGATGGTATAACCTCTCATCATTCCATGCGACGGTTCGGTCACTACCCAAAAAATGTAACTAGCAAAAATATTTGCCCACCCAGGAAACTCGACCCTCATCAAACTTTATTAAAGGTGATAGGGCATATAGCCAATAAAACAGGTCATAACAGGCATTAAGCCTCCGAATTAATTAAACAAAAGCGTCAGAGACGCCCCACCCGTAGGCGCCACACCCGAAAGTGTACCGACAATTAACGTCGTAAATGATCTCATTAATTCGCTTCAGGGTTACACGTGCGCTCTTGCAAAAATACATTAATATCCGAAACCTCGTCGTACACGTATTGTTCACGTTACGTACCACCGCGTCATCTTGTCCACCAGTACCGACAGAATTTTCCAGAACTGCAATAGCGTCCCACAGCACCGGAATCACACACCTTCGGCGCTCAATTATCGCACTTTCAGATACCAGCTGATCAATCAAGGACAATGACGGATAGCGATTGACGGTCACATGCGCGTCAATCATATTCATAAATATTAAATGAATTCCATGCGAAAAAAAGCAAAAAGCGAAAAAAATTGAAGTAATAAAACAAATATAAAAATGTTTACCTTCGCGCGATTCTATTGGGACTTAAGCACTAATTTATTAAATTTCAAAAGTACTGCCAAACTGATCTTATTTGATCCAATATCACCCCAAAATTTACGTTACAATAACTAACAAAACATTTTAGTCTAAATTTAAAGTTCAAAATATTACTTTTAACCCTAATCCAAAAATATATAATCCAAAAAATTATCATCTTTCTAATAAAACTTTTAAGCCATAAATTAGAAGCATTTTATACTAAATGATTTATCAGGATTTATGAGTGTGTAGTATCTCAAGTACCATTACCCTACGCATCTTTATCAAATGGTCGTACGTCCCCATCCTTTTTCCCTTACACAGGATTTGTTGATTGCTATGCAATTTATGGGCTCGCTTTTGTAGTGTGTGTTCCGTCTGTCCAACTTTTTAAATTACTTTTTGATATGTGTATGATTTTGAAAAAATCAGATCTCTTTAAGATCAATTTGCACAATCTGTGCGCCTCTTACGATACATAAAGTTTAGAATTTTTTGCATTATCTATCGCATTTATATTATCGGAATTTATTTCGCTGAATTAATAAACGCAGATATTCCAAACCGCCTGAAAAATAAATTCAAATTTGTAGGATAATACTATTGATGTGGCCGGCGAAGGAGAAGGGGGGGAGTTGCGGTGTAATTAAAAAGTACAAAAAAACAATCGGATTTACTTTATTCATACGAATAACTATTTACAACAATAAAAGGGGGCTTTGAATTTGATTTGCGATGAAAGTATAATTTTCGAAAAAATTACAATAATTGGGGAAAACGTAAAGTGATTGGGGTTAATTACAAATGGTTTGGGGAAAAAGTACAAAGATTGTATAAAATCTACAATGATTAATAATTTATGTAAAATTTCATATTTATAGCCGTTCAATTTCCCCTGGGTGGTGGGCTTGATTGAATATCATTGTACTAGAAATCTTCAGACAAGGCTGCGCGATTGATAGCAGATTTTGCTAACGTAAATACAAAAAAAAATTAAAAAAGAGCGTCAAAGAAACTTGGCCACTTCTGTGTCTAGGTTAACCGGCGGTAAAAGTGCCTTTCTTTCACCAATTCCTTATTTTTAATTTCAAGGATTGCAGAACCATTCTTTAACTCATTTACGTTACAAATAATAAAAAATAACTAAGATCAAAGTATACCGCGATCATTAAAACACTTGCACTTGGTTTAAACGTATACCACAACTATATGGAAAATTATTCAAATTTCTAAGCCCTCCATTCTTTCCCTCTGTGCCTGAAAAAGCGTTAGCACATTAAAAGGCAGACACTAACTAGTAGGTGCTTCCAGCAAACTTAAAATTAAACAAGTGCTTATTAACTTTCAAATAACCATTTTTTATAAAATTCTATTTTATATTGCCTCAAAATAAAACTTAAAACAAAATTATTTACAAAAATTTATTATAATTAATCTGTTAAATTTCTTCAATTCTTTATTGTAATTTTTTATAAAAAATAACATTAAATTCAGTATTTATTTTGCAACCTAAAAAACATCCATATATTTCAAATTATATAAGGCCAATACATTCTTATTGTTTGAAAAAATTTTGTTTTAAATTTATATACATTATTTTATTAATTTGAATTTTAAGATAATTAAAATATAATGTAAATAAAATGTTTTTTAAATAATTTACACTTAAAGTGTATAAGGATGCACTCCGAAGAAGTTTGTTACATTTGTTCTGTTCTACATGTTGTTTCATAAATGGCTGTTTTGTCAAGTAAACAGGGGCATTACAGAACGTGTTCATAATGGTAATTATAAGAAACGCATTAAAAATGCTGCGTTTATTAAAATAAATGGTAAGTATGGCAACCGTTAACAATTAGAGTTAATTAATTGTATGATAGCCTTGCATAACCTTACTTTGCACACCTCATAAATTTTTACACACACCATATATTAGTTAAGTGCTAAAAGTTAAATGCCTATGACCATGTTGTATTGTTTTTTAGTCTAATGTCAAAAAAAATTGGTTGTGGAGCTGAGTAGGATTTTACCAGTTGTATATCTGCTAGTTAAAAGTATAGAAAAGTATTAAATATATAATAGAATTTATAAAAAGATACAAGAACAAAAATATTTATAAAAAATGATTAATAGACATTTTCCGTTTCTTCATATTCTTTAAGAATGGGTATTGAATCCATCAGGAATAAAAATTGTAATCGCAATGGCGAATGATTGTCTTAGTAAAAAACAATTCGATATTTTTGAAGGAGGCGAACGTTTATTAAGTTCTTTAAAAAAATTTAAAGTGCTATTTTCAAACTTCCCTGAGCACGACGAAACGATAGGAATAAAAGTAGAGGTTCTGATAAAGCTGAATATTTTACTGATTTACGATGCTCTGCCGATCCTAGGGGGTCGTGAGTATCGTTGGAAGGTGCAAACAGGTCAATACAAGTGTAGTCCCATTTTAAGTTCTAATAACAGCTGGTTGGCAATCAGCTGTTTTGAAACAATGCTTTCAAAAGTTTAAAAAGTATGTGGTTATTTGATAAAAATTTAAAGATTTCTTATGACCCAGGTATTTTAACTATGTTAAAATTTAATTTCTTTATTAAAAGATGATCAAACAAGTCTTAATCCTATAGCCTATGGTAATTAACAAAATGTATCTCTATCAGAAATACTCTTAAACTTTTAGATTTTGTTAATAAGTAAAAATTAAACAGTATTTTTGTATAGCATATTTTTTAAGTTTTTATTTAAAATTAACATAAACTAATATTTATAATTTTTGAATGTTTTAATCATAATTTGAAATTGCTACATATCTAAAAAAATATTCTAATTTAAAGACCATTTACCAAATAATTTTGCAATTATCTTGTACAAAAGTGCATCTTAAATTTTAATATATAAGGATGGACTAAGCCAGGATTGGATTATTTAGGGAGGGGCAAACTGATAATTCTACCCATAATTATATTAAATTTAAATTAAGAGAGGGCAGCCGCCACTCCCTGCCCTTTCCTTTTTCCTGGCTATACCCATGTATATAAGGCTTTCATAAATTTGAAAAATAAAGATGAACATAGTTAGCAACTGCTAACTACATTAAATTATGAATTAAATAAAAACTAACATAATAAATATCCACTTTTCTCCACTAAATCAAAAATTGAAGCAAGAATTTATTGAATAGATTTTTGAGGGTAAGTGTTAATTCTTTATGACCTATTTTTATGCAACACAATACAACCAAACAAACATCAATTTTTGCAGCACAATTGCATATCTTTTCCATTCAACGAAATTATTCGATTTTAATTGGTGAGAATCTGTGATAAAATTCCCATTCATTTTTTTCCTCTAACATCCACAATGATCAACTAATTACCAAAATGAGCTTTTATAAATCTTAGCGAATCAAATTAATTTCATAATTATTATGGAGGTTAACTGTAAAATTAATATTTTTCTTCGCTTTATATAAATTTTCTTCAGACGGAAAATGGTTTTGAATATTTGAAGTTTCATTCAATTGACGCGGTGAAATGCGAGATGGATAATTGGCATACTGCATTAGCTAATAAAAATATCTTTATGTACCAACCTAACCTACCTCTACCTCCTCTTTATAAGCTAAATAAATAATTTAGGTCGTTTTTTTGTTTTGTAAATATACCTGTTATTTACTTGTCCATTCGCTCCTAGCAATTTGTTCATTCGTGTGAAATGTTGTGTCAGACAGAGCTCTAAATCGATATCTCCTTTCCCTGTTAGTTTTTTTGCCATTAAATTGTGAAAATAAAAGGTCAACTTGTAATTTGGAATATTAATTATCGCATTCGAAATTGTTTAAAATGACACGTTGGTCATAAAAATCGTTTGGTAATTCGCGTTCCAAATCGAATCGGTGTTTCAAATTTTTCACGCTTGATATCATTTGTTTTTTCACATTTCTTTTCTATGGCTGGTAAAACTATTTATTCCTTTGAAAGTAGGATTTTAACTAGATATGCATTTTTTTAAAAATTGTTTTTATTAAACATCTATCGACAAATTAATTTTATTTATTGAATCATTTTTTCCCATTCATCCTTATATAATTTGTGACAATTGATAACTTACTGATTACACGATATAATATTTCTGATTTTAATATATTTTTTATCGTTTAAATCTATACTTATATTTCAGACGATGGTTTTAGTCCACCTCCAGAATATGGTAATTATAATGATTTTATAATTTTCCTGCCAAATTTTATCATAATAATTTCATTAATTTTTTGTCGTTTATGGTGTGTGGGATGAATAATAGTCATTACATATTTGCAGAAATAAATTTAAAAATTTAGATAACAGGAAATTTCTAAAAAATTACAGATATCTTTAGATATCTTGGAGATTTTATTATAGTTTCAGTAGTCGTCACACATTTTTATAATTATCTAAAACATAATTTTTTTGAAAATTTAGATCCTTATCTAAACCTTATTTCTACTTTTATTAATTTAACATATCAAAAATGTTATTTAATATTTTAAAATTTATTTAAAAATAACATTAAATTTTCACTTTATACTGCTGCTTTTTAGCTGATTATACTTTATACTGCAAGAATTATGACACATGCTAAATCTACCCTAATTAACGAACTAATTTCACTTTCCCAATTTTATCGATCGAGTTTGCTTAAAGCATATATCGTGAATTGTAAAAATGATTTTTGCACCTGGTTTTTTGATCCAAATTTATTTTCCGTTAATTTTTCCATTGTTTTTAATCGTTTTTTGTTTGAAAATATCGAATTTTTTAACAGCAATTTTGACCTTTATTTCACTCAATTTTGCTTCGTGATTCATAAAAATCAAAGGTTGCCGCACCAGCCTTCAGTCTCTCTTTCTAAATTATGATTAATTAGAGGCAAAAGTTGTGTTTGCCTTACTCATAAAAATAAAAAACCTGGTCGGGCTCGGGTAAAAGGTTTGTTTTAAGCAGAGGAAAAAAGATTATTTTTTGAAATTTAACAATATATCGTTATATACATGGGCGAAGCCAAGGAATTATGGCTAAAATTTCAAAAAATGTTTATTTTACCCCTCCCTAAAGCATTATTGCCTCCCCCCTCTTAATCCAATTCCAGCTACGCCCTTGGTTATATATGGATAAGATTTTTGGATTTATAAGGGGGAAGGGGCGGCAGTTTTTGCTTTTAGTCTTAAGCGTTCAGTTTTTTTTATATTTAATAAATTTTCCAAAGTTAGGAAAAGCAATTAATTCGTAAAATTGAATTTTACTAAAATTGAGGGTTTAATACGGAACCGAACTGTTTTAACGAATCAAAATTAGTTGTTATATTGTATTTAAGGGTTTAACAATCAATTCGGTTTAAAATGATAGTATTAGTAAAAGTTAGTAGGAACTCGTTACATTACATCGGTGTTTTAGTGAGGAGCCTGAGGCTATTACTACCCCTTGTTTGGAAAGCCATTAAGAGTCAATGTCTCTATTTCCTCCTCCTTTTGGTCCCCTTCCCCATAAAATTAATTCTAAGTTTGCTCGATTTAACATTAAATAAGGAAATACGTATACATGTATTTCAAACAGGTGGATAATAAAATTCACATTTTTTGATCAAAATTAAACAAAATTTTGATGAAATATTCTGTTTTGTTTACCCGCAGGGAAACCGTTTGATCATGACCCCTCCTTTAGGGGACCTATCAGGCAGAGGTAAACATGCTAGGCCCATCAAATTTATTTAAATAAGAATTTAGCATTTTATACTTTTTTATATCATTAAATATATACGGACAATAACTTTCGATTGTATCTTGAATTTAGTAAGAAATGAGGGGAAAAGAATCAATGTTGTTTTTTAATATATATAACCACAATAAACTAATTATGACAATTGTCACCACAACGACAAAATAGATTCGGTTCTTTTTTCTTCTCAGAAACCTCAATAAAATTCACGTTTTTTAACACACATGTAACCCTTAAATCTTCTAAGATTGACATTGCTACTTTAAATCTCGCTTCAATACTTATCTTAATTTGAAATTTAATTTTAATTACCGAGCATAAAGATTACTGAACAACATTGGAAAAAAGAACTAAGCAAATGAATTAAATACTAAACAAATAATTAAAATACTGGGCATTTAATCATTCTACTGAGCATTTGAATATTTTGACCAAATGCTGAGCACCATGATTTGTTTTTTATTTTATAGACGTTTCACCGACGTGGCTTGTTTCATATTGTTTTCCGTCTTTTTGCTCTTTTGGATCGTCCTGGCCGTTTTCGGTAATTGTCGTTCAATAAATATACTAACTGATTATTTTTGATATTATACAATATACTAATCATATGTTATTAAGGTAAAATTACATATATTTTGTGAAGATGAAATAAATAAATATAGAATAAAGTTAAGGATCATAAATATTTGGAAAACATTCCGCTATTGCCATTGAATTACATATATTAATGCCGATTTTCTGTCTTGTAAAAAATGATTCGCGATCTTACTTTTATTAATTGAGTTTCTGTCTTCTTGTGCAGGCTTTTTAAACGGAGATCCTCAACGCCTTTCACACCCAACAGATTCCGATGGACGAGAATGTGGGATGGGACGAATGGTGTTAGTAAAGCTTATATTTCTTATTTGGCCGGCCCATCTAGTTTTGATTATAGGCCCAAGCCAGAGCCCCAAAAATTTTATTAATTTTTATCGGCCCCCGCGTTTAATGATGATTTTAAAATATCACTGTCCCAACCACAATTTATACTTTTTTGGGACTGAATAGTTATACAATTTGTTCAAGTATATCAAAAGGAGACCGTTTTTTGCCAAATATCTCGTGTGGCTTTAAATGTTTTAACAAAGTGAATTAATTTAAAAAATGTTGATTCAATAATTCATTTTAATGTTTTAGTCTTTTTTTCAATAATAAACCTCTATTCTCTCATTATTAATTTATTATAATCTTGATCAAGAACCTTTTCGTCCAAAATTTTAAGAAGATTTAATGTTTATTATTGCAGGGGCAAACGTTATCTTTACTACTTCGACATAACTAAATGTGCGCGGGCCGACGTGGCTCTAAACATACGGGGATGTAATACGCCTCAAGTAACTAAACTATAGATTTTTGTTTTATTTCTTTAAATGCTTTTATTAGGTAAACGAGCATAAAATATTATACATAAAAACTATTCTCAACAGATTAGTCGAGGGTCAACAAGGGCCATGTTATATCTAATCATGGAAATATTTATACTTTCTTTAATGAGATAGATAATGATGACCTTTAAAAAATTGCCGATCTAAGTTTTTTATATCTCTTTTTACCGTTGCATTTTCATTATTTAATGTAAAAGGTTCGAATGTTCGCGATTTATTTAATTTTTTACTTTTTTGCAAAAATAAAGTTTTTTAAATGTTAGTGTTTAAATACGGCTGAGGTTTTCTTTGGTCGGCCTTTGGTTTTAGTCAACTAAACATAAACAGACCAAAAATTTTATGGTCTATTTTTCCTAGTCGACCACTACACTAGGCTTGGTCGAAATTTAAAAAACAGACAAAGTAAACCGTTAGTCATAGTTGAACCAGCCGTTTTTCAACACTACTAAATATTGCAATCGCCCTTTAGGTTTGTGTTGCAGCATGCCCCAACGTCACCAAAGTAATGGGTAATTCGGGCCCGGACCGAGAGTGGTTTATATGCAAGTCTGAAATAGATCACTCCACGAGGCAAACGGTATTACTTCCCTACTTTCGACATTACTAGTCTCTAAGGATTTATATTAGTTTTTATAAATGAAATCCTTTTTTATTTGACAAATAATATTGAAATCCATGATTGAACGCGGCCGGCAGATGGCTTTAGGGAAATTTTAAAATGTTTTTTAAGTAATAGAGAGCTAAGAAACGAGGATATTTCAATTGTTGAGAGGGATATACTTGATTGACTAATAATACAATAGGCGAAGCTGATGATTATTAATTAAGGTTTTAAGCCAACATGTTGGCATTTATCAACAAAATAAACGCTATTTATCTCCTTGAATAATTTCCTGATGAAAAGACAATCCCTTAATCTTCCCATTATTCTTTCTCTCATAGCTTTTGCAATTTTTCCTCGCACAAGTACGCGTGTTCAAAAAATCTCATCCAAAATGGTGGCTAAATTTACTTAATAAATTCAAAGCAAAAATTAGCTGTTCGCCAGTCTATTGTATTAATCTATCATAATAATTAACTTTTTATCGAATAATTCCATGTCAAGTGAGGGGACAGCCTTATATTTTATGAGGGTAAATGTATAATTTGCTGATATGCGTTTACATTTTTGAACAAATTTATTACTCGGTGAATTTCATGGGCATAGTCAGGCGGGGACTAACTTCACATTTAGCAGTAAATCCAAAATCTTTTTAAATTCAGCCAACACGTTGATTAGCCCCTCACCCCATATTTAAATTTAAATCTTGGTCAGGTCAATGAACGATGCATCTTCTTTTTTGTCATATATGCAGGCCGATCCTCTGTACTTGGTCAGGATGGGTTATTGCGCCCCTTACGTTATTGCCAGCGTGCCCAGTAAGATCAAATCCATTTCATACTTTTCACAACTAAATATAAATTGCTATGCAATTTATGGGCTCGCTTTTTGTTGTCCGTCCGTCCGTCCGTCCACCAAGTTATTACACCGGCTTTCAACTTTTTGACTTGCCGGTTCAAGCCCAGGAGAGAACAAATTTTTTTTTTTTAATTAAATTAAAATTTTGTTCTTGTTAATACCATTAATAATATGACTTTTTGACCGTCCGCTGGCTACTGACCAATGAAAAAATGACCATTTGCCAAATTGTGATTCGAAATTTCAAGTTATTTTCGCTTTTCAATTGGTATATTAGGTTAACATTCATAATTATTCTATACCCGTCAGTCCTCCAACGTTCACCGGCTTTCAACTTTCTGACTTGCAGTGCGAGTTCAATCCCCGGAGAGGACAATTTTTTTTTTAAATTAAATTTAAATTTTGTTTAATACCATTGATAATATGACTTTTTGACCGTCCGCTGGCTACTGACCAATGAAAAAAATGACCATTGGCCAAATTGTGATTCGAAATTTTTTTTTCGATTTTGAATTTGTATATTAGGTTAACATTGATAATGACCCTATGTCCTCCCCTACAAGGGCCTATGTCTCTACTGATATGAGTCCCTGTGCCCCCCCCCCCCCACAAAAGCCTATGCCTCTACTGATGTGGGTTCGAATTCCGAAGAGGACAAATTTTTTTTTTTAGTTAAATTAAAATTTTGTTTTTGTTAATACCATTGATAATTATATGACTTTTTGACCGTCCGCTGGCTACTGAATGAAAAAATAACCATTTACCAAATTGTGATTAAAATCGATTTTTTTTTCTTGATTATAATTATAGGCTAGTTATTTGGCTGTCCGCTAACCATTAGAAAAAATCATCACTGGCCAAAGTGATGGAACATTTGTATAAATAATTATCTACTCATTTTGCATGTAATACCCCCTTATAGGCATTCTCGCTACTTCCCACCTTTTTCGCCCATAAATTGCATAGCAAATATGCTACTTTTATACGGAGGATAGATGAGTTTTGTTCCCCCTTCCCATCCCCTTCCCACGAGGGCCGAAGGCCCGAGTTTTTATTATTTTCTATCTCTCTAATCTAGTTTAAAAATTTATCATTATATTTACGTCTTTTGAATGATTTTATATATAAAGCCTTTATTTCTATCATATTGCTACAATTGTAAATACCTACATTTTGCTACTTAAATTTAAGTTTTTTTTTTTTTTTAAAGCTTTATATATGAGAAGGTGTTTCAAAATAAAAACGTAAATAATTATTAATAAAATGATTAAATGACAGAGTCAGTTTATTCGAAATCTATATCAAATTTTGCCCGATTTATACAGTATTAAATAGATGCATTCCATCGGTGGACAAGGATTTAATTAACGTTTTGGTACCGCAAGAAAATATCGTCACGAATTATTCCAATCAGGATGTCGCCACTGGAACGAAGTAGTTGCAAATATATTACAAGCGATTTAACAATTTTACTTTATATGTTATGCATGGGCGTAGCCAGGTTTTGGATTAGGGGGGGCGGGGGGCAAAACGTTTAAAAGTTCAATTAGAGGGGGGCAAAACATAAAATTTTTGAATTTTTCATAGTTTTTGCATCGAATTTTTTTTTCTTTGTAATTTAGGGGCCCCCCCCCTGGCTACGCCCATGATGTTATGTACAACCTTTTTTACCTTTTAAATGATGTCGTTTTTTACGTAGACACTTGGCACAATTTCTCAAGTTTTACCAACTGGGCGAGAGCGTATTTCACGACATTACCGAGTTTTGGTGGATGTATCTACTGTGAGAATACAGCTACTATATAATAATGTTAAGAAATGAAAAGACCTAATTTTTTGCAATTTTGTACAGTGTTTTATAATGTTAAAGTGTAGGTTGTTTTGCAAACAATATCCTATGTTTGGTTATTGATGCAATTTTGCCATGAGCTCTTTTATATTTTGCTATACGACAGGGGTTTGCTATTTTCCATGGTCGTCGCCTTGTTGTGGATCGTTTTGATGCGATGGCTCGCTGGCTTTATGATAATACTCAATTTTTTCATAGTGGTTGCAGCCCTCTCCTTCGGTATATTGCATCATTCAAATGTTACTCTATTTCCTACTTTTATATATATATTCATGGGCGTGCCAAGGGAGGGGGGCATGGAAAGGCGGTTGCCCCCCCCCCCAAATTTAAAAGTTGGTTAATTTTTTTAAAATTATGGCTAAAATTTCAAAAAATGATCATCTCGCGTCCCTGAAATGCTGGCTACGCCCATGTATAACCATCTATTGAAATCGCATTTAAGCCGAGATGCTTTCTAACAACTAAAGTTACACGTAACTATTTGATTCAAAATATCGACCTACTTATAGTAATGCATACCCTGATAGTTCGAGATTAGACACCAATTATATTTGGACTTTTTGAACGATTAATTAATCTACCATATATGTCGGTTTATTTTTTCATAGGGATTTACTATTGTTTCACGGCTCACAAGCAATTCCAAAAGCCTAATTTGCCTGTGGATAAATTTGGACTTTTTAGAAGCATCATGGCCCCAGATAACATATTCGTTAACATCATGAAGGATAAGGAAAAGGTGAAAAAGCTGTGGTTTTCTTTCGGTGAGTATACCATGGCCAAAATGATTTGTTTAAAGCCCCCAAAAAGAGTCTTTTTAAATGTTTATTTTTTGTACGAATTAGGTGTGATACTTTCGATTTTATTGGGAATTTTGGTCTTTTTGACCATAACCTGTATAACGCGAATACGGATCGCCATTGCTTTGATCAGAGAGGCTAGCAAGTATGTCTATGCTTTTGCTAACATTTAGAGATTTGTTTTATCACTTTTTACAAGAATCTACTGCCCTGCAAACTAAAATTTTACAAATTGATGATTTTTTTACTTTTATCACGAAGTTCTATCATATTTGAAGTTAAAGGGTAACTAAAACATTTTTTATGTCTGACATAGGAATTATAAGCCTTTAGCTAGTGAGTCTCAGCCATGATGCGTGAGAAATGTAAAATGCGCCCCTGGCAAAAAATTGTTAGTAAATAATAATAATTTAGCCCTCTCTAAATAATTGTCAAATATTGGCCCCACTCCTGAGATTAATGAAAGACCCCGTTTCTTAGGTTTAGTTGGAAAACAGAACGGTTATTCTAGTCAAAGACATTATTAAGGCAACGCTTATATATCCATCGCACCGGGCTCAACTGGGAAGTAAACGCTAAACCTTAAAGTCTAGATTTTTTACATCATAGAGGGCTTCAATAAAAATAGATATTAGCTACTAGCCTGTAAAGTTAATTGGCTGCAAGAATAGGGGTATATGAAAATGAAAGGAAAATAAGCTTTTTATAAGGACTCTAACTTTCGTAAAATATATAATTTAAGTTGTAAATAAAAATATATACAAATTAAATAGACCTTTGAATTATTGTTTTAATTAGCTTTTCAATTTGTTAATCCCATTACGTTCATCGCAGAGCCATAAGCCTGATGTTTTCCACCCTATTTTGGCCGATAGCCCCTTTTATCGGCCAAATTGCGATCATATGTTTTTGGGCCGCCCTAGCCATTTACTTAGCCTCTTCCGGGTACCCATACTATCAAACTCTCAATTTGCCGGCTCAAGGCTTGGGAAAATACGCACAAAATTTTACACAATGTCAACCCGAGGTACACTACACACTGCTATCATTTTTATCTCTATAGATTTTTTGATCTTATTTTCACATTATACTAATGTTAATTGCGATTGCTATTGGCCGTCTTACCATCGTTTTTAGGTTCATACTTCTATTAGATAAATCATGGTAAGACTTTATTATGCATTTCGTTGCGCTAGAATAATTGCTAGTGTAGTTTGTAATGGGAACTAATAAAATTTTGGCAAAAATGTCCTAACAACAATAATGGCACAAAAACATTTCAAAATACAAAAGAATAGAGTTTTAAAGTAGAGAGGCTTTATGATATGTATATGAAGTAGAAGATATGAAATATATGTACATCCCTGATCTCAGATATTCAACGAAGAATTAGTGAAGGCTGGCATCGATCCCAACGCCACAATCGTTGCCTGTCAATTCGTTTCCTACCAAAACCATCCGTGAGTATTATTAATTGCCAATTTCATTTTTATCCTACCATTTTGGGTCACCCACCAATAATTATTTTTAAACAAGTAAATATATATATAAATAAATAAATAGTCAGGTTGTGAAAATTGGTTTAAGGAGGGTTGTAACCCAAATTGTAAAATATTTTTAAAAACTTGGGGAATATGATAAATCATATATTAAAATCAGATATATAAATACGATTCATTAAGGCTCGTTAAATTTAAATTATAGCATATGTATTAAATACAAAAATACGATACGAGAATGAACGGATATTTTGGGATAAACCTTAACTAAGATCTCCCTCCTATCATACATCTATGGACCCCTGGATTTAAAATTATTTATTTGCCAAAATTGTTTTAACCATATGCCGCCCTCCTTATCATACCATTTCACTTATACCAATATCTAAGGGTTCCAAGCCAAATTGTTCCATCACTTAAAATAATCGTGGAGATGTAGTTTCTACAAGCTTCATTTGGTCAATTTCACAGGGTTATTAAGCTTGCTTAAATCTATATGTATATAATATTTACCTGTTTTCTACTAAATCTACAACTTGGGATAACCCTCATGTTCGATACAACTTTCAAACTTATTTCATCCCTTATAGATAGATGAAAATGATTAAGACCTTCGTTTATTTAACAACCTATACATACATATATCCCATTCTAATGCCTTTGTTTGTTTGCCATCAGATGGTACCCTTACATGCAGGCATTCAACTTGTTTGGCCTGCTGTGGGCAGTCTTCTTCATAAATGCCTTGAACCAAATTACTTTGGCCGGAGCTTTTGCCTCTTACTACTGGGCCCGTAATAAGTACAAGGATATACCGATGTTCGTCCTTTCAAACTCTTTTTGGACTGCTATCGTGTAAATTTAATTACTCTTAATGGTCGGGATTATTGGATATGTAAATTTATGTAGCGATCTTTGTCAAACTTGTTCCTTGACAATTATCGTATGAATTGCGTGGAAATATAACCATTAATGTGCATTTATAATTGTGAGTCGTGAGAGAGTGTGTTAATTTGAGGTATTATTGACAGTGGTTTTATCGATTTGTAAAATACACTAGTTTTCCGTATATTTTGGCATTATTTTGAAAGACCTTTTAATATTATTTTTGATATTTATTCTATGGCTAGGTTAAAGAAATAAGCAGGAAATATAGAGGCACTTGATCAAAATATACTTAGAGGTGGTTGGGGGGGGGTCTGTGTAATAATCAATTAAGATCCATTTTTGAGATATTTTAAAATAACAGTATAATTTCAATTTCAATTTTGGATTCAACAAAAGATTTATATTTGATGTATGTTTTTGTTGTATTTATTAGATACCATATAGGTTCCCTGGCTTTTGGATCTCTGCTGCTGGCCATAACCAAAATTATCCGACTAGCATTGGAATATTTGCAAGAAAAGCTGGACAAATTTCAAAATCCCGTCTGCACCTGTATCCTGCGTTGCACTAGGTGCTGTTTCTGGATTTTTGAAAAATTTCTCAAATTCCTCAACAAAAATGCCTTCATCATGGTACATACAATTAACTAGTGTCGTTAAAACGGCTGGGTTTTGTTTGGTCTACCTTTGGTTTTAGTCGATAAACATAAACAGATCAAAAATTATTTGGTCTATTTTTCATAGTAGACCTCTAGGCTTAGTTGAAATATAAAAACAGACCAGGGCGACCGTTAGTTTTAGTTGAACCCGAGGCAGACCAAACAAAACCCAGGCCTTTTTACAATACTACAAACGACGAGTTTTCCTTGACACTTTAAAACAAAAAATTTTTAATAACGGTGGCTTATTTGAAAGGTGCATTCGGTTTCAAAAACTAATCTTGAGACATGTTTTTGTCAGCCGAAAAGTTATATTAAACAAACCTTAGTATTGCAAAGAGTAATTATTTTAGTTGAAATTTTTAATTAGTGCGACGATTTTGGAATTTAATTTATATCCATTTTAACCAGATGGCTATCCACGGGAAAAATTTTTGTCAATCGGCTGGTGACGCATTTACCCTCATCATGAGGAATGCCATAAGGTAGATTAATTTATAAAAATAAATAAATAAAATAAATAAATAATTCACATGTTTATATTTAGGAAAAATAAGGCAAATGCCCATTTTTTGGGCCATCATACTTCTCCAACACTATATTTTATTCTTTGGGTATTGTATACAAATATTTTTGGTTATATAGGGTCGTCGTTATTAACAAAACTACGGACTTCTTGCTCTTTATGGGTCAACTTGTGGTTATGGCTACTACTGGTACAAAAAAAATTTTATAAACAAATAATGCTCGTTTATTTAAGTTAAAAGTTTATTGCATACTATTTTAAGTGTGTGTTTTTTGTAAAAAATCCTCAATTTTTTTAGCTCTCAAGCTTTTTTTTAAATATTCTTTTATATAAATGTGAGATTAAATATGGCCCGCCGAGCCCTAATTGGTTTATAATTTAAGGCCCAACCTGAGCCAGAGTTAAATATATTGAATTAATATATTTATGTGTGTGTGTGTGTGTATCATAAAGGTTACTTCTTTTATTACCTCTACACCACCCAGACCGCTCTAACTCCTCTCATACCAAAGTTCCGCGTCTGGGAATTTTCACTAGTCGTAAGAATTCACTCTGTTTTGTTATAAAATTCATATTTTTTATTTTACCATAAACTTGTTTTCTGGTACTTTTGTTGTCTTTAACGATACGGTGGTATAGATATTTTGTGATCTTAAAGGTTATTTAGCTATAGAGTATCTCAAATCATTAGAGGTATGTGAGTTCAAATCAAAAAATATATACGACATGTATATACTGCTAAAATAATGTTTGTGGTGATAGTATAATTTGGTATGCATCCTAAACATATCTTCTAGGTATCAAATTTAGGGAGTAGCAATGATGAATTTGTTTTATCAATATCTATATTTTGCGACGGTAAAATGCGTTTTTAGTTCTATTTATTGTAATATTATATATTACCCCTTTGCTTTTGTATACCTTTTTTCCATTTTAAACAATTTCTATTTTATTTGAATTAGGTGCAAATATTTGGGGCCTACCTGGTCTCGCACATCTTTTTCGGAGTTTACGAGATGGCAGTAGATACCCTATTCCTTTGCTTCCGTATGTACACACCCTGCAAAATTAGCCCATTTTGCAGGGAAATTTATGATCTCTAAACCCAAAAATTCTTTTTTACCTAAAATGTCATTGAATCTATGAGAAAATTGTTTTTTTTCTCTTCCCAATTTTGATTTTTGCTAAGACTTTAAACTCGTATTCAATTTGAAAAATAAAAAATCAACCGCAAAGAGACTATTTATTTCAAACTCCTCTTTGTAGGTTAATGTCATTAGTAAGCATTGAATGAAAGGTGTTGATAAAGTTTTACTAATTTGTGATTACCTAATTGATGATTTGCTTTAATTTCCAAAGATTAGTGAGAATTCGTGGCTTAGCGAAAATTATCTTTAAAGATGGATAAAATGTTTGGAATTTCTTCTGAAGAACGTTAAAAATGATACATTTTTGAAAATTTTTACTGTCAACTATATTTATTATTAGACATTTTTAACAACGCCTAAAATAAATCTAATGGAATTCTAGCTCGACCTAGCCTTCAGATGATATATCGCTTTCTAAGGCACACTTAAAAATCAGCCGTTGAAATGTTGGAATATAATTTACTTTATTTTATATCCGTGCTTTTATGTAGTTGAGGACTGCGAACGAAATGACGGATCTCCGTACAGGCCCTATTACATGTCCAAAGAATTGGGCAGGATTTTGCATAAGAAAAATCGTTGAAATTCAACCCTTATTGATTCCGTTTCACTGAAGGTCGGTCCGCAATTACGACATCTGGTCTCATCTATTTTCATCCTCAACTTTAATTTATTTAGAAGGGCAGATAAACTTTTGCTTAATTTCCTGTAAAACCCTTTTATTGTCTACTTGCCTTCCCTTCGGAAAGTTATATTCACTTTATACGAGTCAAAACAAATGAAAATAGTATGTTTTAAAATGTCTGACTATGGCATCTTCTTATAAGACGATAAATTTCCAAATTTTTAGACACCTAAAAGTCCTTGATTCTTAAAATTGTATCTACTATATGGAAACATTTATTTGTATTATTCAACATATGCACACAATTTTTTATTGAATATTGCGTTATTATAATTTTACTTGTATATTCTTGATTTATATTTTATTGAACATTTTGATTTCATATTGTATTTAAAATAAAGTAAAAATTATATCTGTTTAAAAACATATTTTTGATAATTTTGACCTGTTTTTAAAATTAAATCATGAACACAAAATATATTTTCCAAAATGAATGTAAAAATATAAATTATAATTCTTTATTCCCTTAAAGCCCAAGCATGGAAACCTTTATTATATATATCATTAAGCGTTTTTAATTCATATATTCTTTTAAGCAAGCATCATCAGAAAATAGGACTTCTGCAGTAGGCCTAGCATCAAGAGGCGCATGTCACAGAACAAGGCATAATAAATTATATTCAAAGGCTCTATTGAGCAGTAAAATTACAAGTTGGTCACAATGAACTGCAGGTTATATCTATATTACTGTGTCAAACAGCTGGAAAGCAAGACCACTCGTGAATTAGGGGGAATTAAATAATTCCTACAATGTATCTATCTATCATAATTTATAAATCATTGAGTTAATTATATATCTATAATTTATTTTTAACAATTTTTTCCATAATATAAGCCTTAAAAGCATAGTGTCTTTTGTATGTGTAAGTGTAATGTTTGAAAACGGTGCCATTACATTCGCCACGTGAACTACGCATTCTCATTGGTTAAGAGTACGAAATGATGAGTTTTTTTTGGCATATCACGTGTTCTTTATAATAACATGATTGGGCAGAGATTTGGTAAAAGCACTCATCGAATTTGTAGCCACACTTAGCATTTCAAATAGTCTCCATTTTATATTCCATTTTTAATTTTTCACTTATCGTTTTAATAGGTTGCTATATTATAATAGGTAATTATTCCAGTTTATAATATTTAGGAATTTTAATTTTTTGAATATTTAATTATTTAATTTTATTCTTCATTAAAAGTAAGTTATTTGTATTACACTAATCTTTAATAGTTCCCATATTAAATATTTTATTATTCCAATTTATAATCTTAAAATATTTAATTAATTTTTTTTAGATTTTTCAATTATTTAAATCTATTCCTCATTATCAAAAGTAAGTTATTTTATTTGTATTACACTTATCCGATCAACTATTGATTCTGCTGAGAAAATACAACAGGGGGCCAATTTATGGCCATCAAAATATTAATAGACGGAATTAACGACAAATGCAATTTGAAGTTAAGCGTATGGTATCTCGACGATGCCACCCTGTCAGGCAGCTCGAAAGAGCTGGTCAAAGCTCTTAACATCATTAATGAATAATATATTAAACGTTACAGATTGCGAATTTGTTTTGACAGCACAACCATCCTTTGCATCTTTTCTACGCCTTGAAAAGAGCGAGGTTATTTAACTATGTTCTCCAATAGGCGGTCTGAAATGCTTAAGATGTTATCTCGACGATAACCTCAAAAATTTAAAAACGAAATCTTTAAGCTTTTGCCCGCCCATTATGCATTTTTTATATTAAAAAAACTACTTTAATATTGCTAAAATACTATTTTGCTTCCGTTCCACAAGCGCATTTTTACATACACAATCTGTCATTGAATCCACCCTCAACTTATCATTCGATACAAACACCTGGTACAAGCCACATTACCAACAAAATCTAAAGGCCTGAAAATTCGTTCACCAAACTCCTTATCACGACCTCATTAACCTCCAACATATCCTCAAAATCAAACGTTGCTAAATTAATCTCTTACTTCCTCGATGAAACATTTATACACGCCCTATCCCTTATGAATTCAAATGTTATACCAGTAATCTCACCACCACAAACAACAAATCAAAAGGATTGAGATTTTTGTTTGTTTTCGCGCTCAGTTGCTTATCTCCATTCGAGGTGCGATAACAATCAACATTAAAACCTTAGATATTTGGTGTTTGATAAATCTTGACATGAATGGCTTGAGGCTTTTCCTAAAGTTCTCCAATATAATGTTAGAGGATTTCGAGCTATCCTATAATCCAGTACTACACCTTGGAGTAAAATACACCCATATGCCTGTTAAAAATTGCAGCCTCCCAGTTGATGAAGAAGCGCGCCACCCACCCCTTACACTGCAAGCTGAATGAATTTAGACACCTACGACACTCCAAAATCAATTCCATTATCCAGTCAGCTCTTAAAAAGTCCCAGATTCTATCCATACCTGAACCTTCAGATACTTCCCTTGAAGGTCGAATGCGTTATCTCACTAGTCCCATGAGAAAACGGTCTCCTTTTAAAATGGGATTTTACATGCATTGACTTATTTGCCCCCTCTAATCTTAATTATGGCCTTTACTGAAGAACGCAAGCTCCAAAAATACAAGGCCCTCTTGGAGTCTAGTATTTTTATCCCAACAGTTTCCTGCTGTTTAGGATCCTATGGAAATGGCTTTGGCTTTATTTAAAGAAATAGGCAGGCGATCCCCACCTTTTAATCATTCCCCCAAATTTTTATTGAAACAATCAATAGCTATCTTAATTGCAAAATTTAATTTCAAATCTTTTTTGGATTCCCGGCCTCTTCTAAAAGACGAAGATGAAGACATATTACTCATATAATATTTTTTAATATTATTATTATATAAATGTAGTATTTAATATTATGTTTAGATATATATCAATAAACTGACTTTATCTCCAAAAAAACGAATTGCCATCTTTTTATTATTTCATGACCCTTAAATATTCTAATTTATTCATTCATATCAAAAATTAGTTATTAATTGCTATGCAATTTATGGGCTCACTTTCCATTTTCCGATGTCACGCCGAACGTGTCCCGCATCGTCATGTTCGCACCGAACGCGTCTGCGTCCGCATCTTACAAACGCTTATGCCTCTCGAGGCCTTGGGTTCGAACCGGAGAGGACAAATTTTTTTTATTAAATTAATATGTTCTTGTTACTACCATTGTTAATATGACTTTTTGGCCGTCCGCTGTCTGCTGACCAATGAAAAAAATGACCATTGGCCAAAATGTGAAACCGAGTTTATTTTTTCGTTTTTTTTGACTATCATGATTGTTCCTGTTCCTACCATTGCTATTATGACTTTTTGGTCGTCCGCTGGCTGCTGACCAATGGAATAAATTGACCATTGGCCAAAATATGATTCGAAATTATTTTTTTCGGTTTTTTTTTGACTATTATGATTGTTCCTGTTCCTACCATTGCTATTATGACTTTTTGGCCGTCCGCTGGCTGCGATCAATGGAATAAAATGACCTTTTAGCCCCGCCCCACGAAGGGTAAATGAGGATTCATTGCTTGGAGAACGTGGACAAGGCTTTGACGTTCTTGAAGGAACAATACGAATAGGGGTCTGGGGCCGAAGCCCCCAGTTACGCTTTTTTTATTACACTTAGAATTTCAAATCTTAATTATTCCATATATGATATTTTTTATTCCCATTAATTACTCTGTCAAAAGTAAGTTATTTCTCTAACATTGTTTCTTTGAAGCTGATCTTAACTGTTAAAATGTTATATTCAATTTGGAATTGAATTATAAATTGCGGGTTTGATAATAATCAGAAGAATATAATAATAACCCCTTTGAGGAGTGCCGAAACTAAACTAAAATACGCTCTTATTAGCGCCATTTATAGGCAATTTTAATTAGAGACTAATTTGAATTATATATCTATCTTTTTTAGCATTTTTTTTAATTTTTTAGAATGGAGGAAAGTTATCTGTTTGTAAAAAGAACAGCAAAATTTTGGACTAGAAAACAGGTACTTAGAATGAAATTTTTTTATTTTTTATAGAAGGATTTAAGGGTGGTTAATGGAAAAAATAAATCCTAACTTTGTATTATTTTAGGACAAATTGGCATTTTATTATATATATGTTTGTTGTTTATAAAATATCGTTTATATTATAAAAATTTAATTTAAATTATTTATAGCAAATTAAAGATATATTTATAAAATGTTGATGTTAAAGTAGAAGTATAAAAAAATAAAAAGGCTGATTGTATGAAAAAAATTGTTATATGATGAGTTAATGGTAATTACAATTAATGTATAATCAAAATGCTAGTAAATGTTAGTTTAAATGAGGTAAAATCAATTTATTATATTTTTAATAATAACACTACTTACGACGGTCCCAAGTCCGTGTGCAAAAAGTAGAGGGTTGGCGTCAGGTCGTAAATCGGCTATAAAAACCAACTCCAAAATCATGATAATTTCAAACAAAATTTTACAGAGAAAGCTAGGGCGTCCTCCACAGCAATGTGAAAAATTCACTCGGATTATTGCCCAACTTACAACGAAGGCGGTTAGGGAAATTAGTTGTGGAATGCGAATAACTTGCTGGAATGTGGAAACGTTGACGGGGAAGAGCATCGAGGTCGCACAAATGCCAAAAAGAAGAAAGGGACACATCGCCTGCCTACAAGAGACGAGGTGGAACGGAACGAAAGCTCGGGAATTAGGAGAAGGATACAAGCTTTTCTACGGTGGGTACCCAAATCGTAGAAACGGGGTCCGTATCGTTCTAAGCGAATCGTTCAAGGACAAGGTAAAGCGTTGTTCCGACAGGCTAATGTGGGTGAAATTGCAGATCAAGGGGGCCTCCTAACCATTGGGTGTATGGAATCAGAGAAAAACATATTCTTAGATTCATTGGGAATTGTGTTGTTGTTTATCTACTCTACTACTACTATTACCAAAACAACAACACGCATTTAATTCCTATTGTTGAAGAGAAGGGAGGGCGCCATCAAGTCTGGTGTAATTTGTCAATGTAAAAGATAGAGATAATTAATTTTGTATATAATTTAAAAAGTAAAAATGCTAGGATAAAAAAATTGTGAACACATTCCTCTCCCCTACATCTACGTATTAAATCTATTAAATAAATTTTTTACCGACTAATTTGCAAGTTATTGCCGTTTGAAAAACGCTAAAATCGCGTTTTTGGCAACTTTGACAGATAATATCTAAAAAACTTGACGTATAGGGCAAAAAATAAAAACATATTTGTGTTCACCGTGAAAAACTCTACCAAAATCTGCAAACAGTTTGCCGGTTGATTTTTCTTGTTGAACCGTGTAATTATACCAGTAAAATTTGTGATAAAATTAAACACAAAAATTTTGGTGCATTTTAACTAAGTTATTTAACTTACTTATAAAAGAATATGCGAAGCTATAATTTTAAATTATAAACGAAAATCTATAGCTATAGCAAATATAATAAAAAATGTTTTTAAGTCAATTTCAGAGCTAGATTAAGGAATGAATGCTACAGGACATACAAATATTTGAGTAAAGACAATCTGCAATTAATTTATATATTTATTTAAAATCATATTTATATAATTGCTGACCTTTAAGGACCTTTGTAATTCCATGACCGTTTATATAATCTGCCCGTTCAAGCCCGTTTATACAATGTCAGGCCCGTTCAAGCCTTTTAAAAAAATCTAATGCCCGCTCGAGCCCGTTTCATTAATTGTTAAGCCCTTCCAGGCCCGGTCCGTTAAAATTTTGATGATATGGAGGTAACGGGAAAGAGAGGAAGAGGACGACCTTGTGTCACTTGGAAAGGGCAAGTCGATAATGATAAAAGATATTAGTTCAAGACATGGCACTTTCTCTATCAAGATGGAAGAAACTCATCAAAACAAATCCCACGACTTTGGTACCAAATACTTAATAAGAAGAAGAAGAGGGGGGATATTTAAATGAACGGAATTTGTTGATATCCCAGTCGCAAGAAAGGACTTGGCAAAGTTCCACTTAAGATTAGAATTTTGTGATCATGATACTTATAAAAATAAAGAAAAACTTGAAATTTTGGCAATTTGTATGACAACATCTTTTATTTGTTTAAGATTAACTATTTGAAGGTATTATTTATTTTATTACATTGCAGACTTGTTAAGGAGCGCGCACGTTACGTGCTGCGCGCACTTTTTTATAACGAAGAGCTAGTGCGGGTGCGCAATTGCGCTCCTGTTTTGCGCACATTAAGAGTTTTACAATTTATTAATTTATTCTAAATTGTATTATATCGCATAGTTCACAAATAAATTTCTACTGATTTACTATATATAACATACATCTATGTTCCTGGAGAAGATAACAAGGCGGGAAATTGGTTACTATCGATAGACAATAAAAATAATCTAACCGCGATATTTCACATTATTCACTTATATACTTTTATACAAATATTTAAATAATGATAATGTAGGTAATTCAGCGTTTTTTGGAATATTGTCAATTCGCGGTACTATCTTATTATTTAACACTTTTAAACCTATCTTTGCTATCGTAAGTTTAATCACATATAATGATCTAATTACAATTAATTTTCATTAAAATATATTAAATTAGTTAATTAATTTTAATTTGTATCATTGTATTGGTTGTCATAGTACTCCTTATCCAATTTTTTACTCTTATCTTTTCTCACTGCTTATATATAACACTTTAATATGATAGTGAGTCCTGGAAATAGAAGAATCAAGCATAAATGTAGCAAGCACATCATGCATGAAAATTTTTCCATTTCCAAAATATGCTAATATGGTTAAATTTAAAGATAATCAGCATAATACGCTTAATTTTGAGGTGTAATGTCTTTTATACAATGCCAAACTCAAGACTTCTTCTAGATCTTGTTTCAATTTGACTAGGCATCTAAAGGTAATCTTGTTACTTGTTTTAATTGCTATGCAGTTTATGGGCTCGTTTTTTGTTGTCCGTCCGTCCGTCCGTTGTCCGTCCGTCCGTCCCTATCTATTTGCATTGGGTATATTAGGTTATCGATTTTTTAAATTAATGCATGAGAAAGAGGGCCCCACCCCTCATCTCTATCTCCCTCGCTTTCGGGCGGGGTCGGGTTTTAATTGCTATGTTAAATTAATGCATAAGTATATCTATTCGTTTTTGAATTGGTTAACATTGATATTAATTGCTATAATTACCCTATGCCCTCCACTACAAGGGCCTATGCCTCTACTGATATGGGTCCCTGTGCCCCTACAAAAGCCTATGCCTTTATTAATGTGGGTTCGAACCCCGGCGAACGTTTTGAATTGCTGGTTCGATTCCCGGAGAGGGCAAAATTTTTTTTTATTTTTTATATTAAATTAATATATTTTTCCTGTTACTACCATTGATAATATGACTTTTTGGCCGTCCGCTTGTTCTATTATTGTTTCATTTTATTATATAATAAACATAAATAAAAGTTGTTTACTTTTAATTGCTATGCAATTTAACTAGTTTTTGGGTTAGAATCCCGGAGTTTTTTTTGACTCTTATGATTGTTCTTGTTACTATCATTGATAATAAGACTTTTTGGCCGTCCGCTGGCTGCTGACCAATGAAAAAAATGACATTGGCCAAAATGTGAATCCGAGTTTATTTTTTCGTTTTTTTTTGACTATTATGATTGTTCCTGTTACTACCATTGCTATTATGACTTTTTGGCCGTCCGCTGGCTCCTGACCGATGGAAAAAATGACCATTGGCCAAAATGTGAATCGAAATTGTTTTTTTCGTTTTTTTTTACTATTATGATTGTTCCTGTTCCTACCATTGCTATTATGACTTTTTGGTCGTCCGCTGGCTGCTGACCAATGGAATAAAATGACCTTTGGCCAAAATGTGATTCGAAATTTTTTTTTTCGTTTTTTTGACTATTATGAATTTATATCCACTTTTACCGTGTCCTGGCTGCTGACCAATAGAAAAAAATGACCATAAGCCAAAATGTGATTCGGAAATTTTTTTTTCGTTTTTTTTACTCTTAAGAATTTATATCCATTTTTACCGTGTGCTGGCTGCTGACCAATGGGAAAAAATGACCATTGGCCAAAGTGAGCATCAAATTTTTTTTCCCATTTTTTTGGCTATCATTGACTTATAGAGTATCTGTTAGTACTGACCAACAGAGAAAAAATGACCATTCGCCAAATTTTTGATTTTTTTAATTAAAAATTGTTCAAATTCAACAAAAATTTCTACCAACAATTCTGCAAGTTCTTAGCATTGTGATGTTTTATAATATAATGTTTGTTAGACCCATAATCACTAAAGGCCGTAAAAACTAATGTAATACGCAACTTGATGCAAACACTAATAACCCTAACCCTTGCCTATATTACATTTTGCCTATATTACATTTTGCCTATAAATGGAAAATTTGTATAAATAATTAATTAATTATTAGGGATTTAATACCCCCCTATAGGCATTCTCGCCCCTTCCTACCTTTCTCGCCCATAAATTGCATAGCAAATATGATACATTTATACGAAGTAAAGATGAGTCGTCCCCCCTTCCCTTCCCCCCTTCCCTTCTCCCCTCCCCCTTCCCACTAGGGCCGAAGGCCCTCGTGTCTTAATACGTAGGTAAATGGTAACCCAACCAAACCCTTCGCAGGCAAATTTAAATTGTCATTTTATAATCTTTTGAAACTCCGTATCCCAGCTCCAGGGGCTACAGTTTCGTTAATAGAAGTACCCATTAATTAGGCAAAATTTTGGTAATGATTTATGGGAAAGAAAATTAATGCCTTTTCAGAATTTAAACCATAATTCTATAAAAAATGCGATATTTTTTAGATTTAGAAGGTTAGGGGCAATCGACTTATCAAATTTTCCGAGTCTAATAAACGGCACGAAAGTATGTATATATAACATAACACGTTGTTAGAGTGAGAAGGATCGAAAAGGGAACAACACATGGTGAAGCAGGAGAGGGGGGAGCAGGAGGGAATGAATAAATTAGTGGCCTTGAGGACAGGCGTAAGTTATCATATCATTTAATCTCGCATAACATGAAGCCTCGCCGCCAGCCCAACCCGTATAAATTAAATATGAAAGAATTTCATTATTTCATATAAAAGCTTAATTGCTGCTGAGTTAAAGATTGGCGATAAAAACCCTTATAGACCTGATCTAGGTCCTTATAGGCTTGCACGGGTGATCCGAAATCCGACACGAGGTCAGATTGAAAATTGAAAAATGCTGTTCGGTCGGGTTCGGGTTTAAACCCATTTTGGGTCGGGTTCGGGTTAAAAATTTTAAAATTCTTCGGGTTGAAAAAAGTGACTTTGCTGGCCCCTGGTCCTCTTAAGTGCCCTGAACTTTTTATTTAATAATTAAGTAAATAAAAAATTTATAGAGATTTTATAATAGTAAATTACAAGAGCTTACAAATGACAATAAGAAAAAAAATGACTTAGATAAATCTAACCAGAATATTTTAAACTTTACTAAAGAGGTAAGTCGGGAAGAAGCCTTGGTGAATTATGTCATCAACACAATTCAGCCTCTTTCAATTGTGGATAATCCATCCTTTAGAAAGCTACTAAGTGCTTTCTCAAAATCTCCTGTTGATGTCATGTGTCGACAGACATTGACATTCATTAGTTTTTTGCATTAGACAAAATAAACGTTATGCATGGAACATTACTCTATATTTTGTTTTGTTATAGTGCAATTAAATTTTATGTGCGGGTGCGAGTGCGCTCACCTTTAATACTGGTGCGAGTGCGCGCACCTTTGTTAAAACTGAAGCGAGTGCGCGCCCCGGATTTTCCTTAATGTGCGAGTGCGGCACCGGTTTTTGAAGTGCGTTTAACAACTCTGATATTTTGTTGTAATTCGCTGTAATGTGTCAACAGACAAGCTTAAGTTAACTACTGTTTGGAGATAAAAAATACTTGTATATTACATAATCATTTTAAATGAAATTGTTAAAGTCTACTATTTATTAATTTGTCTCGTAGATATTTAAACTTCATTTGATAAATGTTATTTTAATATGCAAAAATGAAATTTGGTGAAACTGGAACTTGACTCTATTGAGTCTCGGAACTAGGGGAAGTGTTTTTATCCCGGAAAATGAGAGTACTGGGGATTGGCGGGTAGTTTGTGCTATTTATTTAATGGACCTTGAACTTCAATTCTGCACTTATTGGCTCTGGGGATAATTATTGTTATAGTCTGGGAATTGTTTTATTGGTACGGTTATTCACTCAATCTGTTATACTCCAAATAATTTATTTATTGTTCAACTTTCTCTCCAAATAACAATGATAGATATATATAACAATGTAACAACGAAACGAATTACGGCACAATGATAATATCGCGGGAATATAATTTATAGCTCAAGGGGGGGGGGGGAACTTTGTGGAGACACGTTCGAAAACCAACGTTCTGGGGAATAACGATTTTTATGGGGCTTTTATAGGTTCGATTTTCTTGGCTTGTATTTTTATCCTTGAAACTTCTTTACTTTTTCAACCATTTTTCAGTGCCAACTTTTGATGGATGGCCCTTCACTTCCAAGGATCTTGGAATCTTCGGCTGACAGTTCTAGTTCTCCGCAACGTTTCTTGGGCCAATTTGTTATTTACTAACCAGTTCTGTTGTATCCTTGCTTTTCCCCGCTACTTTTCTCGAGCCAAGTCGTGATTTATAGCCTTGTGCTGTATCCTTGCTCTATTTCTCTACCAACCCAATCTTCGGTAACCTTCCTCCGTCCTTAGCCCGCTTTTCGAAGTCAATTAACGATCTAGAGCCCACCATTCCTAATATGGAGTGGTTCCCTTTTTGAGAGTTTCTCATGGATACATGACAGACTCGTTCCTCTTTAAAAAGAAAAAGTAATTTCATTTTAAACTAGTCTCTTTTTTAAGATGAAGAACTATAAACTGATTCCAGCACTTTTTGGAAAACTTTCTATACATATAGCTATCTAAATATAATTTTCCAAAAACATCGTGTTATTTATGGATTTAGGGTATGCCTGTCCAATTCCACAAGGAAGAAAGATGATTAAATTAGCCAGGGCATAAATGCATTAAGTAAGGGAGCATAATTAGTTGAAGGAAGAATTTTTCATTGGTAGAGGGGTAGAAAAGTATGTGCACCTTTAGATCCATGGAAAATTAGCAACATTATTGGTAGTTAGTAAACACAAAGTTAAACCTTTAAAATTCTCTCGCTATACACCACTAAGTATTGGATGGGAGTAGGTCAAGGCAATTGATATAAATGGGCCAAGCCTGCCGAAGATCACTTCTGGGTTATCCTTCTCCATTCCCGTCTCGAAAAAGGCTCTTAGCGCTGGGAGTGTTTAAAGCACTTAAGGTCTTTATTACGCTTGACCAACAGTGATAATATTTAACTAAGTAATTAATGCTAAAGCTACTCCAAACTAACACCAAATGTAGCTTAGAGCCATAAAAAATTGGGGTAAGCAATCATGTTGGTTAGAGAAATATATTTGACGAATCATTTTTCTATTTTTGATAAGTTCATTTATACGTCTCATCTAATAGTTTATTTATATTCTAATATCAAAGATCTTGTATTTCGATAAAAGTTAATAAATATTATTGAAATATAATATTATTTTTTGGGCACATTAAAAATCATATCTATTATGCAATGTAGCTATATTGTAAAAATAAATGTTTTCTGATTCATTCAATATGCTTATTTTGATGATGTAATTTGCAAGTTACTCTTAAATATTCGTTTTGCACAACTGTAAAATACATAATTTGTTTACGAATTTGTTTACCAACAACATTTTTTGCTTGTAAAACCTGTAACCAACTTGAACACTCAAGACGGGATATTGTTTTTATTAATGCAATATTTGGTAACCATAAAAAGTCGAATATACAATATTTGCATAAATTGCTCGCTACCAGTACTTTTAGCGCATTTCTTTGATTATATATTTTAGTGGATTCTTGCATTTAAATTCTGGTCATGCACGCAAACTCATTCAGCATTATATCCATTCACAATGCATGAGTAAGAATGAACATTGGGTTTAATATCCTCGTAATTTGGATATCGGAAAAACTTAAAACAAGGCATATGGTCGGAAATAATGCTCATAAATTAAAAAAAAATATTATTATTTATAAAGTTTAGGTTGAGACATTTATTGTCATACTTTGTAATATGTCAAAATAAACATCCCTTTTTAATGTGCAATTTAAATATTAAGATATTGGTAAATCTTATTGAATTAAGGAATTGAAAGATGTAAACAGGTAGACTTTTTTAAGAAATATTTTAAAAATATTCTTTACTAGGGATCATCTGATGCTTAGTAGTAAGTAAAAGAATATTCCAAGATTTATGTAAAATAATTATTTTTGTCAATGGAGTATAGGTGTGTTATTTTTATTATTGTAAAAACAAAATTTCATCGTTCTAATTGATTACATCTATACGATTATTTTAAGGTAATCGTCATTACTTATTTCTCTAGAGTTAATAGACCATCGTGATTAATGCATATTCCTAATTATGTGTGTAATGTCAATCTCATATTATCTAAGATATTTATTAATAATGTAGTCACTCATTTTTATTAATTTTTTATCTCACTCTCTATCTTTCACTCTAATTTAATAAAAAGTCGTAATAAGAAAATGATTTGGACGGGGAAATGTTACTTCTGTAGTCCTTCTATTAGGGGGAATTTTTTGATACAACTTAGGAGCGAGATTCTCATTGTTAAGCACAACAAAAACTTTTATTACAGACACACACACAAACTAACAAACACTATGTATTAATGGATTTATGCTTCTTTGTCGTCTTTCTTCCATTAACTTTTAATTAATTAGTCCTGAAACCTACAAATGGATTTGAAGTCCATTTGAGAACACACGTTGGATGGCCTTCTCTATTGTCCTACTTTTTTATAATTGAAATATATATGCTAGAGATTTTGTGAGATTGGTAGCCCCGGTTGAAAGGTACATTTTAGATTATACTACTGTCAACCGTTAAATAAGAATAATTATTGACAAAGGTGCATTAACTAATTTGATTTATTAAGTTTGCTACCTCTATTATGATAAAATCGTGTTCAAAAGCATGCTTTATCCTTTAAAATAAGCTGCAGCAATAAATTTCAAGACTTGACACTCGTGTGTAAGCGCTAAATAAATTATACACTAATATAACATAATATGTCCTGCCAGGCATTGTGGGTAGCATTGCCATTAAAATAAGCACAAAGTAGCCAATGTCCAGGGGTAAGAAGACTAATGCCATAATCAATATGCATGAGGGACATAGCATCCAGGTCACAAATCATTCTAAATGCCTCATACAATTCTGCACGGTTCAAATATCTAAGGCGTTTTCACTGTCCGCAAGCTTATAAAGAAAAATCAATTACGGCTTAACTAAAGGCTACCAAAAGGATCACCTTACTTCCATATATTGCTTGTTGATTTGTATCTGCTAGAATGTAGAAAAAGATTTGAAATTTTGCTAATTCTATATAAAAATTAAGGCTTAATAAATGTAATTTCAAGTATATATGAATTAATACACTTGGTTAACTTCATATTTTCTCCTTAATCTTGTTATATTTTTACTAAGGTATATATTAGGGTAGGTTATATTTTCATTTGTTTATTAACTATTATAAAGTTAGAAACGCAGCTCTATATAACATGTTATTAAATTTGTTTGCTAAAAATTTAGATCTTATAATATTAACTAATTTTAAATTATTTCTTGGGTTTTTAAAGTAACTTTTATATAACTATTTCATGAATATAATCTTAACGTGCGCATAAAATTATAACAATTCTTTTCTATAAATTTTATATATAGTTTTTAAAAATACCGACCATAGTAAACAAAACACGAATTTTATTGGATCCATACACTTTTAACAATGTTAAAAACAACTTTTATATCTGTAAGTTATCATGCGTGGTATATATATATTATCACATTTTGAAGAACCATAGCATGTTAGACGCTATTTGAGATGTTAGATATAAAATTATTTATATTTTACATAATGTGAGCCCTCAAGCAATGTTTCTATCAAATATGTGTGCTGCGAAACAATGAGGTGCTAATTAGTATCTGGACTTGGATTAGATATAGTTTGTATAAAAAAGGGTTTAACAAAGTAAAGTGGGTAGGTAGGTATATTATGAACTTTAATAAATAACAAAACCGATCGGTAAATACAAATTAATACTTAAAAGTAAGATATTTGCCCTATGAATGAATGACTAGGTGGTTAGGAGATCATTGAGCATCCATTGATTTAGGATTTTTATGTTTGTGACTAGCATAATACTGATTGATTCATATAAAAAGTTACCACACATTTTATTCCTACTGGCTCGATAAAGAGGCGCCGTTTGGGATGTAGTTGATATGTATTTATGCTTAATCTCCATTCGTTTTCCTCATTTCCGACCTTATATCGCGGACTTTGGGGTTAGAGAGACTGGACATCTCATACATGGAAGGAAGGTGGGAGGTGAGGTAACTTTCCTCCTTCAAATCTACGGCATTTTGTTTATTAGGAGTGTTCGTGGGCGACGTTAACCAAGGCGCACCCAATAAACTAGGCTGAAAATTGGGAACACCATTCCTCACTTCTTGACAGGGTCCGCATGTTAGAGGGGCAAAGGGAGTTGCTCTTGGGGCAACTTCACCCACACTCTTGTTTGTGAGGTTAAAAGGGGCAATATTCGGTGATGAGGGTAACAACTCGTCTCCTATCTTACGAGGTCGCCCTCGTTTTTTGCCCGAGCTAGTAGAACGCCTCATGCAAGGCAACTTATTCTCGTGGTCGATGTAGCCTTTTAGGGAGTGAAACGTTTGCCCGCACAACTCGCACCTCAAAGTTATACCCTTCCTCAACTTCTCCAACAACTCTTTCCTGTGACTCGTGTAGTTATTTTGCTTAGTGAATCGCCCACACTTGTCCCGTTCCAAGCGCCAATCGTTGAAGAATTGAATTTTGCTACCACGCTTCTTGGTAGTTTTGGCACAGTTGGGGTCCGAATTGTCAGCGATATCACAAGGTGCGCCCCCTTTAGCTTGTTTGAGTGACATCTCCCCTAGGTGACTATTATGTTTATTTTTAAGCTGCCCCGGTCCAAAATTGTACGGGAGTTGCTTGTGGTGGTGGTTGTGAGATGGTTCGTATTGGTGAGATTTTTTGAGCCAGCTACCGTTGCTACCATGCATCATTTGACCGGGATGCATGGTGGGTATGAGATAAGGAGACACCCTGGGTAAAAAGCCGTGTTGATTGTAGTGCAGCATGTTGAGGAAATAGTATTGGTATGGGTCTTTGTACATTAACGCTGCTTGGCTATTGAAACCATTGTTGAGGGCGCTGTACTCTGTCGGTGTTAGGGCGTTGAACAAATAATTGTTGAGAGGGTGGTGGGGATATGGGTTGGGAAAATGTTTAAACATATTGAAAGCGCCGAAATTGTTGTAGTTGGCTGTCGGCTGGATGACATTCAATGCTTTTTTCATGCTCTGGGCCTCAACGTTGTTGCAAGTTGGCCATGTCGTTTGGCTGCTGGATTGTAAGGGTTCGTACAAGGTTTGGTCTAAATGATTCCTGTCCGACTTCAGGGCGTTCGAGGTTTGAAAATTTGAAATAATGCTTGAGTCACGAGAACCTGTCGAGTCCATTTCCCTTGCTGGGCTACCATTCAAGTCGTCACTCTTTTCTAAGATAGCATCTATGCTGTACTTGCAACGCGGGATCGAAACTTTCTCACTTTCCTTATCCGTAGGGCATGAAGAATTTGGTAAGGTCTTACTTCTACCATGCTGTACCAATGGTAGGGTGTACCTACGCTTTCCACTTACACCATTGATGCCGGCGGACGTGTCCAAAAGACTGGCATTTTGTCTTAGCGACTCCTGCAGAGGGCAAAAGATGCCCGACAATCCTATCAACTTGTTAAGGGCGTACTCCGGCTTATCGGCAGACCCTTTGAAATCGCACAAACCATTACACAGGGCCCCGTCATTTTGCAGTGAAAAGTCGGGAAACACTTGCACACCATCTTGAACCACATAGGACTCTTCGCTCAGGCGTTTTATACTGTTCAACACTCTACCCTTCAGGATGTTAGGATCTTCTTTGTCCTCCGAGAACGAGTACAGCCTATCGGCCAAAGCCTTTGGCATACCCTTATAAAGTTGTAAATGGCCCTGCTCATCCTTTACCAAATTGAACTGCGTATCGTCAACAGCCCTTTTCTCCTTTTCTTCCTCCGTGCTCGGGGAAAAGGTATTTCTCGGAAACTTTTTGTAATTAATTGCCCCATAGTCATTGAATTTGGGGAAATAACTATGGGGAGGACTGCTTATATGGCATTTGTGAAGTATAGAGGGTACAGCGGTAGCATCGTTCGCAGGAGATTTTTTTGTCAGGGGCTCTAAAGGCGATTCCTTAACACATATACAAATATATATATATATATATATAGTGAGTTGTTATTTGTAAAAGTATACAAACATTTCGTATTATGTGTTTTAAGCCACCTAAAAATTATGACATGCAACGGGCCTGTTTAGGTCAGTCGGCCCGCCCGTTATTTTTATACAAAGCCCGAGTCCTGCTAGGCTCTTAAGCAAATTATTTTGATTTTTTTTCATTCTGGATTGTAATACTATATCGAAATATTGTAACAATTTATATATCTGTTACAAATGTTAATAATAATCATGTAAAAATAATTATTAATAAAATCCGGTCAGACGAGCTCTTCTTTCTTTTAAGAAGCGACCTCAAAAAATTTCTTTCGCTAGTGGCTCTTGTAATTCGAAACCTTACATTTCAAAATACACGGGACATATATTTTATATTAATGCTATTATGTTTAATATTTTTATTAATATCAAAATATATAATTCATAAAGATCCTTTATTTATTTAATTAATTTCCTTTTGTTTGCAGTGCTTTAAAGAGTTTATATAGAAATCTTATATAAACTTGTTAAATTAATTCTCTAATATTGCTAGCGTATAAATGGGGAGGCAATGACGGGCGGCTGCCCCCCCCCCCAATATAAACTTTCTTAATCTAAAAAAATATTTTGCCTACCCCCCCCCCCCATAAATCCTTACTGCCCCCTCTATCATAACTACGCCTATGGGATTACGTGTAAATAAAATCTCGAATCGACAGGTCTATATGCAAAATATTTAAAATTACATTTTACTTAAATAATAAAATTAAAGATATTTTAAACAAAATCGACGCGAGAAGCTTATATTAGCTAATTGACTTATATTACAAATCTTCATATAAATTCTTTTGATAATCCTTATATGAATTTCATTAAAAACCACATTAAAAATTTCGCTGTATATCTTTAAATAGTTTACATAATAGTCATTTGCCATAATTTGCGTTTACGAATTAATTTATAATATATCTTTTTATTAATCTAATATTTATCAGATGATAATTTGTTCAGAAAGTCAATTCCTAGGCTGGCATAAGTTTAGCAAGACATATAGGAAACTTATTAAAGTTTATTTCAAAAAACTAGTTTAGTTTTATAAAAATTATGAAAATTCCTTAAAAAAATCATGAATTTAGACTGTATTACATTTTGTATTATAAGCCATTGAGGTCCCAGACAAAAGGTTATGAATGAACTATAATGTTCACACAATTTTTTTGTTATAACATTGAATATCTTTAAAATTATGATTTAAAAACTATGCTGGCGCTTAGCCAGGATTTCCTCGAATAGGGGAGGGGGGGGGGGGAGGGGAAACTGCTAAAAAAATTATTTTAAACATTTTATTTGTAACTAAAAATAAAAGTTAAAACAGGGCCCACTCGGCCAATTAAGATTTTCAAGTAGGCCTAGGCGGGCACTATAAGAAGATTTTATATATAGTTTACCATATATTTTTATTCATAAAAATTCTAGATTCAAATCTAATATTTTGAGAATGACAAATTTTGAAATTTAAAATCATCATTTTGGGTCCGGCAGTTCGGACAGCATTAGTGAATTGGGCAGTTAGGGGGTTTGGGTTGGCCCTGGGGGGGGGGCATTTTATTTATCAAACCATGATAGGTTTTAGCAGATATTTTTAGACAAATATGATCAATATAAAATGTGGAACTTTATAATAAATAGTCAGTTTATTTTTCATTTGCCCAGGGATTGGCATTTAGAGATTTCACGTGAAGTAGGAGCATTATTTATGATTCTCTCAAATTGCCAATTTATTCCATCGATGTCTTAACATCCTATTTTTGAATACACTTTCAAATTCTTGAGTATGGAAAAAGTACGCTCATTGGTGCATGTGGTGTTAAGAAGACAAAAAAATGTGGTTAAAGCTTTCTGCCGAAATTAAATTTAAAATGAAAAATATATATATAAGTTTTTAAGGTATTTATAAGTGAGTCTTTTATCTGACTATAAATACATTAAATTAATTTAATATTTTATTTAAATCAGTTTTTTTTAATTTTTGTAGGTAAGAAGTTTTCATCTAAATCTTTGAACAAATATAGGGTATCATCCAGAGATTATTAATGAGTTGGATTAAAAATTATATATATATATGATAGAAGGTTTGGATATGCATATGTTTTTATTAAATATGCTCAAGTAACAACTTAAAAAATAAACCATAATATTTATAACTATTGAAATATATAAGAAATTAACTACTATACATAGACTAGAAAGACTGCTCATGCCATGTGTTGCATATGCTTAATTGTGTGTCAAATTTTCCTCCAGAAGAGGGCAACTGCTGTATTTAAACCAGTAATTTTGCCCTATAACAGTCAATTTACCTTCCTCACTAGTTTATAAATTAAAACGAACGACAATAAATTAATATTATACAAAATAGCAATTAATGTTGGTGGCGCTATATTATTAAACAAACTGTAATCGCATTTTTTACATTTTTATTTTTATGTATTTTGTAAATGATATGTATTTTAAAATGATGTTTTTAACATCTATACAATTTAATATTTTTTATTTATCTTTTAAGATTATTTAATTTGCGAAAATTGCGAATTTCCATATGATAACCACTTTACACTGTCCTTTCAAAATGGTGGAAAATAGGGTACACATTTTGTGCGTTGATGAGCAGTCTATCTAGTCTATGCTACTATATTAAACATAATCGCTTAGTTAGCCACTTCCTTGCAATGGGGCGGTCTGGTGTTTTGACGGGGAAAATGTTTAATCAATTTGTTTTTTCATAGCAATTTGCACAATCATTACGGAAATTTTACAATGGTTGGGTATTTTTTCGAAAATTCTATTTAAAAAAACGACAGTATATATAATCTTATCATATGCATATAAATGTCTTAAAATCTTTATACAAGGTATAATTTATTTAACTTATTTATTAATCAAAAAAATTTCGAATTTTGGCCAAGGAGAAGGGGGGGGGGGGGCGGGGAGATGTCCCGCTCACCCCCCCCCCCCCCCGGCTACGTGCCTGTTACTGTGGCATGTTGGACTATGTATTTATCGTATCAATTTATATTAATAGGCTCAAATAAAAGTCTCTTATAATATTGGATATCCAAACTTATAATTAAGTTAAGCATCATCAATATTAATTAAAACAACATCTTATTGGGTTGTTTCACAAAATAAATCATATAAATGGCATATCTACGATTGAAGAACCGATTTTGAGATTTAATTCTGCTTGATGTAAAATAATTCTTTGGGATCGTTTACTTGTTTTTATTTGTTAAACTACATAGGCTAACACTTATTTTTTTCAGTTCCTAAGATTAATTTTAATGCTCATGCCTCTTTATTTCAAAAATAAAATTAAAACAGAGTATCTATTAATAGTTTGAATTAATAAGCTTTATTATTATCATAACTCTTTGGTAATAAGTGAAAATTTATATGAATGCTAGGATGTTAATATCTTCTGCTTAGTTTAGGTTATAATTTTAAATTTTAATTCGTTCAGAGTTCAGCTTAAGCTTTTATTTCTAACCTAACTATATTGTACTAAAATAAATTTAAATATGTTCGTGCATGTTAGATCGCAGGACAATTTAACGCAAAATTAATTATTAATCTTCCTAATCTAAACGTAGCAAGTTCTCATGATTAAGTGTATTATCCAGTAGAAGATGTGCATTTAATTTTGATGCGAACATTGTTTATAAAACCAAGCGCCTCCCTTATATGTTTATAGGACCTATAATTTCTGAGTTATAGATCAAGAATAATGTGTATTATAAGAGTTTTACTTATTCTATTTTGTAGATAGTAATAATATATATACACTAGGTCGTCAATTCACATTGATATTTGATCAAATGCATCACTAATTTCTTAATCAAACCGGGAAAAAGTGTTTGCCAATCAAAATCTTTATAACACTAACTCAAGTTCATCTTTTGGGCTAATAACATATTATATTTCAGAGCTATTAGTATATATCAATTTATATATTTAAGCGTTATATAATAAAAAATGGTTGAATTGACATTAAAAAGTGTCATTATTCCAAGTGATAAATGGTCATTGTAAGACGTAGAGATAGTGGTATTGAGCCAATTCAAAGACTATAGGCTGTCTGCTGCTTGTTATGTTAACTGTCAAACACGAAACGATATCAAACCTAATTACGAAGATGTCCTTTCAAATGACAATTCTTTCTTTTCTCTCTCTACTCGCTCTCGCTGTTTTACAGAGGCAAAGTGGAAGTGAAGAGATGGATGATCACAGCATTGACCTTGGGATGGAGCAAACTAGTAGTAGGACATTCATTGTTTGTTCAGAGCCAATACCACCACACCACCATCTTGAGTTGCTTTAGTGCCTCTCTCACAACCAGTTTGGCAAATGTCCCAACCATACTTTGTCACCAATTTAGTTACGTGATTGGATTTTACCAATAAGTGATCAATTTCAATCGATGTACTGGACAGACGCAGGTTATAGTGCCAGGACAATTGTTGACCTCTCAAAGACTATCAAACCCAATGAAAAAACCAAAAATTAGTAGTTGCAAATTAATAACTTTATCCAAGCCCCTCCTACCATAAGATAACAAGTTGTCAATACGATGTAATCGAGCTATGTCTGAGAGTTTGCCAGGAAATATAAATTTAAATGCAGACATTTGAATTAGTTGGCCATCATATAATAATCTCCTTTTGTAGTTGAGGAAGTAACCTAAAATATAATGAAACACTAGGAAACCCATTCATTTTGCACACATCGAAAAGTGTTAACCTCAAAAATTTCTTTAAAGTTTGACTTGTATATTTATCTTTAAAAAAAAATAAGTTAATGTTAAGAGTTTTTTGTTGTTATCAAAAAATTGCTTTCCATCCAAAAATCATCCTCACTTTCGTCAGATGGCTAAGAAATAAGGCACGTGGCAAGATATGATTACTAATAGAATCTCTCAAACCGAAGGCAAGCAAAATTAAAAGATTTTATAGCTCATTTCACATATACAACATGTTTTTGTTTGTGTGTGCGTGTGTTAGATTATTAACAAATTTAAATCCCATTCATTTTAACCAGGAGTAAAACATTGGCGGTGACTCACTACTATCGATTTTTGTAGCCTTAACTACCATACCAGCTCACTCACACTACTCGCTCTAATGACGTCTTGTGCCACGGAGAAAATCAAATGCACAACCTCCAATCCAGCCAGGGTTAAAGTTACATGGCTTATTCGGCCACCAAAACACCACTGATCAAAGCACGACGAAAATAGCCTTCCCTTCTCCATCTAACTTAATCTATCCCATGATAATCGCGAATCGTTTTTTATACGACAGAAAATCGGCATAACTATCTGTAAATATAATTCATTAGCCATAACCGAATGTTTTCCCAATATTTACGATTCATAATTTTTTAATTTATTTACCTCGCCTTCACAAAATATGTAATTCTCTTTATATAAATAAAAAATGATTAGGATTACAAATTGATACAATAAAATGGCTTTTACCCAGGCCAGGCTGCAAATCTGTAAATTTAAAATAATGATTGAGACTTCTGAGCTAGTTAAGTTTTGTCCAACCAGGTGGAACGTACTTTAATTAATAAACTCCTCCAGGGGAGGCATACGCCCACTTCTTAATTTAAAATTAGATATTATACTTTTAAATTTAGTTGTGGAAGTCAAAAATAAATATGGTTTCGTTATTTTTAAATTAGATCCATTTCTTATATCCATGCATGTTTTATTCAAATAATTTTACGGATTAGAAATCGTGAATGAACATTTAAATGTCATTCAGCCATTATGGATGATAAAGGTGATGATAAAACCCATATGTGACACTTCATACATCAATCAATTTTATTCTTGCACATCTTTAAAACCACCTAAATTTTCCTTTATTAATATAAATTCATCTATAAATAACTTTCTCACTAAACTATAAAACTTTACAATGGCTACTAAACTAATCAGTTGGAATGAATTATAATTTGTCTTTTTAAATATGGAGCGTCAATTATAGACTTTCCTCACAATCGACTCATATCACGCACGGTGGGTACAGACACAAACATTGTCATATGTTTAAGGTTATTTAGAATAGGAGGCCTGTCACACACACAACCACAAGCAACAGATCAAACAATACCACGTTAAAGAGACCACACCATCCATTCCATATCCTTCCATACTAGACTAGTCGAGGAGGTCTACTTGATGGGCTGGGAAAGAGTGAAATGAAAAGGATGAAATTTGAGGCAGCCACCCACCACCAATTTTAGATGGTTTTGGAATACAAATTTAATACGCTCCCTCTTGCATAAATTAGCATTTTTTAGTGAAGAGTTATAGCCCGTGGGTGAATCTATTTTAGTACTACCGCCCCCTCCCCCTAACCATGTCAAACTAGATTTTGGCTTTACATGGGGCGTACCAATTCAGCCAGCCCCATTCTTCTATGGGAATCAAGAGGGGCTACCCTGCCTGCCTATATCCAAAATTTATAGGTGCTATAATGGGTCGTCGGTCAGGTCATGAAATGTAATGGTGGTGCTCATCTGTGGATGGATGAGTTTTAAAATCATACCTACACACCTACAGCAGCAGCAGCCTTTAGTACCTAATGTTGGTAGGGCTATTAAAAAGGCAACAGCTAAATAATGTTGGCCCTGGGACACATTGTCGTCATTTGCCCAACAAGGATGAGGAGGGTGCAGGACAAGAGGCATTAAAGGATTTTAATGGCTAAATACATTGAAAGAAAGGAAGGAAGGTCGTGCATGATGGTAATAGGGGGGTGGGGGGGGGGGCGAAACGGTTGAAAGTTCAATAGGGGGGGGGGGCAAAACGTAAATTTTTTTAATTTTTAAGGGTTTTTGCATTGAAATTTTTTTTTCGTCGTTCAGCTACGCCCATGGATATATATATATACACTATCTGTGTTAACGTATTTGTGATGACGCTTATAACAAAAAGTTGTTGCTAAGCCTGATTTAATTATATTAAGTCAAATATGTCGACCGAAGCAAAAGTTTTGAATTTTCAATGTTACCAAGATTTGGCTAGTTATAACAAGACTTTGGTTTGGCATTTTGAGGTAAAGTTCAATCAAGATAAACTCTCGCCATTTCTTCCTACCCCCCTGATTGGGCCTCAAACAATATGTGTACACCATAATGTATGTTCAGTCTGTCATATTCCTCCCTTCCCCCCAAAGAAACAAGAAAGCTCAAACATAACATTATTTGGAGTTAGGTGGGCTTCTTTGAATCAATAAAATATAATTATTCCACTAAATTTATTTATCTATAAAATAAGACACAAGAATGCATAAGCGTATCCAGGGAGGCCCCCCCCCTAAATTACGAAAAATAAAATTTTAAATGCAAAAACTTTGAAAAATTAAAAAAAAATATGTTTTGCCCCCCTCTAATTGAACTCTTAAACGTTTTGCCCCCCCCCCCTAATCCAAAACCTGGCTACGCCCATGCAGGCATGAATGGTTTTATTAATAAGGCTACCTTTCTTGACTCCAAAATAAATATAATAACCATGGGCGTAGCCATAGGGGGCAGGGGGGCGGCTGCCCCCCCCCCTAAATTATGAGAAAAAAAAATTCAATGTATTGCCCCCCTCTAATTGAACTTTTAAACGTTTTGCCCCCACCCCTTTAATTCAAAACCTGGCTACGCCCATGATAATAACTATTATATTATAACTCCCAAACTGGACAGCCTATGCTAAATATATTTATACAAATTGCATAAAATTCACCCCAAACAAACAACCTTTCAAAACCTTTTACTAATTAAATTTTTGCCTCGAACTTAGGTTGAGAAAGCTGAGGGGGGGGGGTTTAAAAGTTTGTTATCGCCTCCATTCATAATGAAATGATAAATTATGACTGAGCCGTAGAGCCAACCTTAAAATACCAACTTTATAACGTTTACCACACTATATTCATTGTTATATAGATAGGCATTCTTCATGAGCAATATGCTTTTTTTCTCCTCTACCTCTACCATTATAAAATTCGCCTTTATTAATTAAGCCAACAATTTTTTTAAATTTTTTAATTTAGGTTTTATTTTAAATTGGCAACAAATCAACTATTGACCTAAAGAGTTTGCTTTTAAAATTGCAAAATCGTTCTATATCTATTCCTTTTACGATCAATTAAAGTTTGCATTATAAACTGGAAGTGGAACGTATTAATTATGTATAAATAAGGAAAATATTAATTTTGTCAAGTGTACACTCTTCACTTTTGCAGCGGATGTGCCCATTGTTTGAAGGGTGGCCAAGATAAACATCACATACTAAACTGGTTTACCAATTTAAATCTTACTCTTACTTACATGATGTTTAAGTAAGTGCTTATAAATTTAAAAAGTGTTAATTTTAATCGTGTTGTTTTTCGTAATAATTTAGTTTAACCATGAACTAAAGGTATCCTATGAGGATTCAATTAAAAAATACTATTTAATTTAGTCTATTAAATTCATCACTATATTAATAATTCCTTCAAAGTCAATATGTTGTTGACTATAGTCATGTTATCTTATCGCTTTGCACGGAAATGATTTCATTTTTAATATTGGCTAAAGATTATACACTCTGAACGTTACATTCTTTGATCGACGATTAATACTAATTATATTATTAAGTCTCTATTATTAATAAAACCAAAAATATGTAAGTTAGAATAATCGAATATCTCTATCTTATTTTATTGCTTAAAGTCTAAATTAAAACGTATAAAACAACCCCCCCCCAAAAAAAAAAATAGAAGAAGAATATTTTCTCCTTGCCCATCGTTTATTTATTAATTAATTTATGGACCTTTTTAACAACTAACTATAAATTGCAAATCAAAGCAAACTTATTTCGTCCACATGCATTAGAAGAACAATATGATGTTGCAACTTTTAAGGTTGATGGGAAGCACAGATTACTCATAATTATAAATATAAAACGTTTATTTTATTTTCAATTAAAATTTTAGTGTTGCTAACGATAATGATTAATACGATTATGTGATTTTGGCTTGAGATTGATTTTGTTAAATCATACAATACAAATATTACAAAGATAAAAATAACTATAACTGCAATTTAAGCATTAATATGATTTATTATCTTTGATTGATATTGAATATTAAAAAATATTCATAAATCATATGAGCGACGCTAAACTAAGTGGCATTGCAAAAATATACCTAAGGTTAAATATTTAAGGTTATTTTACCTGAAGTGATAGTGTTGTTTAAAAATTATAACCTAAAAGTCAATTGCATAATACAGTGTAACAAAATTTAAACTCCTCAAACAAATTATTAAAAATTTATTGGTTCAATGGTCTCTAACAAACGAAAATTTCAGAGGCAATGTCATGTGATTTTACGCAGACGACTTAAAACTTTTAAATAAAAAATCCGCTCATAAAGATAATTTTAGAGATTAAGAACTAGCAGAGATGAGTTATATATGAATTGATTAAAATAATTTTCAAACAAACAAATTCATAAGAAAATAAAAAATTGAAATTTCGCTGAAATTTGGGATAATTTGTTGAATAAATAATAATATATGCAAAAGTTCATGCCTCAAAAATGAAGCCGTATTGTATTATTCACATATCGACCATGTGTTAAAATCTAATCTCTTTCTTCAAAGGCTCCTCCTGCTCACCACCACCAAAAAAAACCTTTGCCTTTTTACACACACCACACATCAGATAATATCCTCCTCCCTCCTCATTATAATTCTTAAACGCATTATATTAAAATTCTTCCTTACCTTTATACAATTTAATTTTAAAGAAATAAAACTGTTTCTTAAAAATATATGTTTTTTGTATATTAATAATAAATATCTTAGCACAAGAACGAAGTTTTACGAATTATTGGAGAATTGAAAGAAAAAAAACCCCACAATATTCGTATTAAAACAAAAAATTGTAAATAAAAAATGGGATGACCCTAAGCTTAATGAGGGAGTGTAATGAAATTTGTATGCAATTGTAGCCTTAGCTTATGTGGTAGGCGTTTTCGTTTCAAAATCGAGGTAACTTTTATTACACTTACATAACATTACCACACCACTAGACAAGCTTCTTCCACATGCATACTTATACTAGCCTAGGGAAAGATGGCATTTCCAACTAATGTTTTGTCGTTCTTAATAAGTAGGTATATTCTCAAAAAATTTTCCTCTTACATTTTCTGTTACAAAATTCACTATTTTTAAACCATGTAAAAGTGTTATTTTATTTGTCACCTTGACATGTCGGCTGATGCTATCACAACTCAATCACAAAACTTAAAAAATGCCATGAAAATATTTTGATGGGCTATTGTGAGGTGTATTGGTTATATGGTTGACTAGATAGACAGACATGGGAGGGATAAGGGGGGGGGGGGGGGGTAGGGGGTATGTGTAAAGTTTTGTACTCTGGTTGCGACCACGTTAACTACTCAATATTTAAGCTGGCTAGGGAACAATATTATGTCTAAAGCTTCTAGACGCTTGCTTACGCACGTTATTAGTGTTCCTGGTAGATCAGGGGCTTATTTGAGCTATTTTGAGATAAACGTGCAAATGCCTTAGTTACAAGGTATAGTAGTTGTGATAGTAATTTTATCGGAAATATTCGATTTTTCAAGAATTTGAGGCAATGTAGCGCTAATTTAAGGAAATAATGGTTAACATTATGATATTATTGTTTAGGCAAAAAGCAAAAACAGTTTTTTATTGAAATATTAAATTAAGGGGGAGGAGTTTTTATAAAGTGTTAAGGAATTAGCGGTAACGTGAAATTTTGGAGCGAAATCAAAGTTTTGTTTACAAGATAAATAAAAATGACTTAAGTTTTTTACGAAATAGCAATTTTAATTTAAAGTGATTCAAAATTTAGGAATATTTGCGAAACAAAATTATATCTTTCCATTATCTTACTGTATATGCAATAAGCGCTCTGATATTTTTTATTGTTCACCTAATTCAATAATGTTTGTTGGGGTGCAAGTTAAATAACAAAAGACATCAAATTTGGCCTACCTAAAATACTACAAATTACAAACCTTATATAAAAATGTATAAATGCTAAATATCATATTTTTACAATCAAGTCATCAAAAGTAAGTTATTTTAAGAACTATTTAAGAGGATTTAATATAATTTAGCCATCCAGTTTACCTTTTGCTCCATGTGAATAAATTGTCAACCAAAGTTTTCGTGCTGATTTTGATAGCTAACGCCTTGAAATTAAGGATAAGTTGTTGGGGGGGGGGGGAAGAGGCATGCAACCATGTTAAATATTGCAACAAGGGTTCATTGTAAGCTATTAAAAATTTAAGGCAAACGAATTGAATGCAAAACTAAAGGATTGAAAAAAAAGTTTTTGCAAAAAAAGTTGCCTATTTGATATGTGTTTTGCGTTTGTGTTTTGGAACGAGAAAATATGTTGTAATACAATTTTGTTCTCGTGGCTCTCGCCTTTTTTTTTGATGTGGTAACGCGCGTTTATGGTGGGAAAATGGGAGGAGTTGGATAACAGTCAAACAGTTTGTAATTGAATTCGAGATTACTAGGAATATATGTATTGATAATTATATCTACTCCTATTTTTAGTATATTTCAACTTTATTAGGTGGATTAAATGTTGAAACATATTTTCACGTCGTAGCTAAGATAGGACTAAAAATATGTGCGAATAAGCGAGAAAAGGAGGCCTTTTTTAGCCAAGTCTATGTGCCTTTTTTGTTTTGTTTATTATAGATTTCTCAATATCCCACCTCCCCTCTTGTAGTTTTTAGGCACAGTCCATTTTAATTCCTTTTAAGCATGGATAATCTAAAGTTATACTTATACAGTCTTAAATTCTATAAAGATTTGCGATGATAATAATTGAAAAGAAATAAAATTATGTGATAGATTAGAGGGGGACAAAACTGATTTAGAGAGGGGCAAATGATCAATTTTTGAAATTTTAGCCATAATATTAATAAATTTAACAAATTCTTGGATTTAGAGGGGAGCAGCCGCGCCTCTCTTCCCCTCCCCCCTTCTTGGCTACGCCCATGGATAGTTCATAGTTGTATTATAACTACACAATTATGTGGTTTTGGAATTGTGATGCTTTATTTTTGTACTTTACAACATGGCACGCTGTTAAACTGTGTACTTTAATCGAAGTGTTTGTGTTGGAGGCCCTCCACTATTCTGGCTTTAATGTATGATGGCGTTAAGCTATTATTCGTTTGTAATAAGAAGATAAACTAATTTCGATTTGTAACATTAACTAAATTAAAATTACTTAAATTATTATTAATAAGCTTAAGTTAATTGGTAAACCATATGTTTTTATCTCCTCCCCCCCCCCCCCCATAAATACAATAAATTGTTGTTTTTAAAAAGCACTTTTACTCCTACTATATATATCTATATTAAATATACACTTCTTTGGTTAAAATTATCATTAAATATTTCAATTTTCTTTTCATACATATAAATTCATATTTAGATATACAAATAATAGATAATTTATCGAAATGATGTAAAATACACAAATGCTTATTACAAAGTTTGACGTTAGCCACTTTTATTAAATCAAAGTTTGAAGTTGCATTGTAAAATTTCTAACTCTTTTTTATAGTCAAAAAATGGTGCAATAATTTTTAAGAGATCTTTGAATACCAAGGGCATACTCAAGATTACTCAAAGTGAGTGAGGCGGGTTAAATTTTCGTAAAATTTAAGTATATATACCGGACACATGAAACTTGAACATACAATTTCAACTAAATATCGTTTGCATACAAATGTTATTCTCATGGGCGTAGCCAGCAATGAGAATTTTAATAAATTTTAACAAATTTTTGGATTTGAAGGGGGCAGTCGGCCCTCCCTGCCCCCCCCCCCGGCTACGCCCATGTATACTTGCAAATGTTATTTTGGTGTTGAATAATTCGTAAACTTTTCAATTGCTTGTAAAATTTAAATTTTAATGTTAAAAACAGTCAGTGATATTGCCGACGCTAAAACACAATTCTTAAAAAAGTCTCAAGCCAATTTCTAAAAAGCCCACGAGGCCCGTTGTCTAAAACCTTTCCTTGGAAAAAAATGTAAAGTTCATTCGATTTTAGAGTGATTTAATAATTTTGACTTTGCAAGGACTAACTATATTTGTTTTAACTCTTCATCGAACATTGAAAATTGAGGTTACTTTTGAAGAACTCTGTAAATAATTCCTAGGTTGATAGTTTCAGTTTTCCTGTTATTACCATATACTAATAAAACCATAGACTGCCGAACAGCTGATTTTTACTATTAAAATAATTCAGACACCATAATAGCTGCCATCTTGAAGAAAGAGCTGAACAAATACACTCGTGCCTTCGGCCCTTGTGGGAAGGGGGAGAAGGAAAGGGGAATGGGAGGAGGGGAAGGAGAGGAGGGGAAGGGAAGGGACGACGACTCATCTATACTCCGTATAAATGTATCATATTTGCTATGCAATTTATGGGCGAGAAAGGTGGGAAGGGGCGAGAATGCCCATAGGGGGTATTAAATGCCTAATGATTAATAAATTATTTATACAAATTTTTCATCACTTTGGCCAGTGGTGATATTTTCTAATGGTTAGCAGACAGTCAAATGGTATTAACAAGAACAAAATATCAATTTAATTAAAAAAAAATTCCTTTTAGTTTTAAAAAAGGGCTAAATTCTGAAACTACCAGCCCGATTCGCTCGAAACTCTACCCGTAGGTGCACAGGGTGGCCAGGGGTAAAATAGCTTTTAGGAACACGTAGGAAGAGGTAATTATTAATTTTATTTTTTTCCCTTTAAATATAGTAGGCCTCTCATATATATGTGGTATATAAACTTCCAAAATTAGTGAAGAAGGCCAATGGTCATTTTTTTCCATTGGTCTGCAGCCAGGACACGTTAAATGTCGATATAAATACATAAGAGTCAAAAAAAATGAAAAAAAAATTTTCGATTCACACTTTGGCCAGTGGTCATTTTTTTCATTGGTCAGTACCAAGAGACAGTCTATTAATGTATAAGAGCCAAAAAGTAACGAAAAAAAGTTTTTTGATTAACATTTTGGCCAGTGGTCATTTTTTCCATTGGTCAGCAGCCAGGACACGTTAAAAGTCGATATAAATACATAAGAGTCAAAAAAATGAAAAAAAAATTTTCGATTCACACTTTGGCCAGTGGTCATTTTTTTTATTGGTCAGTACCAAGAGACAGTTATTAATATATAAGAGCCAAAAATAACGAAAAAAAATTTTTTGATTAACATTTTGGCCAATGGTCATTTTCTTCCATTGGTCAGCAGCCAGTGGACGGCCAAAAAGCCATATTATCAATGGTAGTAACAAGAACAATATATTAATTTAAAAAAAAAAAAAAATTGGCCCTCTTTGAGTATCGCCAGAATTAAGAATTTGACCTCGATGGGATTCTAACCCACATCAGTAGAGGCATAGGCTTTTGTAGGGGGGGGGCACAGGGACCCATATCAGTAGATGCATAGGCTCTGTCGGGGGAGGGCATAGGGTAATTGTCAATGTTAGCCAAAAAAAACGAAAAAAATAATTTCGATTCACATTTTGGCCAATGGTCATTTTTTTCAATGGTCAGCAGCCAGCGGACGACCAAAAAGTTTTATTATCAATGGTAGTAACAGGAACAATCATAATAGCCAAAAAAAACGAGAGAAAAAAACTTGGATTCACATTTTGGCCAATGGTCATTTTTTTCATTGGTCAGCACCCAACGGACGGCCAAAAGTCTTATTATCAATGGTAGTAACAAGAACAATCATAAGAGTCAAAAAAACTCCGGGATTCGAACCCAAAAACTAGTTAAATCAACAAAAATTAAAAGAAAACAACGTGACAAGACATTCGGTGCAAGACAAGACATTTGGTGCAAGACAAGATCATTGTTTTCATTGGTCAGTAGTCAGCGGACGGCCAAAAAGTCATATTATCAATGTTACAGTATAGAGTCAAAATTATTGGGGTTTAACAAACTATTTAAATTAAATAAATAAAATTTAAAGTAATAGCTCTTGCAGGATCCTAAAATTTCTTTTAGTTTAAAAAAGGGCTAAATTTTGAAACTACCGGCCCGATTCGCTCGAAACTTTACCCGTAGGTGCTCAGGGCGGCCAGGGGTAATTCTAACACAGCGAGGGAGATAAAGATGAGGGGTGGGGCACCTCTTATGTATTAATTTAAAAAATCGATAAAAAACAGTGAAGGGTAACGGACAACGGACAACGAACAACGGACAATTAAAAATCAAAAACGAGCCCATAAATTGCATAGCAATTAAAAATTTATAAATACTTCTCCTTGATGTAATATTCAAGAAAATAAATAAGACTATTAGCTTAATTAATAAAATAAAAAAATGCAAAATAGAGCAATAAATTATGTTGATTTCCTTTGTTTGATTATATTTTCCATCAAAATGGCGCTTTCTATACTTGCTGAAATTATGAGCTGTTCGGCAGTCTATGGTTTTACTAGTCTATGGTTATTACATGGGTGTAGCCAAGGGCTGGGGGGGGGGGCAGGGAGGGGCGGCTGCCCCCTCTAAATCAGTTCAATTTGTTAAATTTATTAGAATTATAGCTAAAATTTCAAAAAAATTTCCTTTTGCCCCTTGCTGAATGATTATTGCCCCCCTCTAATTCCAATGCTTGCTACGCCTACGGGTTATTACATCCCTTTAGACGACCAAATAGCAATGTTTATTAACGGCCTAAATTTTATGAAATTATGTTATTTAACTTTTAGTAAATAGTGAGGAAAGGTCCTTAAGTTGTGAAATTCGTTTTTTTCCTACAATCTGACGATTTTTATTATATGCGCTGCTATAAGTTAAAGTTGAAAATTTTTTAATTTAACTGTTTTAAAGGTAACTAGAAGTTTTTAATTTTTAAGCTTCTTTTTAAACATATTTTTAATATAAATAGCCTTAAATCATATTATTCATATAAGCCTTTCGTTAAAATTTAATTTAAAATTATTGAAATTTAGTTTTAAACTAAGTCATTTGTTGCTAATTCAAAGTAACTATAAAGACCTGCTATTAATATCTTCATACAATTCATAAAATTAATTTTAAAATTAAATAATTCCCCCTTGCGTACTCAATGGTTAAATTTTATTATTAAATAAATATGGTAACTACATTTTGATCAAATATCACTACTTTTTGCCTATATATTTCTTAACTTTATTTATCAAAAGTGTGATAATTGTTTTAATGATTAAACGGATTACAGAAAACATTCAGATATTAGTTTATATTTTTGCCAAATTTAATAAGTGAATTTAAATTTTATCTTTTTTAAAATCTTTTTGCACCGCCAAGTTTTATTTAATTTCTAATTTAATTTCCTTTTTCACAAACTTTTTCTAATAAATGGTACAGAGACGACATCAAATGGCATAATGGTATAAATTTTAAGTATCCTCTAATTATATGAATAATATATATCTCTTTAATTGGAAGTTAGCATATCGCACATAAGGTAAAGTCGCTATTTAAACAATTACAGATTATATTCGAATCGAATACCGTCGTGGGCGGAGCCAAGGGGAGGGTGGCAGGGAGGGGCGGCTGTCCCCCTCTAAATCCAAAAAAATTGTTGAAATTTATTATAATTATGGTTAAAAAAATGATTATCTTGCCCCTCCCAATCATTATTGCCCCCCCCTCTAATCCCGATGTCGGCTACGCCCATGAATGACGTATTCTTTTTATTAATTTTGTTATAAAAGAGGATTTGATTAAAACGCACAACTAAATTTCCAACTACCCACTCATGTACATATATATATTTGTGAAAAACAAAAAACCTATTTTGAAAATTAGAAGGGGGAAATAATAATTTTTTATAATTTTTGGGCATAAGCATGTTTGGATTGAGAGGGGGGTAGCCGCCCCTCTATGCCTCCCCTGGCTATGCCCATAGAATGAAGTTCTTAAGCTATTTAGTATACCAAAATGAACGCTATGTTTTGAGGGTAAACTGAAATATTACATTAATTTGCGCTTATTTGATATTACAATTTATGTTTCTATTAATGTTGTAAAAACGGTTGGGTTTTGTGTAATCGAGCTTTGGTTTTAATCGACTCACCATAAACAGAGCTGAAGTTTTTGTCTGTTTTTCATAGTCTACCCCTCCCTAGGCTTAGTCGATATTTTAAAAACAGACCAGAAGCGACCGCTAGTTTAGTAAAACCAAAGGTCGACCAAACAAAACCTAGCCGTTTTCACAACACTAGTTTCTATCGGAGAAAACAACTACATACTATTACATTTGAAAGTTCTTTTAAATTCTTCTAATTTGGTTTTTAAAAACTGTTCCAAATCTTAAGTTGTTTTTGCGATTCAATTCACCATAGCGTAATTAGAAAAGGAGGGCTGCTGATTTTGGGAGAAACAAATTTAAATATTCGCGTAATTAAGGTAAGTTTGTAAAAAATATTAATCTAGAGTTAGGGTAAATCGCCCCCACTACCTCCCCCCTCCCCCCGATAGGCCCATGTTCATGTAAGTCACTCCTATTAATTATCCCAATAGACGCACGTACACACGTTATAATTTCGCACCATGCATTAATGTTGTGAAAACGGCTGGCTTTTGCTTGGTCGACCTTTAATTTTAGTAGATAAACATAAACAATTTTAGTGGATAAACATAAACAAACCCAGAGGTTTTTTGGTCTGTTTTTCTTGTCGCATAAACAGACCAAAGGCTTTTTGGCTTTTTGGTGAAACCATTGGTCTGTTTATGTTTAGTTAAGTTAAATCAAAGGTGAGCCAAACAAAACCCATCCCTTTTTGCAACACTACTTCAAACTATACAGTATATACCAGTGATTCTTAACCTGGGGGTCACGAGAAGTTTGCCGGGGGGTTGCCAAATTTTTTTAGAATAAAATAAAAATATTCAGAAAAGCTTTAGAAAAAATACTCACTAGGGGATTCGAACTCGTTTCTTAAGATTCATTATTAGAATTAATAAATGATTGTAATTTAAAATCTTTGTTTAAAACTAAAAGTTTGCCGCAATTTTGGATACAAATTCGTGCAGAAGATCCTCCATTATTTTCAGCAGCGATTCAAAATTTGCTGCCTTTCGCTAGTACATATTTATGTGAAAAAGGCTTCTCAACTGGTGGATATAAAAACTAAAAAACGCAATCGATTGCGACTAGATTCCTGCATGAGGATAGCATTACAATCAATTTAACCTAGAATTAACAAATTGGCTGAAGATGTTCAGCAGCAGAAATCTCATTAAATATATTTCCGAATGCATATATTTTTTATTTTAAACATTGTTTTTATGTTTAATTATGAAGTTTTTATGTTATTATTATTTCATTATCTATTTAAATTTTAAATAGATAATGAAATAACAAAGTTGTGTTTTATGTTTATTATATAATAAAATGAAAAAATAATAGAAAATCAGTTTATTATAGATAATATAACAAATATAAATTATTGTGAAAAAATGGGGGGGCCGCAAACAAATTATAAAATATTTGGGGGGTCGCGTGTATAAAAAGGGTAAGAACCACTGGTATATACTACATGGCTTATAATTTAATATAAGATTAATATCATATTTGTTATAATTTCTTGGGGAAAGCTGAATTGACTAGAATTCTGATTAAAGAACGGTGTCAAAAAAATCAATAGACGGGGGGGGGGGGATGAAGGCATAATGATCATTTTTATATATATTGTATTATAAATTAGTGGCTCGATTTGCTTTAAAATTGGGATTTTTATACTATTAACCCTCGAGAGTATTCGTGGGGTATTTTAGACCCCACGTAAATTATGAATATATAAAACGGAATTTAAGTCTAGTAAATTTGGTCTTTCCAATAGCTTAAAATTTCATCAAGAACTAGGTTAGGTGAAAAATTCATAGGTTTTGGCTTAATACTTTTTAAAATATAGAAGTTTTTTTGGCTCGTGGGTCTGTTTTCCCCTATGGTTTTACCCCACGAATGCTCTCACGTATGAAAAAATGTATGTATTTTTTTTGTATAAAGATATCTTTTACAATTTGTGTTTTTAATACATTTTGAACATTCTTTAAAAAATCACGTTTATTTTGATTTATTTTAACGTACATGATGTCAAGAGGTAAAATGGGGGGAACTCTAAAATAACCAAAATAAAAATGGGGGTCCAGAAAATTGTTAATAAGTTTTGTAATATTGATTAGATTTATATCAAAATTTATACCATCAATCTTAAGACCTTTATAAGCATATGTTTATAATTTCAAAGGTTTTAAAGGAATACTTTAAAAGTTATAAGAAGTTAAAAAGTGGGGTAGAGTTATACCCCACGAATACTCTCGCGTTCGGGATTTTTAGGCATACAGGGTTAAATACGTAATGTTTTTGTATTAAACAAAATAACATTTTTCATGACTCTATATCGACTATTAATATTTCGTAATTGCTATTAAAATCATTTTTTATAGATCAGTACAAAATTTTGTAAACTTAATTAGCGAAAGACAAAAATATTTAGAGGCTTTTTACATGTTTTCCCAGCTAGCCATACAATACATAATGGCCTTAATAAATCATTTCTCGCTCCCCTACTTTTGCTCGTATACTTCGTTCTGCTAACTTAAATCAAATTTATATAAAAGGTAACTAACAATAATTTAGTAACACTATCTTACAATTATTTAAACTTTTTTATTATTGAAACTTGGTGACATTAGAGATTTATATAAAACAAGCTTGAAAGAAAGGTATATAATTTTTGGGAGAAAATATAAATTTAGTCCTTAATTAATTTTGGAAGACGAGTAAAAAATTTCTTTGAAATGCAACTTGAAATATTAATGTCGATCGTGAACATATCAATAATTTATAGCATGTGAAGTAAAGAAAGGTAGAATATATTTAATTAATTTTTGCCCTCTTCCATATTTTCCATCTCAAATAAGTCTGAAATTCTCCTCTAATTTATTGCCTATATAATTTATCACTTAATTAAGTAATGGTAAAAAATCAATTTTATCCAACAACATTTAAATTAAAGGCTCTCACAAGTATTGGGGTCAAAACTCGTTTTAAAATATTTTTAAAACTTGATTATTTACACGCTATTTTGCACCGGGTTTGAGATTATAAGGTGTGTACTTTGGCAAAATCCATAAATAATTTCGAGCTAGTTTGACAATTAGATATCATGCTTATTAGGACGTTCAATTTTATTAAAAGATAACTTTTTGAGTAATAATTTATTGTCTACATTTTTTACCATATCTACACATGGGCGTAGCCAGGGGGTGGCAGGTAGGGGCGACTGTCCCCTCTAAATCCAGAAATTTTTAAAAATTTGCTATAATTATAGCTTATATTTCAAAAAATCATAAATTTTCCCCTGCCTAAAGCATTATTGCCCTCCTCTAAAACCAATCCTCGCTACGTCCTTGTATTTACTTACTCAGAACTATTCCGATATAAAACAACGTAAGGAATTTAGGTTAGAAAACAACATTGGCAAAATATATATTTATTTAACATGAAAAATTGTAAAAAAATATTATGCATATTCAATTATAATTTAATCTTTTGATTAAAAAACTAATTAACACATTATTACGTCAATAAAGATTTTTAAGTTAGTTAAAAATATCTTCTAAATATTTTATATTACTCATTACCCTTTGGACACATGCTTTTAATTATTAATCTTGTGTCATCTACATTCTAATTTATTTATTTATATATTTATAGACACCCTCTTATATGGGGGTAGCCAGCATTGGAATTAGAGGGAGGTAATAATGATTTAGGGAGGAGCAAATTGAACATTTTTGGAAGATTTATCCTTAATTTTAATGGATTTCAACAAATTTTTGGATTGGGGGGGGGGGGGGAGGGGCAGCTATTCCCCCTGCCCCCCCCCCCCCCCCCCCCGGCTACGGTCATGCCCTCTTTCCTCAATATAATCATGAGCGTCGTAAATTTCAATGAAAGGGGAAGTCTAAAAATGGTTAATAATATTAATAAGGCATATTAATAATTTTTGTCGAATTTGACAATAATTTTGCAGGATTTGTAAGAAACCCTGTCACCTGGCTATGAGAAACAACTTAAATTCATATCAATTATGTAGATTAATAAACCAAACCATTGTAATTTTCAAAAGCGTTTAGGACAATTAATCAAAATGAACATAATCAAATGTTCCGATTTGAATTTGAAAAATCCGAGTTTAAAACTCGTGATTCTGTTCAAAAATATTGATAAATTATGAAATTTACCATTTCTAAAGGCTCTACCTATATTTAAATTAGAATATGAATCTAGTGACAATATCTTTATAATTTATCGCCATATCTTATACCTGAACAAACTTTAGCTCAGCCTCCTCTTTTATCACTTAAAAATGGATAAATGGAGGAATATTTAAAAATGAAGGCGTAAATAGTTTATTTGACAACTTCAAAAAACCTTAAATTCTTGCTTCAAACTTTAGACTTGTGATTGATTTATAAAACTCTTAAAAATTAGCCTTATTGATATATACTAAGGTTATATTTTATTTTAATTATTTTGTAACATACAAACACCTAAGGTCATATAACAAATTTTAAAGTTTCGACTAAATTAAATCTTATGTGCAAAATTTCAAAAAAGCCTTAGAAATACATTACAACACCATCTTTTACTCTTTAGCCAAAATAGAATAGCCAGCGCTACCTTATTTTAATTCATAATGAATACTGTAGGTATCGCATGTTAGATGTCATTTCAATTGAAATGGCATTAACGAATGTTTGACATATTCATTTTATCGACCACATTAAATTAATTGCATATTGATTAATTGACTCTCAAATTTCATGTGAAATAATTTATATTAATGAAAATGACACATTGAAAGCAAGTGCATCAAGAAATGATGGGTGGCGATATGTATATAATGGAACCCATCTCATTTGTATTAACAAATCAGTGCAAGCCACTAATTACATGGCATACTTAACGCTTGGCTAACAGAAAAGTTAATATATCAATGAGCACTCCTTTCCCCCAATGACAAAAGACGATAAAAACAAATTTTAACAACATTTTGTTTTATTCAAGGACATCATCAGACTAATTTTACAATTGCAAAATAAATGGAATAGAAAAAAAAAATTAAAGTTGACGCTCTCCAATATATGGGTAGAGAAGAGGTTCTTCCTGTGTCTTCATTATGGCTTAAATTAAGCTGAACGTATTCATCCCAATGATGCCAATATAGGATTTGGTATAAAGCATATTAGCCTCAGCATTATAATTGCTTGTAGTCATGATTAAAAAATCAGGGACAGCACTTAAACGGTTCAGTGTAACTAGGTGTTCTATGAGTGTACTCGTAATAAAAAAAATATTATTAACATGTAATCAAGTTGAGTCGTGGTTAAGATGATATTCAAAACATAAGATCAATATATCAAAATTCATTAATTGTTTTATTAAAAATAATACATATTATGTTTGACAAGTTAATAATATTTAAAAAATCAACTATTGGTTAATAGGCGCTACCAAATTTCATTCGCTTCACTTTAAGTAAAAAACTTATTTTAATATAAAACATGCAAATCGTGACTTTTTCTATTATCCAATTATAATGCAACATCGGTAACCTTTTATATAATAGCTGCTGGCTGAATAATGGCCATAATTATGTAAGCCAGTGAACGTTATAATATTATAATAAGCTTAATTTGTGTTATGTAGAAAAGGTCCTAAATCTAATGTACACAGTGTAATTACAAGTCGGTAATGCTGCTGCCTGCGCCGGTAAAATAAGTGGACTTCAGACTATACACCTGAACTATAATAAGGAAGGAGTCCAAATGTGATGTGGTCATTATTTTGGCCATTAAAGCGAGGAAAAATGTGAGGGTGAGAAAATTGGGATAGACTTAACTCACTCCGAATATCGGAATGCAACATGGACAGTGTCATATTAGTGTTACTTGAGTGATTTTATTACCATTAAATGTTCAAGCTATCTAATAGGTGAACATCGCTCATTCATCGATGTGTTGATACAATAAAATCTAATTGATCCTTAGTAGTGTGGGGCAAATTATGTTAAATAACCCTTCTTTAAGGATCCTAGAGCAGCATGTAAGTCCCGTAATTACCATTAAGCTTTTTTGATCATTATCATACTTGATTAGCACGCGCAGAGCCTTAAATAAATATTTAACAAATTTTGCTTTAAGGGACATAAGTATTGATCTTTGAAATATTTAAGACAGGCTCCAATTAAGTAAAAATATAATGTGTTAAGGGAATATCTTTTCAAGTTGTTGAAATGACAATCTGCCCATTATGCTAAACACATTTTTACCTCGAACTCTACTAAGAACTTTGAAATAGCAATGCAAACTTAAATTATCAATAAAATATATTAACAGTTTGATTTATTACATGCATGTTCATAAAAGAGTAATATATTCAATTTCTTAGCAAACTGCTTATAAATTTAAACTTAATTTATCTATCGAAACACAATGGGCTACGATTCGTTTTAAAATTAGGATAAAAAAGTTAGAGATTTTTATCTCAAAAGGCCATGTTTTTTATAGTACACATTAAAACGGGGCTATGTAGAGTTGATTAATATTAACTGAGCCATCCCATAAAGTATCTCGGATGTCGATAGTCCGCAAGCGAATACACAAAAGCACATTTAAGTGACACACAAGATAGGCCCTTTGTCGTAAATTTAATGACACTAGTGGGAACCATAAAAATCCGACACTGTGTTCTGCCGCTAAAAAATGTAGTAAAAAGGAGACTGCAAATAAACGAGGATGGCAAAATTAATACAAATTTGTAGGAGGGAAATGGACCGTGGTTGATGGGGAAATTTACGACCCTCCTCTATCAATATGCTGTGTATGCTCGTGCCTATATGATGGTGCTCAATTTGCAGAACTATCTTTTATTCATTCCTTGTAAAATTAATTAATTTTATTTCCTTTCGAACCCTCATACCATAACTATTTGCTTTATTTTCTGACTTTCTTATAACAATTACTACATAGCCACTAGTAAGTGATTGCCTTTATGCATTTACAATTAAAGGACCTGTAGTAAAAATCCATTTTTGATTTAAATTTATGAAAATTGCTTAATAAATTTAATTCATCACAACGATAAACAAGATTTAAAATAAAGAGAGGCAGAAATAGTTTATTACGAAATCAGCAATATATATAAAAGGTGAAATAAAGGAAACAGTATATTATAAGATTGAGTTCTAATGTAGAAAGAAAAACATCCCACTACATTATTATAGATTTAAAAACAACATTTTAGACCCAAAACATACTCAGCAAAGTATAAAAGAACTAATTATATGGGCTAACTTAAAGCTTAGAAGTTTGAATTAGAGATTTTTCCACTATTTACATACGCAGAGCTTATGACTTTTGATATAAACTAAATTATAATTGCTCCTTAGAACTTATGTTAAGCGCTCTAAATATGGTAAGTGTAAATATATAATTACTATATGCAAATGAATTCTTATATTTCGTAGCAAAACAAATTTTAGGCTGCACTTTAATAATTTTCCAAAAATGCTTTTAAATTTATGCAAATAGGTGTTAAATTTAGGATTTTGTAATTGCTTTTTAATAATTTAATTTAATCCTGTTAAAATCTTTGACAGTCATATTTATGCAAATGCTAGAAAGATTTATGTAGAAATACATTTATAGTATTTAAAATTAAAGTTATTGATTAATAATTTATATTCAATAGCTTCTATAAAAACTATGAACAAGTTATTTTCTTTCTTATTATTAATTGGATTTGGGGTAGACAAATGGTATTTGTTTAAAAACTAATCATTGCCTCGCTCTCTGTATTTATGTAAGCCAAAAGATTGGTTAATTATATGCAATTTGTATTAAACTCGCTATAGTTAAAATAACACTTTGTGTCAAAGATTACGTGTTATAATAAAATATGCTATGCTTTAGTTAACCACATGGAATTATCATTATATGGCCAATGCTGTTTTTGTTGTGCATGCATGTTAGACATTAAATATATGTATTTATCCCGGACAATCTATATTTTTAAATCAATTATAGGTTGTTTAAGCGCGATTGAATCATATATAATAAGATTGTATAACAAACACTCTGTGTAATTAAAAAATTACGTTATAAAAACTCTAATAAACACTAATGGTTTAAAGACAGTCGATTTATTTAGCCAATAGGGATTCTCGTTAATGTTCTGCTTGATCCGCAATATTAAAATGGCAATTGGTATTGTGTGGGCGAAAGTGGCAAAATGACGCAAGAGTTGTACTAAGTAACAACGTAAAAGTGGTGACCTTGAACAATGGCTCCACCTTAACTATATTTTTGACCAACTGAAATAAGGAGGAAGATGCCAAAGTGGAATTTTTAGTTGGCACTCTATTGGATCAATGCCAAAATGGTTCTTATTATACTAAGGTCGTGGTCAAAAAACCCATGCAGTAGTGAAATTTTAGTTTACATTAAATTTCGGACTTTTCGCTAATGACATATATGGTGGTGGCGATCGATAAAAGAAATAAGTGGACCTAAACAACAACTTTGTGGAAAGTTTGGGATTTCCCTTTGTCCAATTTCAGTCCTAAGTATAAATATAATCTTTTGGCAACGACTCAATTTTGAGCGAGACTCATTGAATTAAGGAATCACTTATAGCTCACCTCAATTCATTTGTAGCCACTGAAACTTATAAGCTAAAGCTAACTTTTATTGATGGATGAACTTATAGTATTAATTGGTTTAACATTATGTTAATGTCAATAAATGTTTCAGGCATTTATATTAGAACTAGATTGTCATCGGTTTAAATGGGAGTTTGCCCGTGAACAACTCTATGCAGGTTAATAAACTAAACACAATTTTTTATACACGACACTTTTTTAGTTATTAATGCTCATTTTATCATGTTCATCGAATGCCTTAAAAAATGTTAAAATTTACTGTAAATTTGAGTTCACTGTAAAATTAATTAGTGTTTTATGTTGTAAATGACAGGCAGTAAATAAATAACTTAAAATGAACATACAAAGATAGATGCCGCTTCCAATCCATATAAGTGCAGCAGAACTTGATAATATTTGGAATAAATGAGCACACCTTTGATTTTATATATAATGTTAATGATAAGATTTGTTATTTTCATTTTATGTTATCGTAAGAAAAGTTAAATTGAACTATTTTGAGGAAGTTAACCATCTTAATATAATACATAAATTCGACCCAAAATTCAAAACTAAAATAAGTTTTAATTAGGGCTGCACCGATATCAAATTTTCAACCGATACCGATATTTAAATAAATATACCGATATTTTACATCTTATAAAAATTAGACTTGTTAGTTAATATTTATAAAGCTTTATTTAAAATATTCCAATTTTTTTCTTCATAAATAGTAATTTATCGCTAGTCTCAGGTAGAAGAGATCTTCTATGTGGATTATCAATATCACCAGCTATACTAAAAATAGATTCAGAAGGGATATTGTTTATATATTATTGGATGATTATTAAGGATATGTTTTCTAAGATTTGTGGTGTTAAAACTAATTGATGTCTTGCCACCTCTTAAAACTTTTTTATTGGAGTTATCAATTGTACAGGCTGCAATATGTGCTGACGCTGAGTTCTCATCAATTATAAAATAATTCTAAATTAATGACTTGCTTTTACTTTTAAACCTAAATACATTATATTATAAATTTTAAATAAGAACTAACTTACATAATAATATAAATAAGTGGCGGTAGAAATTTGAATGAATGAATCAATAAAAAATAAATAAGATTTAAGACCAATTAAGTAAAATTTAATAAGTATATAGATATACAGCTCTAACAAATATAATATTTGTAAAAAAAGTTTCAAGTATCGGTATCGGTACGATTAATAACCGATACCGATACCAATATCGGTGCAGCCCTAGTTTTAATTCATAAAATGATAACTTGAAAGTATAAATTAAATACATGCCATTCCCGTGAATATTAATACCAAATGTAGTATATATATATAGATAAAAATGTGTGGAAATGGGTGCAAGGCTAGAGGACGATTTGATTTTGAGTTGATTCTTTGAGCTCTTTGTGAGGCAGTACTATGGCATTGAAAACCTCAATTTCCGAAACGATGTCAACGTCGTTAGCTGTTACACATAATATACAAAATTAACAGACGCCAAGTTAAATCATTTAAAAATATAATGCCTAAATTAGTTTAGGCTAACTTCCATTCTGCTCAATTTGATGGTTTCTCGTAAACTACGGAATAAATTTTACAAAATTCTGACTTTAAACAATTATAATTCGTATGTCTAACTAGAGGGGAAATAAGAAGATTTTAAGAAAAAAAGCAATAATTGATATTGGTTTAAGAGATTTGATAAATCCATATTTCATAGTACATTGCCGATAACGAATGAAAACCCAGAACTTAGGAAAAAACTGAAAACCTCCTGGCTTGAAACCCACTAGAAAGCACATCTAACGTGTTATCACGGATAAAACTTTAATAATCGGTCCCTTCTTAATAGTATGCTTTTTAACTACATCGCAAATCCAAAAAACGACCTCTTGCTTATAAACTTGATAAAATGAGCATAAAAAGTTTAAAAACGCAAAGAAGGTTTATAAATTGGACTAGGGGGTGTTTAAAAGTTCACCTCATCCATGTTTCATCTGAACATTATTTACTGTAAAAAATTATCTCACGTAGACAAAAGTATCCATTAAGGATACACTCAGCGCGTAAACAAAGAATCACGAGCGATAATTTTGCATAGCAAATTCATGTAATACGAGTACTAGATAAAGGTTTAAAAACTATCCGACAATATTAGATGAATCACCATGGGCGTAGCAAACATCGGAATTAGGGGGGAGGGGGGCAATAATGATTTATGGAGGGGCAAATTGGTCATTTTTTCAAATTTTAATGAATTTCAACAAATTTTTGGATATAAATGGAGGGGGGGGGGCATTTGCCCCTCTCTGCCACCCCTTGGCTACGCCCATGTAGATCACTGTCTAAAAACATAACAGCTAGTGTGGTAAGAACGGCTGAGTTTTGTTTAATACGTAAACAGACCAAAAGTTTTTTGATCTATTTTTCTTAATCGCATAAGCAGAACAAAGATTTTTTGGTCAAAGCATTGGTCTGTTTATGTTTAGTCGACCCTAACCAAAGGTCGACCAAACGAAACCCAACCGTTTTTACAACACAACATAACACACAACTAGGTTCGTACCTATGATGGTAACGGATGGGTTGAGTTTACCAGTCGAAGTGAAGAGGGCCGGCTGTTTTGGTAGGCTGCCTTCCATGGATTGGCCCTCGCAGGGTTCACCTTCAATTCTGCTCCATTTGCCCACGCTCGAATTCCAACCCACGATGCTATTGGCAATGAAGGCGTGGTCCTGTGACGTTATTATTACATTTAATAACGATCGCGCGGCATTATTTAGATGTACGTTCATAGATGGATTTAGGGGTTGAATGAACACTACACACTAGTGTTGTAACGGCGGCTGGGTTTTGTTTGGTCGTCGACCTTCGGTTTTACTAGGACTCACGGTAGCTCCTGGTCTGTTTCCCAAATATCGACCTAGAAAATCAGACCAAAGTGGTCTGTTCATAGTGAGTCGACTAAAACCAAAGGTGCACGACCAAACAAACCCAGCCGTTTTTACGGCACCAATAAAATCACCGCGTTTCACGTATAAGAGCCCGATCATAATATTTAAAAAACGAAAAGCGTGAAACTTAAAATATATGGAATTACCTTTATATTGACGTTGTCGCAAATGATACTGTCCCTGACCCTAGCCCCAACACCAATTTTAGCCCCGTCGCATATCGAGACGTCAGGTCCGATCTGGATACCAACATTTACTTTATATATATGTGTCAAAACAGGAGAGTAGTTAAAACGATAAATTATCAATTTTCGCATTTCCCCTTCAACTCAAAATATGGCTGCTAATAATTTTCTGGGTAAAACTCAATTTTACATAACGAAGCGAAGAAAATTCGAATAGGTAATAGTTAAAATTGGGTAGAACATTCAAATTTTAAGGAGATAAGATCGCTAGCTGAGAATTGGAGTGCTCTATGTGCAATTTAAAGTTAAAGTGCTATCGTATATTTATATATATATTCTATCAATTTTTTTTTACAAAACGCAAAATATTATACTTTCGGCTTCGGTGACACAGTCCCATTTTACCATAAGGTTTTTATGATATTAAATAGATTTAAGAAATAGACTAATATAGTCAGAATAAAAAACATTGTTAACAATCTCATATTTAATTTATTATTATAGTTATAAGTCATGAACTTATCTTTAATGTATACAAAACCTTAAATAATGATGCAGATTGAGCAAAGTAGCTAAATAAAATCGCAAAAAATTTTAAACTTTGCTCTATCTGAAATTCAAAATATTTTTTATATGAAATAAAAGAAAAAATCCACATTTTTAGCTAAAATATCCTTAATTTCAAGTAATATAAGAATAAATTTAGATTTTAGAGCATTTCAAACTTTGAACTCATTTATCTCGGAGTTTTGTGCAAATAGAGTACTCCAATTCTCAAGTAGCAGCGATATGTAATCGCCCAAACTAACGATAGGGCAACCTATAATATATTTTTTTAATAAGATTTAAAATTAATAGAAATCCTCACGTAAAACGGTATCCTAGGTGACTCATAAAGGATTTGTATGCGAAAAATCAAGCGCTCAGATAAAAATTTTAATCTAAAGGAGATATTATACATGAATTATTTATATTACACTTCAAATATCCCTATTTCAAAACTGCAAGGATAAACGACATTTTGCACTTTACGTCGTGGCATTTTACAATTAGGCAACATAGAAAACAAGCACAAAAATGGGGTAAAAAATGTACGAGTGCAGTAGGGTGGACAAAAGCATTAGGGCTAATGTAAACATCCCCTTTAATGGTCGGTCCTTCTCCTTCTCCCCCTCCTGGTTGGTCTGCACATTTGGTGTCCGCCAACAATTCGGGGTGCTCTCGCCGGTAAAGAGCCAATCTCAGGTTGTTTGCGTGAATGGCTGAACTGTGGTTGGAAGCAACATATGAAAAAGTAGGAGGGGTTTCAAAAATTACGAAGAAAAAATATTCATTTATTTACTTAAACCTATATATATTAGAAATAGTGGAAAAAACAACAAAGGACATGATGAGTGTGATGTTGTTAGGCTTTAAAGGATAATTATGCAAGGTGTCATAAATAACTTTTTGTGTAGACTGGCATAAAAACTTTAAAATATACATTGAAATGGATAACATTAGTTCACAAAAGATATATAATAAACAATTTAAAATTATATGCTAAAAATATTCAATCATTATTCCTCTCAGATGATTTAAGTAATCCCAATATGTAAAGGAATAAATTAATACTAAGAGTTGATTGAGGATTTAACATGATTTTTTATTTGGGTGAAGAGCAACAAAATTTTTTATCTTTAATAGTGAAAAGTCCAAATCCCACGTTACAAAAGTTTAGTATAAACCTCTATAAAGTTAGAAGGAATTATAATGGCGTTGTGCAACCTTAAAGTTTAAAAAATACTATTGCTCATAAATATAAATTTTTTATGTGTGTGTGAAATTGTACATTTTAAATGGGAAATAGTTTTTGCAGGGCCTAAGACAAATTAAGCAACCTACTTAAAATATTAAATAAGGGATAAAAAAATATTGGTATGGAGTGGGTCTCGAACCTAGCAGACTTGACTTGCATCCAGGGTTTGTCAGTTACGAGAACAAACAGAGAACCTTTGCCAGCCAAGTTTGGGAATATGTCATGTTCAAATGATAACTTTTCACTAGCCTTATCGCATATCATCCCTTGAGTGGGTGATTGAAGTTCCCCCCTATCTCCTATATACCCATTCCTGGTGGATGAAAAAATATAAATATATGCTTTTATCTTGACGTATATATATATATACATACTAGTGTTGTAAAAAGGGCTTGGTTTTGTTTGGTCAACCTTGGATTTTAATTGACTAAACATAAATAAACAAACAGTTTTTGGTTTTGTTAGTCGACCATTAGTCTTGGTAGAACCAAAGGTTGACCAAACAAAACACAGCCATTTTTACAACACTAGTATTTTCATACAATTTTGAAGAATTTCAAGGACATAAATAAAATTTGTTGCGATTCAGAGTTGTCATCTAAAATCTAACCCAAAGTTTGGGTTCAAAAATATCATTATGGTCTGTTTAGGTTGAAAAATTTATTTTGTTGAGAAATCGTTCAAAAAACATAGTCCAACTAAATTAGTTTAGTGAAAATGCTGGTTTGTTATTTCTGAAAAAACTTTGATATATAGGGAGGAGTGGGGGAGGTTTGGGTTGAAAGGCACTCGGAGAGAGTTACAAACATTTTAGTTAATTTTAAAGATATTTATAGAAGGTTAATTTTAAATTATGCTAGTAATTTGTTATATTATAATATATATATATATATAACTAAACTGCAAAACATTTGCTCTAATAAACTAAATTAAGCTTGAGTAACTTTAATATATTTTATGATGCCCAACCTTAAACTATAATTTACTAACTTTATCTCCTCATTGTGTCCTTGTTGTTTGACATCTAATCTTGCACTTTCTAAAAAATCAAATATGGCTGGTCCAAATAAATAAACACCACAGCTAATTGTATTTGATGAAAATTCTGATGGTTTTTCAACAAAATGCAAAACCTAGGGAAAACATATTTTTGTTGGTTACTTTATAAAATTCTTAATAATGTTAAATTTGATATAAACTAATTAAAAAAATAATTTTAACTTCATTGGTCCTTTCATCATAACTTATGCACCCATAATTTGAACTTTCGGATGGATCATTCTAAATTTTGGATAATTGAATTAACATAATTAATACTTTTTTGCCTAACATCACAAATTGATCTGTTTTGCAATAATTTTCATGGTATAATAAAATGTCAGTAAATGGCAAATCACCAGTAACATCCCCATTAACAACAAAAAACTTATTAACATCACCCATCATAATTTCCTTTTTATATCGATAAATACCACCTGCAGTACCCATAACCTCATTTTCCCTTAAATATCTAACCAAAAATAAAAAAGATAATATAAATACTAAATTAGACATATACAGAAATGTAATAAAATTTATAGATTAATTTAATTAACTATATGCAAAATATATATACTTTATATTTATTTTGAATTGCAATCTGCAAGTTTGTATAAATTGATTAAGTTTATCAACATCTGGGTAGCATCCAAGCAAAATAATTTCTGACAAATTGGGAACCTATAATTTTATTATAAATATATAGATTAGATGTACTTTGGATAAGGATTCAATTGTATGATATATTAAAGGTAAACCACCAATTGGAAATAATGGTTTTGGTAGGTACAACGACAAGGGTCTAAATCGGGTTCCTATTGATATAAAATGTAAGCTATAGACCTGTTTTACCTTTTCCAGGACCGCCTAAGAGAATTATAGCCTTATTGTGCATTATTTAAAAACGTAACGTTTAAAAATGAATGTATGCGAACATATGACACATCCATAGTGCCTAACGATACACAACATTTTTTCGAACACATTTGTCAAATACACATACAAACAAGATTAATTTATGTACCTGCCTCTACAAAGTAAACAACTACTTTTAGGATCCACAATTTTTATGTCTAGCGAAGATTCAGCTGCCAAAATAAATAAAGAATCATGGAAAAAAGGCATGGTGGCAATTTTGAAAGACTCAATGAAATCCCTGTTACTAAAGGTTTTAGATACAAGAATGCTTCTGAAAAAATCCACGTATCAAATGGGGGATTGTTGAATTATCCAGATTTTTCCAAATATTCCCTCATTCATATTATAATATTTATTAATGGGATGGATGAACAATAAGAATATGTATATATATACACTAGAAATATAATATTATCTATAACAATATATTACAATAGCCCCCCATAAGAATAATATTCACCGTCGAATCTTTTTGGGGGTTGTCTAAGTCGTTGAGGTCTCGGCACATTGTATTGTTTAAATCCTGCAAATTGATTCCTCGCCCCCTATTGATTCCTTTAGGTTGTCTATGGTTTTCCGTAAATAATCTATGTGTTTACGTTTAATCCGTCCTTCGGCCCAGACATCGTAGAACCAATCATTTTTCTTACGTTCAATTATTCCCTCGTACCATCCCTTTTCTTTTTTATTTTTTACCCAGACTTTATCCCCTTCCTGAAAATTGCGATCGGAAACCTTTCTATCATGATAACACTTTTGTTTCCAAACATTGTAGATAGTCGCTTCCTTGGTAGAACGTCGCAGTTGGTCAAAAGAAGACCGGATTCTTCTTTTAAACATTAATTCACAGGGAGCAACACTTATAGTATTGTGAGGTGTCAATCTGTAAGCCATGAGCACCTGAGCCAAGGTTTTACCATCGTCTTGATTCTACCTAGCGGCTAAGTAAAACCGTGATTTTAGTGGCTGGATAAATCTTTCGCACAATCCGTTAGATTTTGGATGGTATGGAGATGTCCGATACCGAATATGCCTAATACCATTAGCTTTTATAAATATTGAGAATTCCTTTCCCAGGAATTGACTACCGTTATCGGTTACTAAAACTCTCGGCAGTCCCAATCGCGCAAACCATTCACGCAACGCCTTAATAATTCCGGCAGAATGTAAGGAATTTATGATTTTTACTTCCGGCCATTTTGAATAACCATCGACTAAAACCAACCAATATTTGCCGTTTATGGGTCCTGCCAAGTCAATGTGGACGCGATCTATTGGTTCCTCTGTTGTAGGCCATTGATATAAGGAAGATTCTAACATATTAAATCGATTTTGTTGACAACCTTGACATCTTTGGAATTTTAATATCATCGTTGATCTTGGGCCACCAACAAAAAAATATTGCTAGATCAATCATTCCAGATATTCCCGGGTGTCCGGTAATTTTTCTATCAAAATTTAACTTTCCTGGAACTCCGATTTTGCCAATATATTAAATCGTTTTCAATAGATAGCTCATCTTTCTTCCGATAAAATGATCTTTGAATAGTTGCATCATCGATAGGTTTGCTCCAATTACAGCGAATCAAATCAATGACATAATTCAACCTTCAGTCTTTTCTTGTTTCATCCACTAACGTTTTTCCGGTAAACTTTAAATCTTCAATCATGTTTATATGGATGTCTTCATTACACTCTGCAAAGGTAGGTAGTCGAGATAATGTATCAGCGATTTAATTAGTCTTTCCAGAAATATACTCAATTTTAAAGTCATAGGCCATTAATTTAGTATTCCATCTTTGTAGCCGCAAGTTGCAATTATACTGATGTCCCTCTCAACCAAAATGTATTGTAACGATCCGTGATCTGTTTTTAATATGAATGTCCTCCCATAAATATATTGGTGAAATTTATTAACAGCATAAATAATACCCAAAGCTTCCTGTCAATAGTGGAATATCCCTTTTCTGCTTGACTTAAAACCCTTGCATAGGCAATAGGCCTTTCTTGTCCATCCGACTCCACGTGCATTAACACCGCCCCCAATCCTGTCTCACAAGCTCTGTATACAGAACTAACGGCTTCCATAACGAATATGGAACAACGCTATCTTCACTAGATATTAAGTTTTTTAATTTATCAAAAAAATCTTCTTCCTCTTTCCCACATTCCCATTTAGACCCTTTTTTTAAAGGTTGTGTAATGGAACACATTGTGGTTGTAACATAGGTATACATTTGCCTAAATACGTAAATAGCCCTAAAAATCCTTTAAGTTTAGATTTATTTGTGGGCCTTTTACAATTCCTTAAAGCTAAAATTTTATATTCCGTGGGTTGATTACCTTTGGAACTAATTTCGTGGCCTAAATAAACAACACAGTGGTATTATATTTTATTTGGTGTTGTGGTATTCCTACCTCTCCAAATCGTTTCAATACTTCTTTAAATTTGAAATGTGTTGTTCATCATTAAATCCCGTTATGATAATATCATCAATAAATACAGCTGTGTTTGGAAATCCAGTTAATATATTAGTGATATACCTTTGAAAAATCAATGGAGCCACCTTTATTCCAAACGTTGCCCTAAAGTCCCAGCATATTCTAATAGATTTGTTTTTCTCAAATTGATTGACAGTAGGTTTACACCATTGAATCTCAGTGACTTTTTCTATTACTTGCTCTTCCAAAAGTCTTTTAAACTCAGATTCAATAGCCTCCCTTATCGGAAAAGGTACTCTTCGTGGTACAAACTTATAGGCTTATAGGGGGTTTTTAAGTGCAAATTTACAATAAAATTGTTAACTTCACCTAATTTCTCTGAAAACACTTTAGGGAACTGCTCGATCAAATTTTCTAACTTAAGTTTTTTAATTACAGTGTATTTAGGTAATACAAATCTAAATTCTAAAATTTCTGAAATCCCAATATTTAATCCCCTTCATTAACTACTAACAAAGGAATGCCTAAACATTTATTGTTAATTAGAGCTTTTGCTAACACTTGCTCAAAGTTTTGACACTAAAGTTTCCATAACTCAATATACTTGGACAATATCTTAACTCCGGCTTACCAATTTCCATCCAAGTCTGCTTATCTATAACAGTAGCCTGAGCTGCAGTGTCAAACTCGAAAGTTTTTATCATTTAATACCACTTTAACCAATGCTTTATTACTTTTATACACTTTAACGCAATTGATATTGTTTCTTTTATTAGTATAATTGGGATTTGATTCTTATTATAAGTTTTGAATATATAATAATCATTATTATTGTTAAAATGACAAAATATAGCTAAATGGCCTTTCTTTTTACAATTAAAACATACTAGGTCTGCATAGTTGCTTTTGTTATTATCATGAACTTTTGTAATTTTATTAATTTCGTCATGTAATATTTCTTTATTTACCACTTCATTTAAGGGTTGCTCAAAAAAATTTATGTATTAAGCTGATAAGTCGATGAAATTTGGGCTTGGGCGAGGTCGAAAAGTTAAAGCCAATTAGCGGCTATTAGCTAGTGTATTTGCGAAAGCAAAATAAAAGTCTTTTAAAGAAGCATAAGTCCACAGCCATTAAAAACCCGTATAGGTTTCCAAGACAATTATTCAAAATTATAATTGGACAGGACGGACAACTAGAAGCGAGTCCATAAATTACATTGGAATTAAAAGATAGTTAACGCCATTATATGCAATTTCCTAAACATTGTTCAAATGGACGTCAAAATTTGCAGCAATTTGGCATAGAGAGTCTTTTAGTCTTTTACTGCATTAAATGAACCGTATAAAATTTTACTCTATATACTACTGATGATTTTATAATATCGACAGATATTGATGTAATTAGTGTTTCGATCTCGTCCCGGTCTCGAAAACAAAATCTTGTCTCGTCTCGGGAGCGATTATGAAAATCGCGATCTCGTCTCGTCTCGGTCTAGAAAAATCTCGGTCTCGTCTCGTCTCGACTTTTGTAAAAATATATATACGGAATAAAAATGTTTCCTGTTTTATTAAAAATATTAAATAATTGTTTAAAAATTTAAATGGCTAACTTTTATAATTTTTGAAAAACTTTAATACACAAACTTTAAAGATTTAGCGGGACACGACATCTCACGGACAATATGAATCATAAAAATAACATTTTTCATGAAGTGCAGACTAAAAAAAATTTAAAGTTTCGAAAATTAAGTTTATAACATTTGTATCAAATTCACTGTGTTAGTCAACTATAAATAGACTTAGAAAATTATAAGTTCGCTTATAGTTGATGCATAATTGAGCAAATTGCAATTATTTATTAACCCTGAAGCTTCAAAGTAAACCGTCACATATTTAAGGCAAACGTTTAAGTCCATTGATATTACCATCATCAATTATAGCCCATGGAGTTTATTGCATGTTTCCTATAACGTTATAAACCACAGGTGCAAGTGACTTTCAATACAAATATTATTATTTACGGAATTGATAACACTGGCCTACAAAAAAAATCAACCGGGAAAAGGTCAACATATTCTGATAGAGTTTTTTTGTGGTGAACAAATATGTTTTTCGTTTTTTTCCTATACGTCAAGTTTTTAAGATATTTTGATTCAAAGTTGCGAAAATGACCATTTTTGACCCTTTTCGACGCTCAATAGAAATATTGTATAGCTAAAAAAATATTTAAACCTCTAAGTGGTAGAACCAACTTAGTGTAAAACATTGAAAAAGGATTTTCCCCCCTATTGTTTTTACTTTTTCCAATATATCGAATTTTCAATTAGTCCCTATGCGAAATCGCGGCATCCTTTGAGCCTCCCTCCTTCTCTATCTAATTGGCTTATATGCTTATATAACACTATACCCTTAGGGCACGTGAGTGATTGATGGTGTGTGGTGGGTGCAAGAGTAGTGGCGTAATACGAGCTATTCCTACTAGAGGTCTGGATGGGCCTGAATTTTGGGTTCAGGCTCGGCCCATACCCGCACAAATATTATTTTTTTGGCCCGCACCCGGCCCTAGAAAAAATGAAAAAATTGCGCCGCATCAGCCCGCACGAGTAAAAACAATACTTTGTTTCAAAATCATATATTTGTATAAAAACCATTTCTATTGTCTAAAAAATAACTTAGCTATAGCATATAAAATCGGTTTTAATCAATAAGTAATTTAATATTGTCATTTAAGAATAAAAGACTATCTATTTTATCAGGCAATAATTTCGTTCTTCTCCATTTTATAAGGAGACTTGATTTACTAAATGTGCGTTCACTCGCAGCACTGTTGGCTGGAATTGACAAAAACTGAATAGCTAATTTTGTTAAGTTTGGTAGCATAAGTTGGTGTTCTTTCCACCATAAAATGACATCTAGCTGAGCATTTTCAGGTTTTAGATTTAATTTAAGATAAGTATCAACTTCGTTGATATCTTCTACCTTTTCCGTTTCATCATCCTCCCAAATGGACATATCCATATTTGCCTCACCAATAGATAATTGCTTAGTGTTGCACACCTGAGCTGGATTGCTCATAGATGGTCGACTTATGCAAAAAGAGCCAGTGTCTTCTTAAATGGGTTTCTTTTGTTACCGTAGTTTTTACGAAGCCTCTTTTATTTTCAGGTAGCATTTTTTAAGTGCAAAACTTAGGAACAAGAAGGGTTGATATTTTATGATAAATATCGATTTAAAACTAGCATAGTTTTGGCGTTTTTAATTAAATCTCTAAGTCAACAGGATCATCATTACACATAGATGGAAGCAAATTTAGGGTGCTTTTTGGTGATGTATAAAATGGTAATACTTTAAAACGTGTTAATGTGTTATCCGCTTCTAACTCGATGCTTGCCTTTTCATAAGGTGAAATAAAGCATATTAATTAAGGCATGATATGTTTTTTGGAAAGGCCTTCGAGTTTTTCCATTAAATTTTGCCAGATAAAAAACTGATCATTTCATCATACATCTCTGCAAACTTTTTACCTTAATGATTTTTGAATTCCACCAGATTTTGTTGGGAAAAATATATTTTTCTATCATCATGCTAATAAGTGCATTTTTGTTTCTATATTATGATTATAGTATTAAGTTAAATAAATTCAATTTTTTTTACTTATTAAACCCCAAGCCCGGTCCGCACTTTTTTTATTGCTTTATATTAGGCCCGGTCCGCGGGCCGGGCTTGAGCCTGTGGGCCGCGGGTCGGCCCGGCCCATGCAGACCTCTAATTCCTACTACTACGCCTGTCATCCTCTTTCTCTACTATCAATTGTAAAGACTCAATACACACCACAAACCATCAATCACTTATATGCACTAAGGGTATAGTGTTATATGAGCATATAAGCCAATTAGATAGAGAGGGAGGGAGGCTCAAAGGAAGCCACGATTTCGCATAGGAACTAATATTTTTGCTATATGTTAAAAAGTAATAAAATAGGGGGAAAAATCATTTTTTAATGTTTTACCCTAAGTTGATTCTACCACTTAGAGGTTTAAAATTTGAATTTTAGCTATTAAATTTCCCCTATGGAACGTCAAAAAGCGCCAAAAACGGTCATTTTCGCAACTTTGAATCTAAATATTTCAAAAACTTGACGTATAGGAAAAAAACGAAAAACATATTTGTGTTCACCACAAATAACTCTATCAGAATATGTTGACCGTTTCCCGGTTGATTAAACAAGACCATTATTTGTTGACTAGTGTAATTAGTTGCACATATGAAAACGTAGTAAAGCCAACAATTAAAGCAGAATTATTAAAGGATCAAGGACATAAGGTTTTAAACTTTAAATTAAAGTGCATGTATTTAATTTTATGACAAAAATCATTATAATCAAATTTGTATTCTAAATAATTACCTTCCGATCTAACTAACTATGCCATTAAATAGTAATTTATCTAGTACAAAAAAGGTTCGTGTATTTATTTTATTTTGCACAATTATAGTAATTTGAATGCACCTCCCAACCCAGCTTATGATGTGAAAAATAATGCATGTGACAAAACTCTGTATTCACATAATATCTTATTAAGGTTTTAAAATTTGGGAGGCATACTATTAGTTGAAGCATAAAAACTTCTAGAAAACTCTTTAATCTATGGTACTTTTTAAAATCGTATACAATAAGGTGTTAACCATAAGTAAGTAAATGATTGCCAAATTTTAAATTTGTTTGCAAAAATATATAATATTTATTACACTTAGGAATTTTTTTTAATATCAAATATATTCCATACATATTGATTTACACTTAATACCTAAAATGTAAATCATGCAAATTAAAATATACAGTAATTTACTAAAATCCGATCAATAAAAAGTCGAAAACTCGCCGAAAAATCTCGTATCGTCTCGTCTCGACATCAAAATTCTTGTCTCGATCTCGACTCCATTTTTCAAATTCTAGTCTCGTCTTCGTCTCGGTTTTTCAAGACGAGACGAGACCGAGATTTTTCTAGGTTTTTCCGCATCACTAGATGTAATAATTTTCAAACAAATTTCCATAAATAAGATTTATGCGTTTAAAGATATTATCCATTACAATAATTGGCAAACGTAACCTTAAAGATTGATAGTCAGAGAAAATATCATTTATTGGAATGAAATCAAAAAGAGGTAGGTACTAACAAATGATAAAGAACACTTTTTTTAAGTGCGCGTATTAAAGATTACAAATTAAATAAGTGCACATGTGCTAATAACGATGGCTGTCTTCCAAAAATATTAACGTTTTCATCTTATTTATTCAAATTGACTTCCGCCTTCATATAATTGGGGTTGAATGATTGTATTTCTTTTATGATTATGCCTTAAAGCCAAAACATAAATAACCATGAAAAAGTAGATGGAAATCATCTTCAAAACAATTCCTAAACGTGCATATTGCGAATAAAAACTAGAACACACTTTGTAGCATACATCTGATGGGTTGCAATCAAAATTTAATTTAGCTGCTACGATCATTTCCAGACGCGACATACAGGGGGGAGTTTTAAGATAAGAAATCATCCTGTAACTCCTGTAAATTCCTATGAGAAGTAAGAAAGAACCTATGAATAAAAACGTCACGGTGTATAGCATACTAGCATAATTTTCCATATTCCAACTACCGTCTTTGAGCGATCGCCATTCCCGCCTCAACTGCTGCCATAAACGGCGTTGTTGGAAAAAATCAACGATGCAGATATAAAGTAGGTAGCACATGATCAGCATTGGAATGATGTTCACTACTAACTCCCTCAAGATAACCATCAAAATTAAGTATTTTTTCTTACGGAAAAATAAGCTAACACCATAGTACTGGAGCATAGGCCGATTAGTCCAAAGTTTACAATCGATCCAGTTATCGTTTAAAGGGAATGTCTCTTTATCCAGAACCTGCATTTTAAACAGCAACACGTTATGGATGTGTAAGAACGTTGATAGAGCTAAAATCGAAAACTTGATTAAAATAATAACTTTTGGATTAGAGGTCACATTGAAGTAGAGGTTAGTTTTGTGGCTCTTTGACAACATTTTGAATCCAACCAATATCATTACCATGAGGTAATAAGTATTAATAGTAGGATAGATAATTGAGGAATTTCGTTCAAAATGATATATGAAGGTATGGGAATAAAAAAAACAAGATCTATTTCTATCAGCAGTTAGCCGGTCCACAACGAAGAATATACTATGCAGGGAAAATATAACGTTGATGCATTCAAAACGGACCCACGTTTAAAGGGAATTAGTCACAGGTCGAAAGTAAAAACATAGCCAGATTATCAAATTGCTTATGATAATAAATACGTGATTTAACATTAAAATGATATCGTAGATATAATTAAATTCATAATTTTTAATCATATTTCTATCAAGATAAAGTTTAAAATTTACATTGTACCCCAAATGGCCACTTGATAATACCTTTATGTGGTTAACCTTACTAATAAATATTGACAACATGTTATGATTTTTTGATGGGCTTTTATATATATGTAGTGAGCATTGTTTAAATTTAATCAATTAGGTGGTTGTCGGTTATAATTAATCAAACTCATGGATGGTCTCTTTTAATTATTTTAAAAAAGGATAAGTAAATGAAATTGATTTGGTTTTTAGTGGACCCAATACTTTTATTTCTTCATTTTGCATGTGATTACCTTTCTGGCCCTATTTAACAATTGGCAAATTTCTTGGTCGTTAAATATTCAATCGGGTATAAATTTTGGGTTTATTTTGGAATGTGTGAGAGTTGAAAGATACAGGGCTGCGTGAAGAGTAGGCCTAATTTTTTTTTTTGTATAAAATGTTTATTTGTTAAAAATCCATTGACAGTAATAAATATAAATACATGAAATATAAAAGACAAAATGCGTCAAATAAAATAATACACTATTCTGATATATCATCATCGAGGGCATCTTCCAAAATTGGCCAAGAATCCGCGAACGATTTAAAATTGTACTTGGCTATAAGAATACCAAGTCTTTGTTTAAGTAAAAAGGATACCGAAAGTTTAGACGGGGGAGAACGTCCTACCTCTTTAAAAAAAGCTAAGCCTGTTTGCCAAAGGTGCATGAACACGAAGCAACCAATGGAATAAAAATGTTTGTGGATAATAAGGCTTTGTATTTATTTGTTTTCTGACCCAATATGTGAGAATGCCTATAAGACTTGAGACTTTATATGCTAATACAAACATGTTTCTTTCTCATAGCTAACATTAACTGAAAAGTTGCTATTAAACTTTGCATAGCTTACATATATAGTTCTATGGGAGGAAATAATTAATATTTTTAGGTAGCCAATAGATTTGTTTATGTCATTAGTCTAGTAGTAATAAATGTCACAAAATAGGTAAACGACACGATGATTATAAATAAAAATATGCGTAATCCTAATTAAATTGATTTAAATAATGTATAATAATAACATAATATTAGATGAATATTGTTATATTAATGTGAAAAGCAAGAGGACTAAGCACTTTTAATGTTTGATAAATAATTAAATGTAAATGAAATCTAACACCACAGCAAAGTCTCGGTTCCTTTTATTCGGGTGCGTATTAACCTTTAAAGAACGAAAATGTATTCAGACAAACATTTCCCTGTCTTTTTAAGAGCTCAAAGCAAAACTTATTCATCTGGCTTCAAAAATCTTAAACATGCACCTCATTTTAAATACGACCGATGGACTTAATTAAGATTTCAATTTGATTATTAATTTCAGGTAACATTAAAGTTTTTCTCCCTTTCATATAACTAACCTAACTCCTTGTCATGGCACGGAACGAGGAATTTCTCAAGGAAGGGGGATTTTATTTCCTTTAAGCAAGGGATCATTCTCAAAAAACTCTCACTAATCCATATTTTTTATTGATATTATGACATGACATACTATTCTTTTATGTGTTAAGTCATTTAAGTTTTAAATCTTCGCTCATTTGTGCTTGTGGTCATTGGTAATCAAGCAACATAAAACAATTTCGTCGTATTTGGCAAGGCCTACTATAAGCGTAAAAGATGATAGGGCGTCGAGACATTCTAAGGGCGACAGACCTCTTAAGTTTGAGACAATGGAGAATGTTATGCATTAAGTTGTTTTTGTTTTTTTTATTAATTGATTAAAACTCAGCCGAAAAAATAATTTTTTCGATTGTGTTTTGGTAAAACTATTGATAATTGCGGAAACCTCACTCAAAAGTTACCAAGACCTTGCTATTTATTTAGAAATTGTTAATTGAAAAATGATACTAAAATTTTACACTAAATTGCAACCGTATAAAATAAAATATTTTCTCGGAGATAAGGTCTTTAAAACAAAAATCATACATTTTGACTTTAGCCTCCGCCTAAAAAAAGATTAAATCAATCATCAGCATTGTTTCTCATGGATTTTATCAAAGCTGAAATGCCATCGATATTCCAATACTGAAGGTTAGGTCTATTTTTGCAATTTTTGCATAATAAGGATATGTAACTGATTATTCACATGTAAGAAATTATATATTTGGATTATTGAAAAGAACTTAACAATGTCGCAGCCTCGGCACCATCTAAATCATATTATGTCTAAATCTACAAGTGACAGTACATTTAAAACAGTATAGTCATACACTTGCTTTGAATTTTCCACATTAGGTTATTTTTCATGTTTCACATCATTTTCAGCAAAGCATCCTCTCGTTTTATACACATAGTGTATCTATTTGGTATCTATATTAGTAAAATTATGTCCACGGTACAATCATTAAGTTTAATCATTCTTTTCATAGTTAGTTAAAAAGTGGCTAGACTAAAACATTTTGCATAAAATCTTTAAAAAACGAAACAGAATTTATAAACTTTGAGGTAATTACAAGAAACTTTTATGCTAATAATTAATATTTTTATGATTTAAGTAAATATTTTTTATTTGTAACTAATCAAAAATACCGCCAAGGGGGAAGAGTGCTCGCTTGCCACTCCCCCCTAGCTACCAGCCTGTCTTTATCCAAGTAAATGTTATAATTGCATTATGAGCATCAAAAAACCATTAGTAGCCGTATAAAATGCCAAATGGATGGATCAAGCTAAATAGGTTTTATAATGCCAGCCAATGGGCTGCTAGCATCACATAATCACATATTGAGATCTTCGCGCGTTAATGACATAAACCCATCGCTTTTAATTGTATCCCTGTTTAAAAAAAGATGTAGAAACTTAACTATTTTAAAATAGCACCATATGAACCAACACCACGCTTTGATACCCCGTGCGATGACTCCTGCCGCCTCTTCGACCTATGGCTTAATAAGGCTGTGGTGGCTATGCAAGATGGGTCGGTTTAGTAAAAATTATGACAGTGAGAGTCATGTTTTAAACACAAAACTAGACATTTTTGTCTCCTTACCAATACTAATCGGATCTTGCTCGCTGATAAATTCCAAAATTATTGGAAATTCCTTTTGCTGATCATGTGCCCATTAATCCATGATGCATCAAGTGTTTTTGACCCTTTGACCTTAATAATGATACTCAGGATAACACCTAGCTACACTCATATCATTGTGTATTTATTGCTCACGCCGAGTTTAGTGCGAAGCATTACATTATGAAATTTTTATAAAAAATCATTTTTTTTTACATCATTGCAAAATGAGGGTTTACTGCTAGAGCTATACAACACAGAACTTAGTTGTTAGGTGACAATTTTATTTATACCTAGCTTAAACTTCGACGGGATGCAACTTATACACATTTTGAATGTACCATGTTGTTGGGGAGTATAACCTAGTACGTAGTTGTATGTTGCGATATACACGTGTTAGCGCATGAAACAAAAGGCGCGGAGGAAAACAACTGATCACCATGATGATTCTACCAGAAACATAGAAGTTTTATGTATATATTAAAACCCTAACTTAATATACACATATGTGGTGTCCCTTTTCTGTTATCGAGCCTCGACCCTTCCCCCCTATCACAGATGTGTGGAAGCCTGTCCCCTACGTCGCGGGCATCAATGTTCTTCTAGCGAGAACCGTAAGCCGGATACTGTTGCCAATCGCTAAAGAGACGTGATGCCCAAATCTATTTCGATTCGGACAACCGTTTTCTTTTAACCATTCTCCAGTTCAGAGATTCTCTTTCTTTTGTTAAATAAAGTTCGATCAAACGGCGTTGTTATTTTAATATGATAACGTACCCATAAGCATATAAGTCTTGAGTGGTTCTTTAAATGGGTGAAATACTTATTAATAAAAGAGTCGGAATTTAATTTTCCTAGTCTTAATCAGACACCACCGACCTTTTCTTTGCCGAATAAAGGCAATTGTGCAATGCCACTCACACTTTTTATGTCAAACATAACATTTTTTAGTTAAACCTTTGAAAGCGCTTAGTTAGATATGTTGTCTTTTCATCACTAAAACGTTTATTTTGATCATTCATTAGGGAATCGTCGAGACACATGGACTACCTAGGATTTACTAATCCATCCAAGTAAAATTATAAATTATCAAAAAATTCTTAAATTTTTTTAAATTTGTCTTAGATTAATTAATAAAAAATTAGAAGTTCACATGGTTCTTCCCTTTAAGTGTTTTACATACCTAAAAATAATATATTTTGAAGAATCGTGTTAATTTTTATAATCAAAGCTACTTATAAGAAATTAGTGTACAAAAAACATATCATAAATACCAGTTTTAATGTGCATAAAGTATTATTTTTAATTTGAAAACAATTAGACTTTGCAGAAAAATGCAATCGCGTTATGGCAATCTTTCGATTTCCCAATTTGTGCATAAATTAAATCAAATTTAAAAAAAAATCGATTTTAATTATTTCAGTTATTCTCTAAATTGAACCCTGGCCTTCAAACATTCCTTTTCTATTAAAGGTGTCAAAACCTTCGGTCGTTAATAATTTCAATCAAAGATGCTCATAAAAAACCAGTTTGTTTTTTATAACAGGTCCAGCCTTATTTTCCGATAAAAAAAGATACTTTAGGTTTAGGGTGTTTTGAGTATATCTACTTGTCGCAAAAATGAAGTTAAACATTTCATTTATATTGACATAAACCGGCATGGATGGACGAGAAACTTTTGCCCTGAAGTCAATGCTTATTAATGACAAACAAAAAACACTGCGTTCTTCGAAATAAAGAATGTGTGTATGTTTTCAAAATGTAAAACCACACCTCCATTAGCGAGTTAGGTAAACGATTCATATTAGCGAACTCAGAATTTTGTGAATAAAAAATTAATTAGTATTATAAAAACATAGTTAAGTTATTATTTTTTATTAAATTATTTAATTAAGTCTTCAAAAAATTTACAGATTTTGTTTTGCAAAATTAAGCAATATTAAACTGGATTATAAGCAAATTAAAATAATTATGTAAGAAACATCATTCATTTTAATTTGTATTTTATGTTTTTTAAATAATTTTTTATTTGTTAGTGTAATATGTAATTTAATATTTTTATTTTATTTCTCCATATATCATTTAAATTTAATTACCTTTTAAAAAACTATAGTTCATAAAAAATAATGTTTTTATACATATTTTGAACGAGTGCTTGGTACTTGATATTTGTAATAATAACACGCCACTTTTATATACCCCGAGTGAAATAGGTGGCAAAAACACTCTTTGTCAAAAACATTTTTTGTGACAACAAAAACAGTTTCTGTCCCTTTTCTTATTTCTCGTGAATCTTAATTAATAAAAACTTATTTTACCATCTTTGCCTCTTTAAATAATAAAATAAGTTAAAAAACCACTATTTTTTTAGATTAAAAATAAAATAATTTGTGAAGGAATCGTGTTTTCTATGGCAAATTCAGTTATGGTGCAGGATTCAGAAGAAGGAGCTGGTGTCATACATCTCAATTATATAGATTTAATCGTTTTAATCATTTATTTTATATTCGTTCTTGCCTTAGGCGTTTGGGTAACCTTTTCTAAACCATTTATTTTGACATAAATAAAATTCTGTTTGATTTAATAATAATTTTTCTAACAATATGTACCAATTCTAGCAAAATGATTGTTTTAAAGTATACATAGTCTTTATGTATTGGTTTTTATTTTTAACTTTGTAATTATTAAAAGATTAAACGAATTTATTAATAATTTCTATTTAAGATTTTGAAATGATTAATTCTTCTTGTACGATTATAACCCCGCAGACTTCGATGAACGTGGGTAAAAATGTTCACGGTTATTTTCTCGCCGGCAGAACTATCTCTTGGATACCGGTTTACATTTATTTCCCCCAAATTTACGAATAAATAAAACTTAAACTTTCTCTAATATTATAAAATTATTTTAAAAATATTTTAGAACATACAAACTAATTAATTACCATCTAGCTTCTTAATATGATTGTGACCTATTATTAACAGTTTAAGATTAAGGAATTTATGCACATTTATAATTTTTATTCAGACCTTAATTGTAAATTTTGCACTTAATATATACCAAGGTTGGTGCATCACTTTTTTCCAGCAACATAGGCAGTGGCCATTTTGTGGGTTTGGCCGGGGGTGCTGCGGCCAGTGGCCTTGGAACAGCTGTTTTTGAACTTAACGTAATTATGTGTTTTTATTAATCTCTTTATTTTTACGAACTATTTCATTAATAAATACCTATATTTTAAAGGATTTTTACCCTCGTAAATACCTATATATTTTTTTTCATTTCCTAAGCTTATATAATTCTCAATTTTAAACCTGATGATGTCATCCAATTTCAATTTGTTTGGGAGAACATTAATAGAATTAGTATTTTATAGCTTTAGCGTAATCAAACCACTGCAAAAGTTACAAGTAATAAGATTAGAGGAGTTTGGAAAATATAATTGATGATTATTACATTTTACTTAGAATGTCTTTTCACATTTTTGGAGTGAATTATGAAATAAACAATTCGTAATCTTATACACTTTAAATGTCATTTTACAGTGTTATTTTTGCATTGCTTTAGGCCCTATTCGTCGTACTTATCTTAGCTTGGGTCTTTGTACCCGTTTACATCGCCTCAGACGTAATATTTTTTATCCATTTTTTGCATTGATAATTTGAATTTTTAAAATTAATTTAAATATTGATAGATTGTTAACATATTTTCATGCTAAATGATCCACAATAATTTTTGGTTATTCTGCTTGGATTCACATTTTAACAATTTCGAAAGACTAATTTCTCTGTTTAACGCATCTAAATAATAAACATTAATTTTAATTAAATTAGATTATTCAATAGTTCTGGAAATTTATAGTAATTCAAAACAATAAATAGAAACAAATTTTGAAATATGATAGGTTTACACTATGCCAGAATATCTGAAGAAACGTTTTGGGGGCCAAAGAATTCGCATGACCTTATCCATGATATCCTTAATCCTTTATATTTTCACAAAAATATCGGTTAAACTCAATTTATTGCACATATAATTTCAACTTTTTTTTCTTAATTATAAATTTTTAAACCAAATCATAAAAATTATTTTCATAAGACATTTATTAAATAGATATCTTCGTTAAGATTATAATACTATAAAGTTTTGAGCTGTATCATAAAATTGTTCACATATTAATAATCTGTATCTTGATGACATTTTAGGCTGATCTATTTGCAGGAGCTATGTTCCTGGAACAAGCTCTTAATTGGAATCTCTATTTGGCTATTGTTATATTGTTAATCGTTTCTGCACTATTCACTATAACAGGTTATTAATAATGATTAGCTAATATTATTTATGAATATTATTTTTATTAATTAGTATTAATATTGAATATTATGAATATTATTCATATAGGCGGTCTAGCTGCCGTGATATATACAGATACCATGCAAACTGTTGTCATGCTGATTGGCGCCTTCGTCTTGACTGTTTTAAGTGAAAATGATTTGTGTTAATTAAATTGTAATTTTCATGTTTTGAATTCTAAGACTTCAAAACTTATTGGGTTCAATACAAACATATGTACATCCCCCATAAACACTATGTTATTTAAAAATTGCTTAATGGCAATCATTAGTTACGATTGGACCATTTCATCTAACCCATTTTAATTTTGAAGGAGCAAAAGACTATTATAAGTGGAAACAAGTTTTGTAAAAAATAACGAAAAGAAATCATTGGCCAATAAATAGAACGGGATGATTTAAGATTTTTTAACCCCTTCCCAATGGAAAATCTTTAAACCCAACTCATCCCAATACAAGATCATTTTTATTTAAAATTGTAAGCGTTAGACTTTTAAAATGGTTGAAAAGTATAGAATCCATATGATTTTTATGTTTGTTTAGTAAAACAAAATTTGCCACTGATCAGGAAATTCATAAGTAAAAAAAGAAAAATTGGCTTTGATATTTATAAAGCAGAAAAGAGGGAAATTAGTATTGTAATCCCCATAAAACAATACCTTCTCACTTTAAAATGTGTAAAATGACGGCTTTTGCCTTTCAAGTAAAATTTAAGGATCTTGATCAAGGAGGCTCCATGTAAAAGTTATTTAACTTTAAAGAGAAAATTAATAGTTACAAACATAGGTTGTCCAAATTTATTATTTTCTAAGGCATACATCTTACAAGCAGTCCAATTATCATCCATAATATATCCCATATTTTTGTAACTGAAGTGGAGACAGTTATATAAATATATTCTAAAAAATCGGCATTTAGTCATTTTTTTTTGTTTGTATAGGTTTTATAGCGGTTGGAGGATATGGAGCAGTAATGGAAAAATTTTATTACGCCCTTTCTAAAAGTGCGATTTACAGCAATAATACATGCGGAGTTCCTCCGAAAAATTCGATGAAATTACTTCGGGGCATGAATACGGATTTACCTTGGACTGGTAGTGTTTTTGGCTTAACCGTTTCTGCTGTATGGTATTGGTGCTCGGATCAGGTTTTTATTTTTATAACTTTTTTTATACAATTGTTTCTTTTATAACCTTGTTAAAAGCAGGAAGGAATAATATTTTATAAATAAATTTATGGTTATATACGTCCTTGTATAATGGTATGGTTTTATTTTTGTCTTTTATAAGTATTTTGTCGCGCAATAATGGTTTCAAAATTAATATAAAAATTGACACTCTGCTTATTATCTTTCGTTTAAAACAAAACCTTGAGGAAACTACTGTTTAACAAATATTGAAAAGTGAGTGCTATAATTTTATTTAATTACTAAAAGCATTACAACGTTTTTCTACATATGTACATTGCCTTTTATTTTATTAATGTCAACTTTTATCAATACAACTTTATTTAATTTACAGTAATGATTTTTGAACTATGTAGGTAATTGTGCAAAGAACACTTGCCAGTAAAAATTTTAGCCACGCTAAAGGAGGTTGCATACTGGCTGGTTACCTCAAAATTTTGCCCGTCTTTCTTATCATATTCCCTGGCATGATATCTCGTATTCTATTTCCCGGTTTGTAAAGGATTTTTGCAAATCTTATAAGCACGCAAATAATTTTATTTGAGAGATGATTTCGTAAAAAGTTTTAAAATGCTAAAAAACTAGAAATTTGTATTTAAGGCGTTGAATTATTGGAAAGCCTTTTTTGTTTTATAGTAATTCATATATAATTTTGGCATTATTTCCTAAACTTTCGTGCCCAAAATATAGTTATTCTGTATTTTAAAATTTAAAAATAGATATTGTGGGCTGCTCCGACCCGGATGATTGCTTTAAAAAATGTGGAATGCGTTACGGCTGCACTAACATAGCCTATCCTCAATTGGTTTTGAAAATTATGCCAGTTGGTAAGTCACCTTTAATTATAGACTTACAAACTGCTAAAATTTTCACCAATCTTGAACATCTACCTAATTTTCATTGTGATATAGATTGTATTAGTCAATAAAAATCATTGATTTTATAATATATAATAACGCAATTTTTCCAATTTAACAATTTTATAGATCATTTAAACCGTTAGATGGTGCTTTAATAGTTATTTATATGTAAGAATGCACTTTTGTATGCACCACCTCTATAGTTTGAGTTCAAAAGGCTGAACTTAACTAAAATAATATCTTAATGGTTTGTATGTAAGACATAGCCAAGACCATTATAAAAATTTTCTAAACATCTAAATTAGATGCTCAAGTTTGTTGTTAAAAAAATAAAGGAGGAAAGGGGTCAAGCAGTGTATTCCTCTCACGCGTTTTATAATTAGAATTACTTTTATTAAAATCGTAATATTTAATAATCATAAATGCTTTAATCTATATTAGATATCATATAATTGTACCAACAGCTAGTAAAAGCTCTAGAAATTAAAACATTTTAACTATTTATAACATGGTGATATGATTGTACAAGCGGAGCTCCGAAATTAAATTTGATGACATTTAATTAGTGTTGATGCTCGAATTGGTTGTGCTTGTATTGTGCTAAACCTGGTAATAGGCATGTAGGGGTTAAAGTCTACTTTATTACTAAATATGGAGTAAGTTTATAATAACCAAAAGTTAGAGTGGTGTATTATCGTTAAGCATTAGTTTATATATAATAGTGTAGAGGTTAATATGAATAACATTGTTAAAACGTACGGTATTCAATTATCAACTTCGATGTCCCTTGTATATTCAAAATTCAAATTATAATGAAGGGTGTAAATAGTGATATCCAAATAATAAAGGTGCGCCCGTATTCTAATTAGGGAATACTACATTATCCCCCTTCCACTAAAGGCACATATCTCCTACCATTATCAGCATACGAGCACATGCTGCTTAATATCCGGTTACTAACACGGCAGATTAAAGTTGCTATGGTTGCTGGTTGAGAAAGATATAACTAACCGGGCATTTGGCAGATTGGATTGATATAAACCGTGTTATCGAGCAGGGTTCTTTGAAACTATATGGTTTTTATAGCGTATTATTATAATTAGTATTGTTGGCAGCTGACATATAATGCTAATCAATATTTTTTCAATCATGTATTAATTTAAAAAATGGTGATAAAATAATTAAAAACATATTATAAAGAACTTTGCCCCCTCCCTTTTTTTTGTTCCGTTGGTTTGCCCCCCCCCCTATTTTTTACCCTCCTTTTCACTGGAGTAGAGGGGGGTGATTTGCTCCCCCCCCCTTTTTTACCCTCTTTTTCACCGGGGGGGGGGGGGAGTAATTTGCTGCCCCCCTAATTTTTATCTTCTTTTTTATCCAAGGGGGGGGGGGGGGGGGGAGGGGGTGATCCGCCACCCCCTATTTTCTACCCTCTTTTTCACCCACCCCCTTATTTTTTTCCCTCATTTTTACCGGCCCTCCTTATTTTTTATCCTCTTTTTTACCCGGGGGGGGGGGGATGTGATCTGCCACCCCCTTATTTTTAACTCTCTTTCTTAACCGGAGGGGGGGGGGGGAGGGTGATTTGCCCGCCCCCCTATTTTTTACTTTCTTTCTTAACCGGGGGGGGGGGGGTAATTTGCCACCCTCCCTTATTTTTGTCGAGTGGTTTGCCTCCCCCTTATTTTCTACCCTCTTCCCCTTATTTTTACCCTCTTTTTCACCCGGATAGGGGGGGGGGGGTTGATTTGCCCCCTCCTTTTTTTGTCCCGTTGGTTTAATCCTCCCCCCATTTAATTTTCTACCCTATTGGGGGGGGGGGGGGTTTAAGGGTAAAAAATAAGGGGGGAGGGGCAAACCAACGGGACAAAAAAAGGGAAGGGGCAAATCACTGGGAGGGGGCAACGTTATTTATAATATATTTAATTCTTTTATCACCATTTTTGGTTAATATATGATTGAAATAAAACTCGGGCCTTCGGCCCTCGTGGGAAGGGGGAGGGGGGAAGGGAAAGGGAAGAGGGGAAGGGAAGGGCGAACTTTTCTATACTCTGTATAAAAGTAGCATATTTGCTTTGCAATTTATGGGCGAGAAAGGTGGGAAGGGGCTAGAATGACTATAGGGGGGTATTAAATGCAAAATGATTAGTTAATTATTTATACAAATATTAAAACAGAACTAAATTTTAACGTGTATTCGTTTTTTTGCATCTGTGCAAAATGTGTCTTGTCACTTGCGTGGAAAGGGTTTGATTGGATGATCTTAGCGTCAAGGAAAGTAGCATAAAAACCATAAATTACCTAGCAAAATTAATAAGAGCTGTTAAGAACTAGTTCATTTTGAACTAGTTCATAGAACTAGTTCACTTTTTTCTGAACTTAGAACTGAACTAGTTACCTTCCAAAAAATGTGAACTGTGAACTTGAACTAGTTAATTTTTTTTAAGATTGAACTTGAACTTGAACTAGTTAGTTTTTTCAAATTCTGAATTGAACTTGAACTAAACAATATAATTGAACTAGTTCATCACAAATATATTATTTAAAATAAGTTTATAAGAGGAGTTATTGTTTGTATATGCATCAACAATTTGACGTGCATTGTCTTCGCGGTTATTATACAGACATATAGAAACCGCGCATTTTTGATTTTAAAAACACAAAAAAATTTCTTGCTTGTTTTATTGTCAGCCAGCACTTAGTAAGATTTAGCTAATTAATGTGATTTATAAGAGCCTTAATTAGAAAAGATGGATATCAATAGTGATACGGGTATTTTCTCGGAAGTAGATAATATAATAGGAACGAGTATAGAGGTGCATACTCACAATGGTTTTGATTTCTTAGATATAAGACGTGATAATTCTAATAAAGAATTAATTAAAGACTATATTAAACTCAATAATACCTCATTTGATATATTTGATGAATTTCCAAATCTAAAACAAAATTTTTTTTATCAAATATAACGCTTGTCTCCCATCTAGTGCTCCAGTTGAAAGGCTTTTTAGTTTGGGAAAACTTATATTTGGAGATAAGCGTTCTTGTTTATTAAACGATATTGTGAAGGTATAAAAAAAATATTTTTATATTTTATTAAAGCCCAATTAACATCTAATTTCACATGATTTTTATTATAAATTATAATTGTAAATAAAGATTTTAAACATTGTATAGTTGATGCTTTTGTCATATATGAATATTTCCTTAAATTAGATTTTCAAATATATAATTAATAAACTATAAATTTTATTTAAAAATTGGATAGGATTCAAAAAAATAGATTTTAATTCAGGAATTATTTCCTAAAACCCCTTGGATTAGATTTAAACTTTATCATATTTAAAAAATAAACTGAACTTTGGACTGAACTTGAACTAGTTATTTTTGTCAAATTCAACTATTAACTTGAACTAGTTACATTTTTTCCTATATGAACTTGAACTAGTTACTTTAAAAAAATATGAACTTGAACTGATTTTTTCAAATTGAACTATGAACTTGAACTAGTTTGTATCATAGATGAACTTTAACAGCTCTTATTATATTAATATTAATAATATTAAGCATTTAAAATATAATAAAAACAATTAAAAACCTACTTTATTAATGGATAATTGTAAGGGTGGCTTATAAAATCAATTAAAAATTTAGAAACCCAGACAATATAATTAATAAAACTTAATAAAAAACATAAAAAGTTGCAAATATACATAATGGAGAATAATGAATTTAATTGAATAATAGTAATGGACTTGCGACGTAACAAGCAGCGACATGCAATAGCTCCGCTATAGCCTGTTATGACCGTACACCTAAAATGACACAAGTATTGTAAGGATATCTTAAAAAATTTACAGGTGCGAAATTAAAACTTTTTCAACCACATCTTGGCCAAAGGTCATATTTTTGCATTGGTCAGCAGACAGCGGACAGTCTATAAATATATAAGAGTCAAAAAAACGAAAAAAAAAACTTAGTATCACAGTTTGGCCAATGGTCATTTTTTCATTGGTCAGCAGCCAGGATACGGTAAAAGTGGATATAAATTCATAAGAGTCAAAAAAACGAAATAAAAATTTTCGATTCACATTTTGGCTAATGGTCATTTTTTCTATTGGTCAGCAGCCAACGGACGGCCAAAAAGCCATTTTACCAATGGTATTAACAAGAACAATCATGTCAAAAAAACGAAATAAATACTTGGATTCACATTTTGGCCAATGGTCATTTCATTCCATTGGTCAGCAGCCAACGGACGGCCAAAAAGTCTTATTATCAATGGTATTAACAAGAACAGTATATTAATTTAAACTAAAAAAATAAAAAAAAATTTGGCTTCTCTGGGATGTAAACCCACATCAGGAGAGGCATAAGCTTTTGTAGGGGGGGGGCACAGGGACCCATATCATTAGAGGCATAGGCTCTGCTAGGGGAGGGCATAGGGTAATTGTCAATGTTAGCCAAAAAAACGAAAAAAATAATTTCGATTCACATTTTGGCCAATTGTCATTTTTTCCATCGGTCAGCAGCCAGCGGACGGCCAAAAAGTCATAATAGCAATGGTAGTAACAGGAACAATCATAATAGTCAAAAAAATGAAATTCATTGGTCAGCACCCAACGGACGGCCAAAAAGTCTTATTATCAATGGTAGTAACAAGAACAATCAAAAGAGTCAAAAAAAACCCGGGATTCGAACCCAAAAACTAGTTAAATTAATAATAGCAATTAATAATAAAAGTAAACAGCGTCATTCGGTGCAAGACATTTCGGTGCAAGACAAAACATTCGGTGCAAGACACCGAAGAGCGTGACAAGACATCGGAAAATGGAAAGTGAGCCCATAAATTGCATAGCAATTAATATTGATTAGCATTATATGCCAGCTGCCAACTATACTAATACGCTATAATTAAATTTGCTAAAAACCGTATTTAGTTTCAAACAACCCTGCTCGATATCACGGTTTATATCAATCCAATCTGCCAAATCCGGTTAGTTATATCTCTCTCAACCAACTATGGCTGCTAGTGTTAGTTACCGGGGCAGCATGTGCTTGTTATGCTGATGGTAATGGGTGAGATGTATGCTACTACCATAGATTATGGCTTTAGAATTTAAGCAAATTAACAACACTACATTTAATCATCTTATACAAATGGCCAAAATTTTCAAGAATCATCTTTTATTTTTTGAAATATTATATTCGTCAAACAGGAGCCAAGGGATTAATGACAGCTGTTATGATAGCTGCCTTAATGAGTTCTCTGACATCAATTTTTAATAGCGCCAGCACTATTTTTACCATCGACGTTTGGACTCGTATAAGGAAAAAAGCTTCAGAAACTGAATTGCTCATAATTGGAAGGTAAATTATAAGTAAATAATCAACTATTACTGTCGATAGAGTATCTTTTAAGGTTAATTTTAAAGTAAACGTATCTAAGTTTATTTATCCAGATAGGTTATCCATTTCAAAATGTTGGTTTAAAATTTTGTCAAGTTCGTTAAATTTGCAATAACTTTATGAAATGTAAAAGTGTTAAATTTATATACACCTATGTAATGTAGCTAATTATGATAACGTGTAAAAAGCTTTTTGTGAGGTTTCAATATAATTAATGTTTTTTTGTATGGTTCAGGGTGTTTGTGATTGTTATGGTTGTTGTGAGCATCCTATGGATTCCTGTCATTCAAGGTTCCAAGGGAACCCGATTGTTCGATTATATTCAGAGTATAACCTCATTTTTAGCGCCGCCCATTTGTGCCATCTATGTACTAGCTTTAATGTGTCCCAGAGTCAACGAAAAGGTAAAGAACATTCATGCATTTATTAATGCATTCATTCCTACAATGTTTTAGGGTGCTTTTTGGGGTTTAATAATGGGCCTAGCTATAGGTATAACGCGATTTGTGTTGGAGTACTCATACCCCGACCCTGCATGCGGGTCCACTATAGATTTGAGACCACGAATAGTGACAAGCCTTCATTACCTCAACTTTGGAGCTTTGCTCTTTCTTGTTTCAGCATTTTTCATCTACGCCATTAGCATCATGACTGAACCCATCGACCCCAAATATGTTAGCTTTATTTTAATATCAAATGAGAAATGCTTTATTAAAACACGAAATAGTTTGTATACCTATATTTGTATTAAGACTTTAAATATTATATTAAACTTATTCTGAAGTTATGACATAATATATAGTAATTCAAACTAATGTGCTAATGTCTTACTCTAACTACAGCTGAATCGATTAACATTTTGGACGCGGTATTGTAAAGAACCCTTGATAGAAATGCCTTCATCAGATATGAGAGAACAGGAAGATGCAATATTCAATAAAGATCACTTAACTAACGGTATAACCGAAAATGACCAGTACATGACAAGTATAAGAATTTATTATGCATGATACATGACATATCCAAAAATTAAAAATTGAACTTGCTTTTAATCTAAAATGAGTGTTCGTGATCTGATACGTAAACATTGTTTTTTTAATGGCATATACGTATCGTTTATATTACATAATCACAACTTCAAGTACAGCGCCGCGCTTATTATACATCAGGGTAGAACAACCCTAGAGGGGCCGGCCAGACAACGAGTTTTTAAACAATACCTAAGCGTGGATAAGCAATTTATTTTTTGAACTTCAATTGTTTTAATTATGGATTAGGCCCATCCCGATTAAATTAATGCACAATTATTTTTTTTCAGATATATTATGGTATGGAGGATGAATATTAGCCTTATAAATATTTTTTTTTCTGATAGGCCTGCATTCTTAAATGATATCAATTACTAATTTTAAAAGATTTATCGCGCAACTAGTTACCTCCTTTAAAAATTTATTTACATATACAGATTTGCATTAACATATCTAAACCCTAATATTATAAGAGAACTAATAAGTTAATCAATAACACAATATTCTATCCTCTTTATTTGTACGTTAAAATATATCTTAACCTAGACAAGATTCTAGGGTCAAGCCGGCCCTTGACAATTATGATCCACCGCTTGTAGTACCATGTACTTTAGTCTTATAAGATCATAGCGAAAAAGTATCCCAATTCGTTATAATAAAAATAAGAGCTTAATCATTTTTTTTCTTTCAGATAGCAAATCATTTATTTGACGTTCTTGAGCATCTTTAAGATTAAAACAATGTTTGCCATGCTTAACTATACCACCCATTTTTATCTTAAATTGGTGATATTTTCTGGTTTAATGTATTTGTTAATAATTCCTTTTGTAAGTTTTTAACCTTATTTTATATTTTTGATTTAATATAAATTACTAAGATACGTGGTGGAGAAATAACGCGGTCATTAGATTCTGTTGTGGCATACAGTCTGAAGAGGAATTAGCTAGGGAAAAGATGCTAGCTCGCAAGATGAGCATTCAATCCAGAGTAGATTACTTGGAAGAAAAAACATTTTGGAGAAATTTTGTAACTGTTAACGCCATTATTCTAATAATCGTGGGTGTGTTTTTGTGGACTTTTTACGCCTAAAAACTAAGGTTTTAAGTTAAGATCGTTAAAGCTTAATATGACTTACAAAAAACGTGTTTAGTTTGTTAGGCCTATCGTGAATATCTTTTTGTTGTTTTACCATTCATTGTCTAGGCATCCAATGTTTTAATTTTCAGTATGTTGTTTATTAACATGTATAAATATATGATCTATATCAACATATTACATAATAAACATATTCACAAATAAACGTGTTAAATTTTTAAGACTTTTAAAAGTTGATAAAAATTGAATTTAATGACTACATTTAAAAACAAATAACAATATGTTTTAAGTAAAACCATGTTTGTATTAACATTAATATTTTACTGTAGTGTAAATGCTTGTTTTTCAACATTAACTTAGATTTCATTACCAGTAACTTGAAATATTTTGTCGAACAGCTGTATGAATGCAATTCATATATTTTGATCAACATCTATTTGCAGTTGCCAGTAGTGGCCGGTCTCTTTATTTTTTCCAAAATATCTTTAGCCCTTTTTTGCATTCTCTTGTCCAGTCCAAAGTTAATGTAAAATACAATTATAAAATACAATAGTTCAAGGCTATGACCAGATTCAACGAGCCAATCCATGTTAAAGCGAGTGGATGGTCGAATGTTTTCCAAATGTTGTCTGAGTGTTACCGTCAATAAGGCCGGAATGTGACATAAACAATAGAGTACGAAATAAATTATAGAGGAAATGTTACACAATATGTCCCGCTTCCAAATCTTTCGCATCCTAATATGATAATTTCTCTTTCTTTTGAGGGTTGCAGCTTTATCTCCAAACTGTTGCGTTTTGCTGTTGAAATTTAAAACCGTATCTTCGCTAGAACGAGCATTAACTTTATCGTCAATGCTCACATTAGCCTTTTCAAGTTTGTTGGGCAACAGCTTTGTCTTTGCTATATTCATTAAACTATGCCTCATTCGTCTTTTTCTAATGCGTCGGGCGTGGAGAAAGGCGTACAGGGAAAGACTGATGTAAATACCGAAATAGAGGATAAAAAGGCCTGGTAATGCGGATAGTACAATCTCCCGAAAGATATCGTAATAATATAGCCACAAAGGTTCGTGCAACTTCCTCTTGTAAAACATCATGGAGGCATAGCATTTTAAGCCTTGAGAAGTTCTGTTCAAAGTAAGGCCTTCTAGGTATTTGACAAACTTTTTTGCATTTATATTTATAGGACTTTCTTTAACACCACAAAGAGTGCTCGCTATGCAAGACCCGACGTCATACCATACATAACTCGAGCAGCACATTAAGGTAGCTACGAACCAAAATAACAACGGGAGTATTCGTAGGAACTTGTTACTTTGATATTTTGTGCCGCAGGACATAGGAAATTTGAGGGAAACGAATCTATCTGCTAACAGCAAGCACAAGGCAAAGACGCTTGCCTTCGACATAGATTTCAAGGCGATTAACTGATACCGCGACACAAACACCATCCACTCTAGATTGAAGTTGTATGGCGAATGAATTTGCTGTCTTATTTTTTCCCCCAAATAACAAGCGTACATGCAACAGTAGCCCAGGTTAAATGAGACTTGATACCTCATGTAGTGCTCGTTCAAGGTAGCCATTCTACTCGGTGTTTTGTGTAAAAGAAACATACCCATACCGTTGCCCACCATGCCTATTATAATAAGAATTGGACCCACGATGAAGTTGTAAAACGTCCCATAATTCCATAGTAGCTGAGTAGGTTTATATGTAATTGGATTAAGCTTGCAAAAATTGACACTGAAAGAATGTATAGTGGAATTGTAGTGGATCATGGTGAAATAGATGTTGTATGAAAGCCTTTCCTATCGAACGAACGGATTATCTGATGGCTGTTGCTTACCTTGCCTATCAACTAAAAACGTCAATTGGTATTGAAATATTAAAAAACAACAAGGGAATGGTTTATTAAAATAGAGTTTCTGAGTCATCAAAGGGCATGCAATGATTCAATAGCTGTGCGCTACCTGTATATCTTTAAAAGATATGATGTTTGTTTAAGGTTGTTGAATTGTTATTTGCAAAAAATTGATGGTTAAAAATAAGAAATAAAATAAAACTTTAATTTGCCTTAGTTCTGAATGGTGAATATGCAGGGCTTGCGTCCAACTCTATTCCCATCCAACCGATTTTGTTATCCTTCTTAGATGCGCAGTCTTTTCAATTGCTACTGTCTATAGTTATACATATTTTTATTTTAATAACTGTTTAAGTAAACATATTGTTATTTATAGACATGTAGAATTTATCAATGGGGGGACCGTATTAAAATTTTAAGATAATAAAATAATACACCACGCTTAGCTAAATTTAAAATATACATAGCAAATAAAAATCATAAGCACTACTAGTGTTTCGATCTCGTCTCGTATCGGTTTATAAATCTCGGTCTCGTCTCAGAGAATCTAACTTGTCTCGACTTAATTTTTTTATACTTAATTAAAATTTCTTCATATTTATTAAATCATAAATGGCAATTTTTTTTTATTTTTTGAAAACCTTTATTTACAAACTTGAAAATGATTTAATGCGGCATGTCATTTACAATATGAACCAATTAATGAATATAATTTTCTATAGAGAGCGCAATTTAAAAAGCTATAAATAAACTTGAAGTATAAATAATTAAAATTTTAAATTTTAACTTGTAAAATCTTGCTTGAAACTATCATAATTTTGGAGTTGGTTTTTATAGCCGGTTTCCAACCTGACGCCAACCCTCCACTTTTTCGTCCGTGTGCAAAAAGTGGAGGGTTGGCGTCAGGTCGGAAACCGGCTATAAAAACCAACTCCAAAATTATGATAGTTTCAAGCAAGTTTTTACAAGAAAAGGCTAGGGCGTCCTCCACAAACGACGCGCACTGCATACCCCGCCCGTGCAATGTGAAAAATACACTAGGGTCACTGCCCAACTCACAACGAAGGCGGTTAAGGAAATTAGTTGTTGAAAGAATGCGAATAACGTGTTGGAATGTGGGAACGTTGACGGGGAAGAGCATCGAGGTTGCACAAATGCTAAAAAGAAGAAAGGTACACATCGCCTGCCTACAAGAGACGAGGTAACGGAACGAAAGCTCGGGAATTAGGAGAAGGATACAAGCTTTTCTACAGTGGGTCACCAAATCGTAGAAACGGGGTCGGTATCGTTCTTAGCGAATCGTTAAAGGACAAGGTGGTGGAAGTCAAGCGTTGTTCCGACAGGCTAATGTGGGTGGAGATTGCAGATCAAGGGGGCCTTCTAACCGTTATGTGCGCGTATGCTCCCCAAATTGGGTGTATGGAATCAGAGAAAGACATATTCTTCGATTCATTGGAAAAAGAAATACAAGGAATGCGACCCGAAGAAAGGCTAATTATTGGGGCCGATTTCAACGCTCACGTAGGGAAAGATCGTCTCGGGTATGAACGTAATCATGGAGGCTATGGGCATGGTCTGAAGAACAAAGAAGGGGAAAAACTTCTCCAATTATCCCAAGCATATGACATGGCGATCGTTAACACCTATTTTCAAAAACGAGAAGATCATATTGTGACCTATAGAAGTGGGAAGCATTTTAGTCAAATTGACTATTTGCTTATACGGCGAAAGGACTTATGGAGGATCAAGGATTGCAAAGTAATACCGGGAGAAGAATCGCCAGGCAACATCGTCCCCTTGTTGTGGATCTTGATAGAAGAGTATTTACCGAAAGAAGAAAGGTCTATGAACCTCGAATTCGATATGAAAGGCTGAACGATACGTCGACAAGCGAAAAATATCATCAAAAAGCCTCCTCACTCTTGGGTGCAAGGAAGTTGCAAAGAGACGTAGACGACGATTGGGAGACGCTATCTAAGGACCTTAAGGAAACAGAGATTCATGTTCTAGGACAGACCAAAGGAGGCAAAGCTATGAATAGGGAACTATGGTGGTGGGATAAATCGGTTAGGGATTTCATCGAAAGAAAGAAAAATCTATATAGACGGTGGCATAAATCAAAAAAGTCGGAGGATTATCAAGAGTATAGGGATGCAAAGAGGGCCGCAAAAAAGGCCGTTGCAATAGCGAAGAATGCCGCCTACACCGAGATAGCAAACAAACTGGATCATAAAGGGGGCGATAGGCTTATGTACAAATTGGCCAAGATAAGGGAGAAGAAAAGTCGCGATGTCGGAGTTCTTAAAATAGTCAAAAACGAGAAGGGTCAAACCTTATTCAAGCCAAAAGAAGTGATGGAAAGGTGGAAAGGATATTTTAAAGAACTTATGAATATTGCAAATGACAAGGATTTCCTTCCCAAAATTGAGCCGAATATAAGTTTGGTCGAACTCTTTCAGGAGGATGAAGTTAGGACACAAATGAACAAGATGCAAAAAGGAAAAGCAAATGGCCCAGATGGAATCCCTATAGAAGCATTGCTCGGATGTCGTGAAGAAGGAGTCACCACCATGACGAAATTTCTTAACAAGATATTGGTAGAAGAGCGAATTTGTAATCAATGGAGAGCAAGCACGATTATACCCTTATTTAAAGGCAAAGGAGACCCTCAAGACTGTGGCAATTACAAAGGTATCAAGCTAACTTGCCACTCCTTGAAGCTTATAGAAAGGATCTTAGTAACAAGGCTAAAAAACGAGGTGGAAATATCGGCGAGACCCAATCTTAAGACAAATAATGGATAAGTATGGTGAAAAGAGGAAAGACCTACATATGGTCTTTATCAACTTGGAGAAAGCTTATGACACGGTTCCCCGCGATTTAATATGGTGGTGCCTGAGAAAACAAAATATTCCTGACGCATATATACGGCTTATGAAAAATATTTTTGTAGCCTCAAACTCTTGCGTTAGGACGACAGTTGGAGACTCTAAATCTTTTCGGGTTAAAATTGGATTACATCAAGAATCTGCTTTAAGTCCCTTTTTATTTAATATAATTATAGACACGATAACGATGGACATTCAAAAGCCATCGCCATGGTGTATGCTATATGCCGATGATATAGTACTATGCTAGGAAACAAGGGACAAAGTATTCGAAGAAGCCGAAAAGTGGTCGAAGCGCTTAGCTGGATATGGTTTAAAGGTCAACGATCGAAAAACGGTATACATGGAAATGAACGGTACAAGCACCCCATCGCTGGATGACCATCTAAAATACCCCAAAGTAGACAGGTTTACATACCTCGGCTCGATGCTACATCAAGAGGGAGGTTGCACAACAGAAGTCAATGCCCGGATCGAAAAAGGATGGCTTAAATGGCGAAGTATATCCGGTGCAATGTGCGACAAGAAAATGCCAATATGGTTGAAGAGCAAAGCTTACAAATCCATCGTAAGACCGGTGTCACTATATGGAAGTGAAACATGGGCACTAAACACCACGGAAGGCAAGCTATTACAAGCCACAGAGATGAGAATGATACGGTGGAGCTTGGGGTATACTAAGCTCGGTGACGAATGACTTTCTCATGACAAAAATGGGTATTCAACCTATGGCGGACATGATTAACGGAAATCGGCTAAGGTGGTATGGGCATATACTAAGAAGGGACACGGATGACGTCAATCAAAAAGTACTGGACATGGAGGTACCGGGGAAGAGAGGAAGAGGACGACCCCGTGTCACGTGGAAAGAGCAAGTCGATAAAGTTATGAAAACTAAAGAGATTAGTCAAGACATGGCACTCATTCGGTCAAGATGGAAGAAGCTTATCAAAACAAACCCCACGAATCTGGGACCCAATAACTGATAAAGAAGAAGAATAAATCAAATTTACTGTATCTGTCAATTACCAATATACTTTGAAATTTATATAAAAACTTGAGCCAATGAGACCCTTTATTAAGACTGTATAAAGCTCAAACTAGACCCTTTCTTTAACTAATTCAAGCATGGGCGTAGGCAGGGGGGGGGCAGGGGAATGACGAAAAAAAATTTTTTTAATGCAAAAACCCTTAAAAATTAAAAAAATTTACGTTTTGCCCCCCCCCCCCCCCCGAAATAAACGTTTCGCCCCCCCCCCACCTGGCTACGCCCATGAATTCAAGGCTACGTTTTAGTCTATTGATACTACCATCAATTATATATAGCCCATAGAGTTTAGTATGTTTTCTATAACGTTTTAAACTACAAAGTGCGAGTGTATTATACATTTAATAACAATATAAAAATTAATAACTAGTTGCACATATTAGAACGCTGTAAAAACAATGCATTATTATTGGGATAGGAAGAAAAGGTTTTGTACGTATAATGTTATTATAACAAACTTTATTATGATCAAAAAGTTACTATGATAATATAGTTTAAGGTCCAATTTTATATTCCAAAAAATTACACAGGGCTACAAAAAAAACATCCAGCAATTGGATTTATAATTCTAATAGAGAATTTTGCGCTGAACAAAAATCTCTTTATAGTTTTTTCCTAAACTTCGGGTTTTTTTTAGATAAAAGAGGTTGAAGATGCAAAAAATGCCTATTTTAACCTTTTTTGAGACTATATTGCCATGGTATTATTTATTTAGATTATTATTCAGGGCAAAATTATCTATCAGAATTATTCGTCTGATTGCGGGATGGAATTACAAAGTCAATATTGTAGACCTGTTTTATCATCCCTTTTTAACTTAGTTTGACATATAATGCAGTATATGTTCGTGTATTTGTTTTATATTGCACAATTGCTACATTTATAGTATGTTTGTATTTGCCCCCAAGACGCCAAAGAGCTTAACAAAAATTGAGCCCCTTCTCACGCCAAATGGCGCATAAGGTCACGTCATTAGTGTTACGATCTCGTCCCGACTTTTTAAAAAAATTAGATAAGAAATAAAAAGTTCTCCTGTTTAATTAAAAATATATAAGTATTAAAAAATTTAAATGGCAAACTTTTATTTTTTTTGAGAAACTTTAATACACAAACTTTTTAAAAATTTAGCGGAACACAACATCTTATTGACAATATAAAGATATCAATTAATTTATAAAAATAACATTTTCTATGGAAAGTGCAGACTAAATTTGAAAAACTGACCCGAGATCGAGACGAGAATTTTAATGTCGAACTACGACGATACGAGATTATTTCGGCGAGATCTCGGCTTTTTATTGGCCACAGATTTTATTAAATTATAGTGTATTTGATTAGCCTGATTGCCTTTATGATATTAAATGCAAATCAATATGATTGGAAAATATTTGTGTTAAAAAAGCACCTAAGTGTAGTAAATATTATATATTTTTGCAAAAAATTTAAAATTTGGCAATCAATCATTTACTTAAATATGGTTGACCCTTAGGGTATGTGAATAATTTATAATATGTTTATCACATATTTGTATATATAGCATTATTAAATGTTACATTATTTAAGGCTTAGATTTAGTTCTGATGGAATAGTAAATACTAAAGCATATTTGAATTTCGCAATGACTCATTCTGCATGATGCGGAAATTATAAATTGGTAGTCAATCAGTTTGAATAAGCATCCAAATTAAGATAAGATGGCTAAAGATTTTTGAGCACCCGCCTAACGATTTCAAAAATACAATATAAATAGATCAATTCTTAAATCATGAGGTTTCTAGAAATTTTTTTGCGTGAGGTATACTATTTTATACCTCACAAATTTTTGAACCTTAATAAGACATTGTGTGAATACATAGTTTTATCATAAGCATTACTTTTCACATTATAAGATGGGTTGGAAGGTGCATTCAAATTTACTATAATTTCTATAATTTTGCAATATAAAATAAATACCCGAACCTATACTGTATTTGATAAATAATTATTTAATGGCAAAGTTAGTTAAAATTTTAATTAATTGAAATATATATTTGATTATAATGATTTTTGTCATAAATTAAAATACCTGCATTTTAATTGAAAGTTCAAAACCTGATATTCTTAATCCTATAATAATGTTGCATATTTTGTTGTTTTAGAACGCTGTAATATGTGCAATTAATTATTAAATCTGTAAATAATAATATTATCATTTAAAGTCACTCGCACTTTGTGGTTTATAACGCTATATTAAACATGCAATAATGGGCTATAATTGATGATGATGATATCAATGGACTCAAATGATTGTCTTAAATATGTTAAGATCTACTTGAAGCTTTAGCCAGGGTTATTAAAGGGTCTCAATTTGCTCAATTATGCAACTAAGTCAACTATAAGCGAACTCATGATTTTCTAAGGCTATTTATAGTTGACAAACAAATTTAATACAAATGTTATATGCTAAATCAATTTTTCATACTTCAAATTTATTTATAGTTTTTTTAGTCTGCACTTTTCATAAAAAAATTATTTTTATGATTTAATTCATATTTTTATATTTTCAATGAGATGTCGTGTCCCGCTAAATCTTTACAAAGATTGTGTATTAAAGTTTTTCAAAAAATATAAAAGTTTGCCATTTGGATTTTTAAACACTTATTTAAAATTTTTGATAAAACAGGAGAAATTTTTATCCGTATATATTTTTTTCAAAGTCGAGACGAGACGAGACCGAGTTTTTCTAGACGAGACGAGATCGAGATTTTCACAATTGCTCCGAGACGAGATTTTGCTTTCGAGACTGAGACTAGATCAAAACACTCGTTATGGATCTTAAAAGAAAAATATTTCCCGAAAGAAGAAGGGTTTATAAACCTCGAATTCAAAACGAAACACTACGTCGGCAAACGATAACTACTATAAAATAGCGTCGCTTTTGAGTGCAAGAAAGTTGCAAAGAGAGGTAGACGACGTTAACTGAAGATCTAAAAGAAACAGAGAATTAGGTTCTAGGAAAGACAAAAGGAGGCCAAGCATGAATAGGGAACTATATAATCGATTAACGATTTTATAAGAAGAAAGAAAATTCTATCTAGACCATGGCATAAATCAAAAATATCGGGGAATTAACAAGAGAAGAGGGAGGCAATTAGAGGCGCGAAATAGGCAGTGTAATAGCGAAGAATGCCAAACTGATATGGCAAAAAACTGGATCATAAAGGGGCGACAGACTTATGTAAAAAATGGCCAAGATAAGGCAAAAAACGTTTAGGGTTTCGATCTCGTCTCTGTCTCAAAAGCTAAATCTCGCCTCGTTTTAAGTACTATTATGAGAATCTCGATTGGGTCTCGGTTTGAAAATCTCGGTCTCAGCAATAAATCTCGACATGTCTCACTTTTATAGAAAAAAACTCTACTATTTTAATTTTTATCATGATTTATTTGATTTATTAAATAAATATTGAAAAACCTTGCCAATAAAAACGGCGCCCCATTTTTTTATTCAAAAACCTTATAAACGTGTCGTTTGCATATTTGAACTAGCTAAGACCATTAGTTAGCATTGGCTTTTAGATAAATAATTTTATAAAATAGTTGTAGCCCTTTAACCTTCATCATTTCATTCTTAAGAGTTTATTGCATGTCTATTATAATGTTATAGAAACTTAAAAAGTACGAGTGGATATTTTTATCAATATTAATAACATAAATTGCACACATCAACGTTGTAAAAACAGTAATAAAAGTAGCATTATTAGTGATGAGTTTTGAGTTTTTAAATAACTTGCACATATTGAATACTATAGCAGGTACTTTTATATTCAAAAATTAAACCATTATTATAGGGTAGGCCCTATATTATGTCCCAAAATATTTACTTATTCGTTTTTAATTAATTCAACCACAAATTATTTTTTTAATATAGCTTATGCAAAATCGAAATTTCAGTGGATTAGAGTCCACTTGCCAACCCTATCTTCATAATGTGAAAAATAATGCAAATGACAAAACAAAAGTATAATGTGATTTATGACTTGAGAATTTAGATGTACTAAGAGTTCAGGATTAACACACTCCTGGTAGTATCGTGATATAAATAATGCATATGACCGGCAGAAAAGTCGCTAGGGTTCTCAAAAAATCTTTAACCGTCGCTGCCAAATTTATATAATAATTATGATTAATTAGCCATCAATTTAAAATATCTTCATAGGAGAGGATGTTGTAATTGTTGCGAAAGTTGAAGCTGCTTTAGGAATATTCATTAATGCATCAAAAACTCATTTTAAATCTGATGTTTATAACATATTTTAATGGTAAGAATATAAAAGCAACAAATATATTGAAAAATATACATGTCTTGGGGGCTCTCATATTTTATTCAACGAGCTAAAACTATTAAAATTTGAATTAAACGCGGCTACTTGGTTGTGGTAAATTAATCAATATCCAAAGTGTTCTCAATATCAATTTATATATCTTAAATGTGAATTACAAAATAAATGATGCATAAATAAATTTACTTTATTATGATTATGATAATCAATTAAAAAATTTAATGGCCGAGATCTCGCCAATAAATCTCGCATCGTCTCTCTCGAGGTTGAAGTTCTCGTCTCGATCTCGACTCAATTTTGAGAGTTTGTCTCGTTTTTTAGAGACCAGACGAGATCGAGATTTTTCTTTGTTTTCCGCATCACTTAAAACGTCGTGATGTCGGAGGCCTTTTAATAATTTAAACTAGAAGGGTTAAACCTTATTCAAGTCGAAGGAAGTAATAGAAGGATATTTCAAGAAATTTTAGAATATTGAAAATGACAAAGATTCCCTTTTTGAGATTGAGCCAAAAATAAGTATGGTAGTACTTTCAGGTGCATGAAGTTAGGACACAAATAAAAAAGATGCAAAAAAAACTAATGGCCCAGATGGAATTTTTAGGGAAGCATGGATCAAATGCCGAAAAGAAAGAGTTACAATCATGACGAATTTCTTTAACAAGATATTGGTAGAAGACCTAATTTCTAATCAATGGATAGCAAGCAAGATACTCTTATTGAAAGGCAAAAAAGATCCTTAAGAGTGTGGTAAATATATAAAGCTAATTTGTTAGTCCTTGAATCTTATGGAAAGGATCTTAGTAACAAGGTTGAAAAACGAGATGGATATAGCGAAAATCAATTTGGATTTATGGCCGGCGAATCCACAGTCGACCGAATCTTCGCTCTAAGATAAATGATGGATAAGTATGGAGAAAAGAAAAGAAACATACATATGGTCTTTATCGACCTGGAGAAAGCATATGACACGGTCGCTCGCGATAATATGGTGTTGCTTGATAGAACAAAATACCCCTAACGCATATGTATGGTTAATGATAACTATTTATGAAGCCCCAAACTCTGGCGGAACGATAGTTGGAAACTCTAAACCTTTTTCGGATTGAAATTGGATAATATCAAGGATCTGCTTTAAGTCTCTTTGTATTTAATAAATTCTGAACACGATATCTAGAGACATTTAAAAATCTCCTTGGTGTATGCTGTATGCCATTGATATAGTACTATGCGGAGAGACAAATTACAAAGTATTCAAAGAAGCCGAAAAGTGGTCAACGCGCCTATTTTGGTTTAAAGGTAACAATATAAAAAAACGGTATCAAATGTACATTACAAGCACCCCATCGCTAGATGACCATTTAAAGTACCCAAGTATACAGGTACATACTTCAGCTCGATGCTACATCAAGAGGGATGTTGTAAATGAAGGCAATGCACAGACAAAAAAATGGCTTAAATGGCGGATTATATCCGGTGTAATGTGCGATAAGAAAATGTCAATATGGTTGAAGAGCAAAGCTTGCAATTCCGCCGTAATACCGGTGTTCCTCGATGGAAGTGAAACATGGCATTCAACACCACGGAAGACTTATTACAAGCCACGGAGACGATGGAGCATAGAGTATATTAAGCCCGACAATATTATGAATGACTTTCTCATGACTAAATGGGTATTCAACCTACGGCGGACGCATATCGAAAATCGGCTAAGGTGACCTCGTGTCACGTGGAAAGACAATCGGACAGAGTTATTAAAACTAAGAAGATTAAATAAGACATGCCACTTACCGGATCAAGATGGAAAAAACTTATCAAACAAACCCCTCAAATGTGGGACCAGATAATTGATAGAAGAAGAAATAACAATCATAAATCGCTTAGCAATTAATTATGTGCAGATGCTAATTTAAAAAAAAAGTTGATTTCTATGGAAGTGAAACATGGGCATTAAATACCACGGACGGAAAGCTATTACAAGCCACAGAGATGAGAATAATACGGTGGGGCTTGGGATATACTAAGCTCGACCATATAACGAAGGACCTGCTCATGACAAAAATGGGTATTCAACCTATGGCGGACATGATTAACGAAAATCAAGGTATGGGCATGTACTAAGAAGGGACACGAATGACGTAAATCGAAAAGTAATGGAGGTACCGGGCAAGAGAGGAAGAGGACGACCACGTGTCACTTGGAAAGGGCAAGTAGATAAAGTAATGAAAACAAAAGAGTTAGTCAAGATATGGCACTCACCCGGTCAAGATGGAAGAAACTAATCAAAACGAACCCTACGACTGTGCGACCAAATAACTGATAAAGAAGAAAGAGGAATGTATTGAGAAAAACATATTGTCACGCCTAATTGACATAAGAATTTGGGCCTTGCCAAAGATTACATTAAAAACAAAACGATCCGAACAGTTTATAAAAAAATGTGGATGTAGTTTTTTTTACAAAATATCTTAATCTATATAATATTAATATGAAAAAATTTTTATGGTTTTTCAATGATGTATTGGTGGATCAAAATATTAAGCCCCTGTCATGACCTCCACAACCATTTGGAAGGGTGTCATGGGGGCGTGAAGAAATTTGTATAGCAATCAATATCAATATATATAGTTTTAAAGTTTATAGAAATTTGGAATCCAAAACAAAAAAAAACAAAATAGATTGTTTTTTATTTTTAGATTCTAATTGTAATTATATAAAATTATAAACTTATTTCCTTAGAATGTCATTTAGTTTTTGTTATTATTCATTAATTGAAATTTTATGTTTTGCCCCCCCCCCCCCCAATTAAACTTTTAAACGTTTCGCCCCCCCCCCCAATCCAAAACCTGGCTACGCCCAGCTTATATTTCATCTATGTTACGCCATCATCATAAAGTTGCAAAATATTTGCAAATGAACTAAAATAATAATAATACACCTACAAATTTAGATTTGATTTATAATTTATTGAAAGCAGTAAAATAGAATGATGATCACAATAAACAATGTAAAAAAATAACAATAGCAAGTATAAAATTTTGTTGTAGATATTGGATTTTATTAAATAAAACTATCCAAAGATTTTTAGTATCAATTTTGCTTTAATTAAGTTTGCAGTTATAATTTTGCTATGCTTTTAATTATAAAATATGATACAATTATAAAGCTAAACACAATTTTTAAAATCATAGTAATAGCATTATCGTAGTTTCAGGATTCTGGCGTTTAGGCATTATGCTCAGGTATGTACTAAAAATGTTTAAAATGTTGAAAGAGATTAATTTAAAAAATATCTTAAAAATGAGTCACCGATTAATAAATTTCAAAAATTGGTTAAATTTTCCCTACGTCATTATTAAGCGCTTAATAAACTTGTCTCACCAAAACTTAACTATAAATCGCTCAATAAATCTCTTACATTTTTGACAAATCTTAACATAAATGGCTAAATGACTATCCAAGAAAGTTCTCCATTATCAGGCTATAGGATAGGCCTACGCCTTGGAAAATAAGGACATCCCTTACCCTCCCGAATAAACAAATTTAGGTATTTGAATCGCTTAAAAGTTAAAAAAGTTCGTATTAGCTTGATACTTGAACCCTCAGGCCTTAACGGTTAAATGCGTCCTGTCAGGCCTTTACATGCATAAGCTTTTTCGTATTTTTACACTTAATTATAATCCCATAACCCATGCCACCAGGCTAAAAATATAAGGCTCTCTTAAATATTTTAATCCCCAGATTTGCGTCCTCTTTTAACTCTTATGAAAAGTAGCGTTGACCTTTTTTAAAGAATTAGGCAGAAGACTGCCGTCTTATAAATATCCCACCCATTTTAATTAAAACAACCTATTGCAATTTAACTAGCAAAATTTAATTTTAAATTTGTTTAGGATTTTTGACTCATTCAAAGAGGAAAGTGATGACAAATTACTTATATATAACATTCTCCTCATATTAATATATCATAATTGTAATATTTTGAACTCTATTATAAGCAAATATATATCAAAAAAAAATCATTTGTTAAAAGTCAATAAGTTCACGTTTATATCTATACCCGATTGCATACTCTAATGCTTTGCTGACTTGTCTATCTAGTATTTTAAATAAAAATATAATATGGGAGTAAATAGCCATAAAAATTCAAATCGCGTTTAAAAAAAAATAAAAATTATTTTTTCAATTTTTTTTGTTGGAACGGAATTTTAAGGTCTATTTTTAGTATAAGAAAAAAATTCAAACTGAAAAAATAGTTTTTTCACAAATTAATTTAAAAAAAAACAAAAACCCTAAAAAATGCCCGGGGCAAGTCATAGCCCCTTTCGGGGGATAGATTATCCCTTACGTTTTCACTTCCTATTGGTGTATGCTAACTCAAACTAATAAAAGATTGTTTTATTTTAAAAAATCATAGGGAATGCAACTGTAATATGGTTATATTTTACATAATACAAATAAAAAAGGGTCAAGATGATAATCTGATTTATGTACCCACATAAGCCAAATTCTGCAATGGGAAAAATCTTGAAATAGTCTATTAATATTCCAAATTACACTAAGATAAATCATTATTAAACAAAATTATTGTTTTTTAAATCTTGACATTTGTCTACGCAATGAAAAATGGCTAGCACTAGCCCCTCTCCGACTAGCACCTACCCCTATTTTTATAAACAATTAATAATTCAACATGTTATATTGCAAATAGAAATTTAATTATTAGACATTTTTTGTATAAAAAATATCTTTTTATAAAACAGAATTTAAATTAGTCCAAAATATACAGCCAAAAAAATTTTATGTTCAAAATATAAAATTTTGTCAAGGCTACTAATAGCCCCGAAAAATCGATTTTCCTCTATAAAAATTTTAAATTTTTTTTACCTATACCTTATAAAAAAATACACATATGGTTTAAATTTTAATTATAAATCATTATTATTTCAAAAAATAATTACAAAGATATTTTTAACCCCGGGCTACGACTAGCCCCGGTCTCCCCTATCTTTTTATTTTCTTAAGTAGGGAGAAACTTGGAAGAATATAATATTTTTTGTGTAAATATTTAAACCATCCACCCTTGAAAATTATTAAACTTCTACTAGATGTGATTAGTATATACACAAAAATTAAAAAGATGGCGTTGAGCCCTATTTATAATTAATGCATCGTGCTATATGTTTGATGCCTTTATTATATTTATTGAAACAATGCCCTAATTCTGGACAAAACAAATATTTGATTAAGTTTTGGATTATCTGCTGATCTAATAACTTAAAGGCTGATTAAATAGGTCTGTTAAAATACACCCAGCTACCTATTGAGAAAGTCCATATTATTTACTATATATGGACTAAACTAAGTAGTTTACATATAAAAGTAGGTACTATACCCTTTAATTACATTGCTTAATTATAACTATAAAAAATTAATAAAAATTATTTATCATTCATATTTATTGTAAGATTTTAACCGATTTCAATTAATGTTTAATGAATATTGCTGTTAAATTAATTTTTACTTATATTATAATAGAATAAGGTGCGTAGCCTGAAGTTGAGCTGAAAGGAGAAGGCAATAATAGGTATAAGAGGGGCACAATATTTATTTTTTAAAAAATTTAACAATATACATTAGCAAATATGTTTAAATAGTATTTAGGGGACGCCTGGCAACGATATTAAAAGATATCTGCCAATTATATTTAAATAACTCATATTCTACACTCAAAAATAAAACCTTGTAGCCTTATAGCATTTACCTTTCAATAAAAATGTAGAAATAAATTTAAAAAAACGATTGATTTGTAAGTATAAGAATATTTAAAGAATTTATACTTGTTAGGTGGTGCAACTAAGTTAGTTTAATTATGAGTACTAAATAGAAGCCACAAAAATTTATGTTCATCAGTTGATTAAACTAAACGATAATCATGTAATAATTTTCAAAAATATTGATGTTACAAATAGCAAAGCATCTCACGCGTGATTTAAAGTACATGTGATTTCTACTTGATACAACCTAAAAATTTTATTGCTTTGTAACATTTTTCCTATAAAAAAGTGTGACTTGCAAAACATTTTTTGGACAATTTAAAAAATTTATCACGTAAGAATAAAAATGCTTAATAAAAATAAAAAGAATTATTTTTAAATTTTACGAACCTAAATAATTAATTACAGCTTTGGCCTTATTAAAAAATAACTATTATACATTTAAGACTAAAAATTGCCAATTTTACTGATAGTTAATTAGTTAATTGCACATTAGTTTAGGATTTTAAACAAAATATTTAAACTTACATATATCTTGGGAGGATATTATGAAATCTTGCAAGAATATTGGAACCTAATGAATAATTAATTAGTAATTTGTAATATAAAAACGGCTTTTTCATGTAACAAACTTTGTCATTATTTTTTATCCATATTCAATCTAAAAATCGATATCTAGTAGTAATTTGAATCGAGAGACTGATTAAAATGTCAATTCTTAAATTACTTAATGCATTTTTTTCTTATCAGGAACATTATAGTTTTATGAATTCTCATTGTGTGATAACAAATTAATGAAACATGTCTTCTATTGATTTTTCCAAAAAAAATAATTTTTACAAATATTAGAATATCAATAGTTTACTAACTGGGTTTTAAATGAATTTTTAAATCAATATATATTTTATAAATATGTTTGTAAACATTTTAATTTATATTTACAATACTATTTAGTTTTGTATTTCTTTTATTTATTAAATCTTTAATTAACTTTGACCTTCAAAAGCAAGAATGTTCTAGCTAGTTTCTAAATTATTTTTCTAAATTTAATATTCAACATTATTTTGCGTATTTAAATTTAAGTAATAAATTTGTTTGTTTAAACATATAATGCGCCTATATAGCCAGATAAACTGCGAAACAGTTGTTAAAAAATAAATAGTATATTTAACTAGTTGTATTATAATGGGATATAATTAACACTCCGTTGGTTAGGTGGGGTCAATGAGGACCCCAAGCGGTTTCTAAATGTAGTACAAATTAAGTTAGTGATTATTATTATTTCATTTTTTCAGTAGCTTAATAAAATTTATCCTAAAATATCTCTGCAAAATTTGGCCTGTTTTTATCATATAGTTTTTAAGAGACAACGTTAACCTTCCACAATATGAAACAAAAAAATTTAAATATTTTTTTTGAAATTTTTATCATAAACCATTATTCTTAACCTATTTGTAAAAATTTCTTCTAAACATTTTCTTTTATTTGAGATATTTAAATTTTAGACTCAGATTTTAACATGTTTATTTTTCCTCGTGGTATTTCAAAATTTTCCTGTGCACTTTGATATTTAAACATATCTAACATTAAAAAGTGCTATATATTTGATATTTTTTGTCTGAAGATGGTATATAAATATAAAAAGATAAAAAATTTTCAAGTGGTCCCAAATAAATAAACATTAAATATTAGTTTGAAGAGTTTATACTTAATAGTTAATATTATAGTAGCTTAGAATTTAATAGACTAATTACTAATGTCTGTTTATAATGTGTATAAAGTAAGTAACCATAGACTAATAGACTGCTCATCTCTTATATAATCACGCATCAAAAGTGTTGCCAAAAACGACCGTCATTTTGATAAGTGAAGTAGAGTTTGTAATAGCTATGGATTGTATTGGACAATAATCATTGATCTTATAACATGAAACAACCCATTTTAATCATTAGCGATTTTAAACATTCATCAAACCATATTAATTGGCCAAAATTCATGTTTCACTCTTCAAAATGGCTGCCAAAATGTGGAACACTTTTTAAAAGGGAATGTGCAGTCTATTAGTCTATGTAAGTAACTGAATTAACTTTATTGTAAATTTAAAACAAATCAAATTTGATATTAATTATGCGTAGGTTTTTTTGCAATATTGACTGTTTTTATAGCCTTATATGATGTTTGATTTAAGACTATATGAAGCTTATTTTATATTCTTAAATTCAACCTTATACGATGTATTTCTATTTTAAAAATTTAAAACTAAGTTGAGCAATTACAATAAAAATCTTTGTCTCCAAAAATAAAAAGTCAAAACTTCCTTAAGTTTGGACAACTCTATTTTTTTTGTTTTGAGGTTTTTATGCCAAATTTTTTATATTTATAGTTCCAACCTAATATATATGATCTTATATTAAATTATAAAATTGGGAGAGAAAAAATTGTTTTGCATAAATATAGTCACATAGGGGAAAATTTTAGGATTTGACTAATTGCAATTATAAAATTGTGACCACTTGTTCAAATACCCAAAGAACATATCAATTTACAGATAAGAGTTAAAGTATTATGCTTATAAAGTTTTAAAAGTTTATATCATAATACAACAAAGTTATAGCTATTTAAAGTTTGGGGTCATCATGACTTTCCATCCGTGTTAGGATTTTGACCTGACCAATGGAGGGTTAATAAAACATCACTTATCAACAATAAAGATTTATTTTGCCATTTAATTCTTTATTTCACAAAGGTTTTTAGCTAAATTAAATACAGACGGATGTTTTTAATTGTTTTGAAGTGCAAATGGTTTTTAACTTTCCCAGTAAACAATTTAAAAATGATTGATTATAAAATGTATCCTTAATAAATTACAAGATTATTGCTATGATATTTTGCAATCACTCTAATTGCTATTTTTAATCTTACAGGAAATGTTATGTATTCCGATAGATGATATCCTGCCATTTCGTAATTATAATGATACTTCCTCTAGACCCCTTGCACTCAAATAAAAATAAAGGCTTCCCTTCATTATTGGTTAAAGCTTGATAAGTCATTGTTCCTTATTATAGGAAAGTTATAATAAATTGCATAGCACTTGTACGTTTTTAATATATAACTTGTGAATATGTTAATATCAATTGCCTTTCTAATGGCTTCTTCATGCATAATACATAAAGTGTATCCTACAAGCAGGGCAAACTAGCGAACTCGGCTCTTTTTCAATTAAAATTTATCTAATTTATACCCTTTTTATCACTTTTATATAAATCTACAATATTTCTGATGCCGCATAAAGTAAAATATGTACCAAACAGTTTATATTAGGCACTTGCGAATACAACCGAATTTTAGATTACTTGGTTTTATAATATAATAAATTTGGTTCAACTAATGTTTAAATTTGAGCCCGAGGTTTTATTAATCGATATTATATATAATAGCCGGTCGGAATGGTGAGCAAAGCGGGTTTTAAAATATCAAAACGAGTTTGTGCCAGGCTAAGTATGGGTCCAAAATTTTGTGTTGGCAGACCTTGGAATGCAGCTTTTTACAAATTATAGTTAGATCAACGCTTCCAAGAGAGGCCTAGTTGCGTTCCTTAGATCTAAATTTAACTGCTAAATTATTAATAACCCATTACTTTTGTATGATCTTACATCTCCCTGCAAGTAATACTCGGTAGGGCAAGGCATATTCACCAGCCAAACTGATTTCGATTTACAACTTAACTGAGATAATCTATTTATCCAGTAATCAGTCTAATATCCTAATGTGGCTTCTAATTAAGCGTCTTTTCATTGATGTCAGCAGACATCCTATTGCTAATTCACGCCATCTATAATCTAAGTTTAAGGAACCAAGTGTCAATGTAAATTCACAACTCTTTCTTCATATTTATGAAATACTAGATGAACCTGGCAAACGTTGTTTTGCCATTTACCAGGGTGTATTAAATTTTGTTGGAATTTAGGCCATATATGATGATAAAGCGATTATTGAAGTAAATATAAAGTTTGATGTCTGTTGCGTCAATTACTATTTTGCTCGCGGCATATTACTTATGTCTTGAAACTTAATTGACTCATTTACATTACCTTACCACTTCGCGACGTTAATGGACCAATCACATGTTCCTCGCGGATTCACCACTAAATGTAATTGATTTATTCAATTAATTCGCGATTATATAAAGGCGTTTAAAACACTTCTTTATACTCTTCGAACTCTTTTATTTTCCCTCACTTTATTATATACCTTCAATAAAGAGTCTCTCCTTTCCCAATATGTCTATATGTTCTACTTCTATTGTTCTATTTCCGTATACAGTGCAACGCGTACGAATACTCAAAAACTACTGGACCGATTTGGCTCAAACAAATCTTAAAACATGCTCCGGAGTGTTAGGAATAAACTGTGAAATTTTGAGCCAAATCGGTCTGGTGGTTTTCCAAAATTGGTGGCGGCATATATACACACATATATACATAGTTTCATTTTTACATATAGGATAAAAGCAACTTTGAATGCTATCTGATTTTAAATCTCATCTTTCTTTATTAAATGGGAACTTTGGAATTTACATTCCTTGTTTAAGAGATGATGCAGTTGGAATAACATTTTTAATCACTTAATATAAAACCTTTTTTAATACTGTATTAAAAAATCGGCCACTTTTAATTTTTCCTTTATTATACAAATACAAATCTCAAGCCTAATGCTAAGATCATTTTGGAATTCTGTTGTTAATTGGGCAAATATTTTACAGCTTTTCACCATTGTTCTAATCCAGGGCGAGGCTAACAATATCCTCAATTATAAAGAATTAAACAACCGAGTCCTCTTCCGTTGGTTTAGAGCCTTTGACCCTATTTTGAAAGAAAGTCCATTACAGAATCTATGAAAGGTTGTTATTCAAGGCATATATAATTACTATTTAAATTTGCTGATCAAATATAAAAATGGAAATAATTGGATTCATTAAATAAGTAATAGGTTGTCTATGAGGCCATCACTTTCATAAAATTGATAGTTAATCTTAACTAGCACACGTAAACAGTTAAATCCTTTTATTCCGTTTCATGAAATGTCACAACCTATCAAAATAGACTAAACTTTTTTAATGAAAAGTACATACAAGGATTACTATAATTAAAAAAATAGTAAACGTGTTCTATCCCAACTTTTTGATAAATTTATGTATTGGTACGGTTTTTAATGTTTACCGCGTGTGTGCATAATGTAATCCCGTTTAATTAATGAATTATACTATCTATGTGTATTTAATTTAACAAAAAAATAAAATAAATAATTAAAGAGGTGGGAAGGGGGAGGGGGAAAGGGGAGGAGGGGAAGGGAAGGGGTGAAGGGAAGGGGGAACGAAACTCATCTATACTCCGTATAAACGTAGCATATTGATATGCAATTATGGGCGAGAAAGGTGGGAAGGGGCGAGAATGCCTATAGGGGGTATAAAATGCAAAATGATTAGTTAATTATTTATACAAATATTTAAATTTTATCAATGGTATTAATAAGAACAATATATTAATTAAAAAAATGAAATATGCCCTCTCCGGGTATCGAACCAGCAATTCAGAACGTTGGAAGGACAACGGACGGACGGACAACAAAAAGCGAGCCCATAAATTGCATAGCAATTAGTAATCATAAAAACGTCCCGAAAAATTGAACGTAGAGTAGGTATGTATGACATTGTACTTACCTCTGATAATGAATATACGGAATGGATTTTGTAGTGTCATAAAAGTGTCAAGCCAGCGAGGGGTGATAATTGGGCGGGATGGATACAGGTGGGTACACACCCTAGGGGGTGGCCTTTCAATACTGATTTAGATGAAGGTAAGCAATTTGCGGAAATTTACTTGATGTCTTAATTTTACGAACAATAAGTGGCAGGGAGATTGATCTACTATTAACCACCATCTATTAATTAAAAAAGGGGAATGCCCATCAATCTGGGATGACAAATAAATGTGCCTGCCGTAGATAGTGCGATGATTTTCCATGATAAGTTTATTAATTATTATATTACAGTTTGGAGACAGAGAAGTGATATGGAGGGAGGTTGTGTGTGTGGTGGCGGATTAGATTAACATTGGCAATGAATTCGTTTTATGAGCGCTTGTCGTCGCCCTTTTGTCACTCACTGCTGCACTGCTAAACTAACTAGTGAGGGGGGGGGCACAGGGACCCATATCAGTAGAAGCATAGTCCCTTGTAGGGGGAGGGCAAAGAGAAATTATCAATGTTAACCTAATATAGCAACTCAAAAAACGAAAAATAACGATGACATTGCAAATATAAGATACGTATTACGCGTTACAAAAACTCCTAAATCTTTTGCTAAAATTATAGATTTTTGTATAGTATAAAGCGTATAAGTTAATTAATAGGATAATTGACGGAATAAGTTAATTTATTTAAAAAAATCCACAATGAGTTAGAACCTAATTACATAATATATTGACTTTTAATACGTAAATTGAGTTCATTTGATTTAGGAGTTATTATAATTATTAATAAAAATTCCTTTTTAATCTGTTAAATGCCTTGGGGTCAAGGGACCCATCTCCCTTAGTAACCTATCATTTTAAACAATTATCACTACTTTTCAATAGAGTTGTTAAATTGCTAACTTTCTTCAACTCCAGCTACCATCTGCTAGAGTTTCTGCTCGGCCCTCGAGCATTTTTATAGGCTACTGTTTTGCCTAGTGCACCGAACACCGAGCACATATTGTGCTAACGCGCATATTAAGCAACTCAGTGTGCGTGCTCGCGTCTGGAGTTTGAAGTTAGCAATTTAACAACTCTACTTTTCAATATAAATCTTGAAAGAAAATTATTTCGTTCAAACAATTTTGATCTTTTTTTATCAGCTGGGCTGCCTGTTTTTTAGGTGACAATTAAATACTTTCGACCAAATGTACCACCACATTGTTTCCTGATTAATGTGACAAACGAATTTATATCTATCAAAATGTATTTTTTGACATTTTTTCTACTAATAATTTTTGGAATTATCCCATTGCAATACTTTTATTACTTTAGTTTATACATAAAAATTTTATTTAATTAATAACAAAATTAAGTCAGTATTCGAATAGGCGAGCCATAATTTGAATTATGACTATAGACTCAATTTAAATCATGCGCACATGTATAGTATAAACAAGATATTAAAAAAACGAAAAAATTCCCAATCAGACCTTGGCCATTGGTCATTTTTTCCATCACTTTGGCCAGTGGTCATTTATTCTAATGGATAGCGGACACCAAATAACTAGCCTATAATTGTAATCTAGAAAAAAAAATCGATTTTAATCTCATTTTGGCCAGTGGTCATTTTTTCATTCAGTAGCCAGGACAGGTCAAAAAGGATATAAATACATAAAAGACGAAAAAAAACTAAAAAAAATTTCGATTCACACTTTGGCCAAGGGTCATTTTTTCATTGGTCAGTAGCCAGGACAAGGTCAAAAAGGATATAAATAAATAAGAGACGAAAAAAACAAAAAAGAAATTCCGAATCACAATTTGGCCAAAGGTCATTTTTTTCATTGGTCAGCAGACAGCGGACGGCCAAAAAGTCATATTATCAATATTAACATTAACAATATATTAATTTAAAAAAAAACTAAAATTTTTTTGCCCTCTCCGGGTAACGAACCAGCAATTAAGAATTTGCCCTCGCCGGATTGAACGCACATTAGTAGAGGCATATGCTTTTAAAGGGGGATGGGCACAGCAACACATATCAGTAGAGCATAGGCCCTTCTAGGGGAGGGCATAGGGTAATTATCAATGTTAACCTAATATACCAATTTAAAAACCAAAAAAAAAATTCGCAACATAATTTGGCCAATGGTCATTTTTTCATTGGTCAGTAGCCAGGACACGGTCAAAAAGTCATATTATCAATGGTATTAACAAGAACAATATATTAATTTTATTAAAAAAAAATTGCCCTCTTCGGGATTCGAACCCACATCAGTATAGGCATAAGCCTTTGTGGGGGGGCACAGGTATCCTAAGCCCTTGTAGGGGGGGGGGCATAGGTAATTATCAATGTTAACCTAATATAGCTATTCAAAAAACGTTATTAGTGTAAAAGACCTTCCATATATGTATTGATGGAATCTTTTTACTCCATGTGTGCTTGGATAGATATGGGGGCGGGAGTGGAAGAGATGGAGAAAGGGAGAGAGAGATGTGTTAGTAAACAGCGCGTGTGTAATATGAACTCTAATGAACTCCTTTTTCCAGACATAGTGGGACGAATTTTGATAAGGAAAAGGGGTTTTCGCAAACGCGTATAAATTTGAGTATAAGGGAGATATAAAATAAAATAATGAACCTATAGATGAAACTTTAATCTACACGAATATATCACTATTTTTCGCAATATTAAAAACGCCGTGGCAATATAGCCTCAAAAGGCTTAAAAAGATCATTTTTAACACTTTCAACCTCGTATATCTAAAAAACTGGTAATCGTAGAAAAAAACTAAAAACATATTATTTTTTAGCGCAAAATTCTCACAGAATTAATGGTCGGATGATACAATCACAAAGTCAATATTTTTATAGCTGTGTAATTATAGTTTGTTATTATCATATAAATCGTCATGATTTATTCTGCACGATTAACGAAATTATTAGGGTTAACAATCCATTTGTTTTAAATCAGGGTCTTGATTCTAAAACAGGCAAAGTTTTAAAGAAATAGGGAAATTTAAGGAACAAAAAACTAATGAGTCAAAATAACTCAGGCAAAAAATGTTATTTACATTATACATGGAATTAGCGTTATTTTGTTAAGAGCAAAATCATTATATGTCGGTTAAAAAATTTGGGAACACACTGAATTCCATTTAATATTGATCATCATAAATTAAAGAAACTATCAGTTTTTAATTAATCGCTTCGTAATGAGTTCATTCTTTCAAAATATTTTAAATTTGAAAATCAACACAATGTCATATCTTCTTCTTCTTTATCAGTTATTAGGTCCCACAGTCGTGGGTTTTTAATGAGTTTCTTCCATATTGACCGGGTGAGTGTCATGACTTGACTAATCTCTTTTGTTAATAATTTTATCGACTTGCCCTTCCAGGTTACACGGGGTTCTCCTCTTCCTCTCTTCCCTGTTATCTCCATGTCCAGTACTTTTCGGTCATTCGTCTACCTTCGAATATGCCCATACCATTTTTGTTCATGATCGTCATAGGTTAAATTCTTGTTTTTTTATAGTGAGAAAGTCAATCGTCATATGGTCGAGCTTAGTATACCCCAAGCTCCACTGCTTCATATCATCTCCGTGGCCTGTAATAGCTTTTCTTCCGTGGTGTTTAATGCCCATGTTTCACTTCCATAGAGTAACACCATTACGATGGAATTGTAAGCTTTGGTCTCCATATTGGTTTCTTATCGCACATTACACCGGATATACTCCGCCATTTAAACCATCCTTTTGTCCGTGCATTGCCTTCATTTACAACATCCCTCTTGATGTAGCATCGAGCTGAAGTATGTACCTGTATACTTTTGGGTACTTTAAATGGTCATCTAGCGATGGGGTGCTTGTAACGTACATCTATAATACCGTTTATTTTATTAACCTTTAAACCATATTCAGATAGGCGCGTTGACCAATTTTCAGCTTCTTTGAATACTTTCTAATTTGTTTTTCGCATAGTATTATATGAACGTACACCAAGGAGATGGTTTTTAAATGTCTCTCGTTATCGTGCTCAGAGTTATATTAAATAAAAAGAGACTTAAAGCAAATCCCTGATATAAACCAATTTCAACCCGAAAAGGTTTAGAGTCTCCAATGTCGTCCTAACGCGCGAATTTCTGTGCGTCAGGGATATTTTGTTTCCCAAGCACCACCATATTAAATCACGGGGGACCGTGTCATAAGCTTTCTCCAAGTCGATAAAGACCATATGTCGGTCTTTCCTCTTTACACCATACTTATCCATCACCTTAATGCGAAGATTGGGTCGATTGTGGATTTGCCGACCACAAATTCGAATTGGTTAGCCGATATTTCCACCGCGTTTCTTAGCCTTGTTACTAGATCCTTTCCATAAGCTTCAAGTTAGCTTGATACTTCTGTAATTGACATAGTCATGAGGGTCTATAATCGTGCTTGCTCTCCATTGATTAGGAATTGGCTCTTCTACCAATATCTTGTTAAAGAAATTCGTAATGGTCGTGACTCTTTCTTCTCCTCATCTGATTCATGCTTCCCTGGAAATTCCATCTGGACCATTAGCTTTTTATCTTGTTCATTTGTGTCCTAACTTTATTGACCCGAAAAAATTCTACCTATCTTTGGCTTACTATCGGGAAGGGAATCTTTGTCATATGCAATATTTACAAATTCATTGAAATATCCTTTCCATTACTTCTTTCGGCTTGAAGGTTTGACCCTTCTCGTTTAAACTATTAAAAGACCTCCGACATCACGGTTTTTTCCTTTACCTTGGCCAATTACTTAAGCCTGTCGCCCATTTAGGATCCAGTTTGTTTGCCATCTCAGTGTTCGCGGCATTCTTTGCAATTGCACGGCCTTTTAAGAGTTCTATTTGCCTCTCTATTCTCTTGTAATCGCCCGTTTTTAATTTATGCCACTGTTTAGTTAGATTTTTCTTTCTTTGATAAATCCCTAACCAATTGAGCCTACCACCATAATTCCCTATTCATAGTTTTGCCTCCTTTTGTCCTTCCTAGAACCTACATCATTGTTTTTTTTGTCAGCAGTTATCGTCTCCAAATCGTCGTCTACCTTCCTTTGCAACTTCCTTGCAATCAAGAGCGAGGAGGGGTTTTTATTGTATTTATCGTTTGCCGATATAGTGTTTCGTATCGAATTCAAGGTTCATAAACCCTTATACACTCAAAAAATATTATTCTTTTAAGATTCATATCAAGTGGACAAAATTGCCTGACGACATCTTTCCTTATTACTTTGCAATATTTAATCCTACACAAATCCTTTCGCCTTATGAACAAAGAGTCAGTTTGATTAGAATGATCCCAGACCCCATTTCCACGATTTAATGATTCACTGTAGAACAGTTTGTATCCTTTTCCTAAATCCCGAGCTTTGGTCCCATTCCACCTCGTCTATTATAGGTAGGCGATGTGTACCTTTCTTCTTTTTAGCATTTGTGCTACCTTGATGCTCTTCCCCGTCAACGTTCCTACATTCCAACACGTTATTCGCATTCTTTCCAAAACTAATTTCCTTAACCGCCTTCGTTGTGCGGCAAAGCCTTTTTCACGCTTCATGCGTGCATGCTTCTTTTTAAACTTATTTTAAAATTACTTTTCATTAAAAACTTAGTGTGTTAATTTTACATTTAGAGATTGATGATCATAATAAATAAGAATTAGTAATTGTCGTGTATTAAATTGAGTTTTCAAATCTACTACTGATCATAGCCAACTTTATTAAAGCAAATGTAGTTGGCATCGTCATTCGTCATAGTCAATTTTTAAAAAATTCCGGCCTGCGGATGGTCTATAAATGTGCCAGACATGGATGGGCTTTTTGTTTGGAGTAAACTACAAGCCGGGATTGGACGGGGTGAACTAGCTCGGGCACGGCCTGGCTATAAGTAGGCCCGTCTCCGGCCAACAAAATATTTTAAATAATGATTTGCTGTGTACTAATTGTTAATTTATAAAAATATATTTGTTTAATAATTATTTAAACAATTATAAAAATTTCTTATCATTTGTTCATACATTTTGCGTTGGTTCTTATTTTTAATAAGGTAAATTAAGAAAACTATTAATTTTTGCAAAAAACATAAATGGTTTTATGCAGCTAGTGCTTTTATAAAAGTTAAACGGTTGCTTGTTGGAAGAAATTACAATCCTTTTGAGACTGATAATTTTTTGACCTGATTGTTATTAAACGATTTCATTGTTTTAACATTGCCATTATATTTGCATTTAAAGAGCATCAAAATGAAAAAATTTTTCAAGATTGGTTTAGACTAGACACGGGCATTCGAAAAAATTAGCGAGGGCTAGCGCCTATAATTGAATCTCAACAAGCCTTAGCCTCGTACTGGGAGGGAAATTATAGCTTAAAGACCCGCGCATATCTCTAGTTCAAACAATGGCCCACTTACTCTCGTCTCTCTCTCCCCATCTCCTACCCCCTTCGTGTGTTCTTGGCTAGATATAGGCGCGAGCGTGGAAGAGAAGGAGAAAGGGAGAGAGTAATGATACGGAAAACCGAGACAAACGTCTCGTCTCGAAAAACCGAAACGACCCGAGATCGGGACAAGAATTTTATGAGACGATACGAGATTTTTTTGGCGAAATCTCGGTTTTTTATTGACTATTTAGTAAATTATTGTGAATATTAATTTGAATAAATGCAAATCAATACGATTGGAGTATATATGATTTTAAAAAACATTTAAGTATAATAAATATTATATATTGTTGCAAAATATTAAAAAATTTAGCAATTTCAGTTCGTTAACTTAAGTGTGGATGGCCCTTAAGGTATGTAGAGTTTTATTGTTGCGATTAGTTTGTTTCGTATCGCCTTTTAAGCGTGTTTATGAAATTTTTGAAATATACTGTAAAGTAAACGATCGTGATAATCAGTAATGACTGATAAATTTTAACTTTTTTTATGGATTTTACTTCTGAATCTAAAATTTTCATCAGAAGAATTGGTTTGAAAGAAAAAATTTAAAAATTTTTGCGTCGTAAAAAATATATGTATCCATAGCATTTTTAAATATTACAAAATTTTAGGCTCAAAATGAGTTCTGATGTTGTAGTAAATGTTACTAAAGCATATTTGAATTTCGTAGTTTCTCATCCTGCATGATGCGGGTATTATAAATTGGTGGTCAATTAGTATGAATAATTATAAGTTAAGCTTAGGTAGCTCGAAATATTTTGAGCACCCTAGTTTTATTTGTGCCTGAATGATGATTTCAAAAGATTGAGTATTCGATGACACCGTAATAGATTAAATTATGAGTTTTCTATAAAATTTTATGCTTCAACTAATAGTATACCACTAAATTTTTGAAACCTTATGCATTATTTTCACATTATAAACCGGGGTTGGCAGGTGCATTTGAATTTACTATAATTTTTATAATTCTCATCTAGGCAATAGAAAATAAATACACGAACGTATACTGTTTAGATAAATAACTATTGAATGGCAAGGTTAGTTAGAATTGGATGGTAATTATTTAAAATACAAATTCGATTATAATGCTTTTTGTCATAAAGTAAAATACGTGCACTTTAATTTAAGGTTAAAAACCTTATGTCCTTACTCCTATAATAATGCTGTTTTTATTGTTGTTTTTACAACGTTCTAATATATCGAACTAGTTATCAATTATGTAAATAATAATATTATCATTAAAAGTCACTCGCACTTTGTAGTTTTATGGGTTACCTTGGCAAGTAAAATCTGTATATGGCAACGCGACCATTGGTTACCTATGCAAAAACTTAACCTTTCTCTTTCAAGTATTCACGCAACCTATTCATAAAAGTTAATACATTCAAATAGTTAAAGGTCTTTCACCGTTATTATAACCTCGAACAGTGTATATAAACGCGTTATTTTAACTAAATAAACAATTCGTTCATTTCTTTCTATTATTTGGAAATAAATTGTTGTGTGCTTTCATTTGATTCCTTGTCTAATAAAATACTATATTTATTAACAGTTTATAGGTATCCAAGCCGCAACAGTTTATAACGCTATATTAAACATGCAATAAACTCTATGGGCTATAATTGATGATGATAATATCAATGGACTAAAATGTTTGCCTTAAATATGTTAAGGTCTACTTAGAGGCTTTAGCCAGGGTTAATAAAGGGCCTCAATTTGCCTAATTATGTAACTAAGTCAAATATAGGTGAACTTAGAAATTTATACGTCATTTTATATTTGACATACACAGTGAATTTGATTCAAAGGTTACGATTTGCTAGAACTATATAATTTAATTTGTTATACTTCAAATTTATATACAGTTTTTTTTAATTGTCAATAATATGTCCTGTCGCGCAAATCTTTAAAAGTGCTTATTAAGGTTTTTGAAAAATATAACGGTTTGTTTACCACTTATTTAATATTTTTAATAAAAAGGAGGAATTTTTATTTCGTAAATTTAAAAAAAGGCGAGACAAGTCGAGAATTCTCGTCGAGACGAGACGAGACCGAGATTTTTCTAGACCGAGACGAGACGACGAGATTTTTAAAATTGCTATTTTTAAAATTGCTCCCGTGGACGAGATTTTGCTTTCGAGACCGAGACAAGACGAGTTTGAAACACTAGGAAAGTGTAATGTATCTGTAAGTAGTATGTACTCTAATTAGAGGTCTGCAAAGTCACTTTTTTTCAACCCAAACCCGACCCGAAAGCGTTTTTAAATTTTCAACCCGAACCCGACCCGACCCGAAAGCGTTTTTAAAATTTCAACCCGAACCCGACCCGACCCGAAAGCGTTTTTAAATTTTCCCGACCAAGTAGAAAAATTTCAGGATAAAAAATTTATTCGACAGAAATGATCATACAAAATTTGATTAATTAATTTATTAAATTGATTTACTAAAAATATGTATAAATATTGTGGCGTCTACAATTTCGGGGCGTAAATTAGCCCTTCTCTCTTCTATAATTCTCCCAGCAGTGTAAAAAAACCTCTCGCTACTGGTAGACTATAATAGACTATAAACAATAATAAATTATCATTTGTTAATATTTTACCTTTCGGGATTCAGCTTTAAATTTAAATTTGCCTCCAAATAAACGAAAACAATAGAAAAGGAAATTGATTATATGAATGAATGATTATAATTAATTATACAATTCTATATTGTTTAACAAAAATTATAGATTATAGCATTAATTTAACAAATACGTTTCGTTCATTTTGTAATGTAAGATTCATATCCTTTGAACCGGCTCTATAAATCCAACCGGACCCGACCCGAAAGCATTCTAAAATTTTCAACACCCGACCCGACCCAAAATTCGGGTGACCCGTGCAGGCCTCTAACTATAATGTACATCGTTTTCCAGATATAGTGTGGCAAATTTTAATAAGGGGAAGGGGTTGAAATAAAATATAAATAACAGAACCTATAGATAAAACTTTAATCTATAGGAATAAATTAATATTTTTTAGTATAGATGCAAAATGCGGTGAATACAGCTACAAGATGGGTTAAAATGGCCATTTTCAAATTTTTAACCTTGTTTATCTAAAAACTGGAGGGTTTAAAAAAATACTAAAATAATATTATTATTGAGCACAAAAGTCTCAATTAGAATTGTTATCCGATTGCGGGATAGCATCACAAGGTCAACATTTGTAGACCAGTGTATTCAATATATATTTTTTCCTTGTGATTCTCACATCTGTTTTTAAGCTTTAGTTTTTATTTTTGGAGGGAAATGAAAGCCTTTTTTATATTTATACTAGTTTATAGACTCCATTCATCACCTATAATTCCCGTTAATAATGCTTTATATCCAGTTCTTCTAAGTAATTTATTGTATACTAAATTTCTGCATGAATAAACCTAATAAGCAAATCTATAAGAAGTTATATTCAAGAAAGCCTTAACTTTAATATTTTTTAATCTAATAATTTTTATTAATAACAAATGCAATAATAGCATTTAATTAAATTATACTTATTAAGCTTACCTATGAGTTTCTATATCTTGTTAGGGTACTCTATAGCCAGTATTAAAAAGCATTGATTTTAAAATTAATTTATTGACAAATATAAATAACTCATTATATTTAATTTGTAAGCTTAGATTATTTAACATTATGTTGTAGTACCAGGAGATGGTGGTAGTCACCTGGAAGCTCGACTCAACAAATCTTATGCTCCACATTATGTTTGTGACAAATACACCACAGAATGGTTTAATATTTGGTTAAACTTAGAGTTGCTCATGCCTTATGTCATTGACTGCTGGGTTGATAATGTCAAGTAAATTTTAATTTTTTATAATCTTAAATTTTAACATTTTTGGATTTATTGCTGCTGATCATGTGTTTACAAATTTTTAAATACAAATTTTTTGTTAAAGAATCCAAAATTTAAAAATGATGATATTTATTATTTTGGAACTTAGGCTTAATTATGACCCAGTCACCCACACTACTAGAAATACAATTGGGGTTGATATAAGGGTGCCTGGTTTTGGTAATACAACTACTATTGAATGGATAGATCCCAATCAGAGATCCGTTAGTAAGCGGATTGGTATACATATATAAAACTCTCCTTTATTAACCCATTATGAAAAGGATATAAATTTTAATTTAAGATTAGAGAAATTCTAAGATGTCTTTTAGTTAGGAATATTATTTTTCTCAATTTAATCAAAATATTCGATTCAAGTCATGATTATAATTGCATTTTTTCTCATCATTATTATAACTGGAAAGATATACTGTAAATTTGATAGTTTTTTTTAGCATTGTTTTGTAAGTACTAGCACCTTTTCAAATTAGGTTATACAGAAAACCATTACAAATTTTAATTTAGTATTATCTTATTTGATGCATTTTCATAAAAACAAATTTAATAGAAACATACCCTTTTTTGTTATTATATTTTCCTTTAAATGTTTTTATCTTGTGGTAAATGTAGCTTTATCAAAGTTTGATAATTTGCATCAGGTCGCTATTTTGCCTCTATAGTGGATAAATTGGTGACAATGGGACTGGTCAGAGGTGTAAGTATAAGAGGAGCTCCCTACGATTTTCGGAAAACGCCATGTAAGTTATCTTTATCTACAAACACAAGCAATGCCACAAATTCTTTATTTTAAATCAAATGGTAAAATTAAAACAAAAGATATTTGAAAGCTTACAAAATTATTTTCAAGTTGATTATAAATTTACAATGTTCTTCCTTTTGTTGAAATGTAGGCAAAAGTAGTAGGGGACTGACATAATAATGGTCATTTTATTATTTTCAATAATTTACATCCTATTTTTGTATATTTAAAAACTTTTAAAGGCTTTGCTAGTTTGGGTAGATAAAATAACACTTTAATTTTTTATAATTTTCTGATTTTATCCCGGATCCATCATAAAATTGAAGTGGAAAACGAAGAACTCTTTAAAAATATGATAAAATTGGTGGAAGACATGTTTAAGTCATTTAATGCCACACCATTGGTATTGATATGTCACAGCATGGGTTGCATCTACATCAAGTATTGGCTCCAGACCATGCCGACCCCGTGGAAAAGCAAATACATAAAAGCTTGGATAACCCTTTCATCTCCTTGGGCCGGAACCGTGAAAGCTCTCAAAATGTTTGCTGCAGGTTTGCTCTCATATACATTACATATACGTCCTTTAGGAATTAGCAAAGGCTATACTAGTGATGTAATGAGAGGGTCTGCTAAACTAATATTATGGTTTGCCATAAATAATAGTCTCTCTTCTTTTTAGGACTTTGAATGTGAGCGTGGTGCAAGGCTAGCACTAGTAGATTAATTTGTCGTAGAGACTCGGATGTGCCACTCGATAGATATATGCTTATTGAGCGTCTGATATCATGCTGTGTGCAGTTGCGTGCAGTCATATATAGACAATCTAAGCTTCTGGAGTGTAGCTAGAAAACAGGGCACATGATGCGGTGCTTAAAACATATCAACAATGCTCGCCTCATAGTAGTGTTATCTAAGATGGGGGGGGGGACCTTTCACTAGGGAAGCACTCTCACGATAAACTCTTTTGATGGTGATAGAACTAAGTCTGTTTACTCCTTTTACCAGCTAAGGTGTAATAAGAGGCGCTAGTTAACATCATTACGAAATAGTCTATGCTCACGTTACAATAATCTACTATGAGGCTAAATTTAAATTTGTTTCGGAAAGTATTATTTTTTAATTTTTGGTAACATTTTGTTCTTAGATCTACTTGATATGTGTTTATTTGCCTTGTGTCTAGGTGATAACTTAGATGCATACCCCTTGAACGCGCTCAAGATCAGAGATTCACAAAGAACGTATCCTAGTTTAGCTTGGCTACTGCCCAGGCGGGAATTTTGGGCCGACAACGAAACTATAGCCACTACCCCGGCCAAAAATTATAGCGTGCGGGAGATGGATCTATTTTTTAAAGATATTAACCTGACTGACCGTAATTCATGAAGAATAAAATCAATTATTTTTACGCTTTTAAATCTATAAACCTTAAAACGTCTCTTTTTATCATTCTCATTGTTAACTATTTGGATTTTATATTATAATAAGTCAGTACCTTAGTGCTCCCCCCTTCCCTACTTTTCAGAATTGCTAATAAACTCTAGATGCTTATAAGTCCAAATTCTGGCTGACATGTTCTTTAATATGTTTACGAGTTTTTGACATTTAAAAGGTTTTCTGAGCTTTATAATTTTTAGTCCTCTAAACTAGTTTTTTGAAATTATTGGATTGTATTCTTAAACAATAATTATCTTGAACTGAAAGCTAGGGTTTATAGGAAATTATTAAAATCGAACCCAACTGTGTTGAAAAATAAATTTGTATAGTGGTCAAGTTAATCAATATCAATATAAAATTGTTAGGATTTACTGGTAGTGTTAATAATCGCAGACAGTCTTATTATTTGTTATATCGGCTCTAATTTATACCTATAAATTATCCAGTTGAAAATTAAATTCAAAGATACCCATATGAAATTATATTTATCGACAAATATTTATTAAATAATTGAATACCTCAAAGGATAGAGGGCGTGCGAAGCGAAATAACTTGATAAATGCGACGTCTCAAGTTCCTATTGCTACAACAAACATTGCAGTTTGTAGTTTACTGCCTATAATGGTAAAAAGTGAAAAAAGTCCTGTCTCGTCCTCGTCTTGTTACTATATTATACCATGTATATTAATAATTTTTAATTGTGGTTTCTAGCGATAGAGATGTGGAAGGATAACAGGGACTTGATCGATTTGCAAAGGGGTCCGGGCGGGGTAGAGCTTCATTGCCTGTACGGCGTCAACGTGTCAACGCCCGAGCGGCTGATATGGAGTCGGGCTAAAGACTTCCCAGATCGGCAACCCCTGATCGGGGCTGGTGATGGGGACGGATCCGTAAATTACAGAAGTCTGGACGCCTGTAGCCGTTGGAATAATCGTAGGAATTATGCTCCCCTCAATACTTTATTCTTACTTTTGAAAGGCGAGCTAGGGCGTATTTAGGGGAAATTGTCCATCCATTGACGCCCTTTTTATTTTTGCTTGTGATAGCGTCGTTCTTAATGTTTTGCATTGACTACAAATTTCTCCCCGGATCTAAGTGTTAAGGATTAAATAGCGCGCGTGAAAATTTTAAAAAGTTAATGATATAGCTGCATAAAGTTTTGGATTCTCAACACATTAAATCTGACTTATGAATTATCTAAGGAGCTTAGACGCTTTAGCAATTTGTTTAGCTGCGGAAAAGACTTTACGAAATTATGGCAGCGAAAATGACACACGGTTAAAGCATTTAAATTTTATATATTTTGCACCCTAAACGATAGTAATCAATGTTAAGACTATCCCTTGGTATTTATAAGCAAAACTATTTAAATGTGTGCAAAATATTCTTTTGAAAGGGGGATGAGTGCTCCGTGACATAAAATAAAAGTTCCCTACTAATTCCTAACCCTACTAAATGTCGTCATCGTGTTAAAAATCCACATTTTGCAGTTCTTTTACCGATACTACTCTACTTTATATTATAGTTTAAAAAGGGGAAAGGGCTAACTCTAATATTTCGTAGCTGGGAATTTTAGTTCGCACATTTTTTGGCTACTAGTCGTTTTAGGCAACCGTGGATCCATATTTTACACACGACTTCGAATTTCCTTCGTAGAAAATGGCATGGAGAGGGGTTTGAAATTTGTTTGTAAAACTTATAATTTCATAAGTTAATTAGGGTTTGTGAACCGTGTACAGTTTCCTCCATCTTAATCTTGTTTTTAAAATTAATTTTTATGACCTGACAGCAACCCTGATCGGGACTTTGGTAGGTCGTCGTATCACAATTGATGATATGAAATATAATATGGGACGTTTTGAAAGTTCTTATTTGCTATCATATAAATTTTTTATTAGTAAATGGACATTAAAGATTTTGCTATCATAAGCAATCGATCGCATGAGAAGGTGAATAGTGATATAATTACATAGGTAAGATTCACATGTTTATTCTTCTCACGAATTTTTGACGGGAAGTCCTTATGTGAAATCATCGATGAGTTTTTTACCGTGAGTAATTTGTTAAGTTGGGGTAAATAATAAAATGTGTTCGTTCTTTACTTACACTCTTTAACCAATTTTAATTTTGCCTGCCCCTCCCTCCCAACAAATACGAAAATTTAATCAAAAAGACCTCTTGATGTTACCCAAATGATATCTAAACTTAAAAAAGTACATAATTTTTTCTGACGCTACAAAACTTTATAGGAAACCCTGGTGAGGTGACGATGTATCTTAATTTACACTTTTTCTTTCCCCTTTTTCAGTTCCAGTGAATCTGCTGGACGGCCTAAGCGGTTTGGGTAGGAAAGCGAGAGAAAGGGTGATTCGAAAAACGTTTCCCCTCGTTGAACACGTTCACATTCTCTACAATAAAGACGTGATCGATTACATTGCCTCTGTGGTTAGTGGTCAGCCCCCGCCCACACACCACTACGGACCTTTTAAAAGTACGTCTCTCCCGCATACCCAAATTATAATTTATTACTCAATTCTTGCCAATTTTTAATCAAAGAATGGGGCTCTTTTTATATTAATAAGTTGAAAAATCTATAAACTTCTTTGATTGTCCAGATTTTGCTATGATTACATTCTGGTGCGTTGGGCTTGAAGAACGCAATCCTGCGTTTTTTGTTTTTGTTAATATACCTCTTTTGTTATAATCTGTCCTTTTTAGCTTAATTCTGTAAAAAATATGACATTTATTTACTATCAAACTGAAACTTTTTTTCACTGATTTCATAATCATCTACCTTTTGACCTTTAGCCTTTCCCGAAGACATCTATGCCGATGAAAGGGCATTTAAACCCGACACCTCCTCACATTCGCTGCAAAGGACTCTGCCCTGGTTCTTCCTATCCATATGGCAAAACACGAAAGCCTTCTTTAGCTGGCACCTGGAGGAATCTAACTTAAGGGCACCACCCTTAGTACCCATCCCCTCTCCCCCATTATTTTTCCCACTCACGGGTGTGCCCAAACACGTGGGGGGCCCTCTTGGAAATAGCGTGAGAATTGTTTGTAATCAAAGTGGCGAGCCTTTCGATCAGCAGCCATCTCCGCTCCACACCACTGAATTGTTACTACATTACGGGGTGTCTTTGCTCTTTTGCTTGGCTATAGTGGCCATTATACTAATTCTGCACAAATCTATCACCTCCACCTACCAACGTGTTTCCTCATGATATAATCCAGCCTAGCGCCCCATACAGTTTTGTATAATGGCTATAAGAGGGCTTCTTAATTAACTTTGTTAATCTAATAAGTCTCTATAATCATTTTAAATTTCCACTTTGATTGGTGAGTATTGAATTTTTGGAACAACCAACTAAACTCAACCCACCACTTCTTATTTTAGAGAGACTTTTTAAAGGCATGTAATTTTTTAGCTTAAAGGCTAACTCTTGTGAGTCTAAAATTTATGAAGCCACTTTGAAAAATATTAAACCGCACTCCAAAAGTTATTCTGGTTAGCTCTGAGATAGGGGTCAGCTTGTCATTATCCCATCACTATATGCAGCATTTTTTTAAATGTACCAGTGTACGTGATAAGTATATAGAAACTATCATATATTTATTTAAATATTCGAATATATTATTTATTTTCAAAAATATGATTTTCTACACATCGCGCTACATTACATCTCATATGTTAAATATTTTGTCGACAAATTTGTGTGATGTGATTTTATAAATACTTCTAATTCTAACAGTCACAAGTTTGAATGAATCAATTTTTATACAATTGATAATAATGGCATTTGTGTGTATGCTATGTTAATGTTTTTTTAACGAATACACTGTCTCGCCACATGATAAATGAAGCCTCATTTATTGAAATTCTAAATAATTTGATGGTTGAAATCTTTTGTTGGGTCTGTGCGTATGTTTTAGATAATTTACAAAAAGTGTTTTATTAAATGTAAACTTATTGAGTGCCACAAATGTACACTTTTATACGAGTAAAAATTATAAAAAGGATATCTTTAACACATTAATTATATATGTTCAAGCCTACAACGAGCGTACATGTATGTGGCTTAGCTGTTGATTCATAGTTCTTTAAATAGCTATAAAATCTTTTTTATTCAACTAAGTTTCTTTAAGTGTAATAAATCGAAAGCGACGCATCAGATATAACATGCAATTTCTTTTAAGCATCTCAATTTTCCGTTTCTGTTCAAACTAAAAGCTGTTCATTTCATAAGCTAATATAAAATGCTTGATGTCTTGTGGGGTCAGGGTTTTAAGGGCAAGGGTTAGGGTTCTCAATTAGATTTGCTTGGCTTTTGAAATGATCAGCTTTTAGTTTGAATAAGAATCCAATTTTCACCTTAAATTAAAAGATTGGTTTATTCTTTTTAAACAAACTTATTTTTTAATTAACTCTTAAATCACACCAAATTATTAAAAGTCGATATCTTTTTCTTAGGTTTTAAATTATATTTCTTATGATAAAGGGAATTACATATTTTATGAAGGTTAGATAAATAAATTAAAAAGTTAAGAATCGTAAATATTAGGAAAACATTCGATTATGGCTAATAAATTATATCTACAGATGTTATTGACGATATTTTAATTGCTATGCAATTTATGCGCTCGCTTTTTGTTGTCCATCCGTCCAACGTTCTGAATTGCTGGTTCGATACCCGGAGAGGGCAAAATTTTTTTTTTAAATTGAATTAATATATTGTTCTTGTTAATACCATTGATACTGTGACTTTTTGACCGTTTCCTGGCTACTGACCAATAAAAAAATGACCATTGGCCAAATTGCGATTCGAAATTTTTTTTATGCTTTTAAATTGGTATATTAGGTTAACATTGATAATTACCCTATGCCCTCCCCTACAAGGGCCTATGCCTCTACTGATATTGGTCACTGTGCCCCCCCCCCCCCCCCCCCCATAAAGGCTTATGCCTCTACTGATGTGGGTTCGAATTCGAATCTTGGAGAGGGCAAATTTTTTTTATTTTTTTTAAATTAACAAATTAGGTTAACATTGATAATTACCCTATAACCCTCCCCTAGAAGGGCCTATGCCTCTACTAATATGGGTCCCTGTTCCCCCCCCCCATACAAAAGCCTATGCCTCTATTGATGTGGGTTCGAATCCCGGCGAGGGCAAATTCTTAATTGCTGATGCGATACCTGGAGAGGGCAAACTTTTTTTCAAATTAAATTAATATATTGTTGTTAATACCATTGATAATATGACTTTTTGGCCGTCCGCTGGCTACTGACCAATGAAAAAAATAACCATTGGTCAAATTGTGATTCGAAATTTTTTTTTTCGTTTTTGTATTGGTATATTAGGTTAACATTGATAATGACCCTGGGCCCTCCCGTAGAAGGGCCCATGCCTCTACTGATATAGGTCCCTGTGCCCCTACAAAAGCCTATGCCTCTATTCTACTGATGTGGGTTCGAATCCTAGGGCAAATTCTGAATTGCTGGTTCGATACCCGGAGAGGGCAAATTATTTTTATTTTTTATTAATATATTGTTCTTGTTAATACCATTGATAATATGACTTTTTGGCCGTCCGTTGGCTACTGACCAATTAAAAAAAAATGACCATTGGCTTAAGTATAAATCGAATTTTTTTTTTGTCGCTTATGTATTTATACCCTTTTTGACCGTGTCCTGGCTACTGACCAATGAAAAAAATGACCAATGGCCAAAGTATAAATTGAATTCTTTTTTCGTTTTTTGAATTGCTATATTAGGTTAAAATTGATAAATACCTATGCCCCCCCTACAAGTGCCTACGCCTCTACTGATATGGGTCCCTGTGCCCCCCCCCCCCCAACAAAGGCTTATGCCTCTACTGATGTGGGTTCGAATCCCGGAGAGGGCAAATATATATATATTTTTTTTAAATTAATATATTGTTCTTGTTAATACCATTGATAATATGACTTTTTGGCGTCCGCTGGCTACTGAAAAATGACGATTGGCCAAATTGTGAATCGAAATTTTTCTTTTTCGTCTTTTATGTATTTATATCCTTTTTGACCGTCTCCTGGCTGCTTACCAATGGAAAAAATGACCATTGGCCAAAGTGTATCAATTTTTTTTCTATTTTAAATATAAGCTATTTGGCAGTCTGCTGGCTACTGACGCATGGAAAAAACGACCACTGGCCAAAGTGAGATTAAAATCGGCATTTTATACCCCCCCCCCCATTGGCATTCTAGTCCCTTCCCACCTTTCTCGCCCATAAATTGCATAGCAAATATGCTTAGTTTATACGGAGTATAAATGAGTTTCGTTCCCCCTTCCCTCCTGCACCTCCCTCCCCCCTCCCTTCCCCGCCTTCTCTTCCCCCTTGCCCTGGTTTTTAGAAACTTATCTATTCAAAATATATTTAATTTCATATATTTTTAATTGCTATGCAATTTATGGGCTCGCTTTTTGTTGTCCGTCCGTCTGTCCGTCCGTCCAACGTTCTTAATTGCTGGTTCGATACCAGGAGAGGGCAAAATTTTTTTTTAAATTAAATTAATATATTGTTCTTGTTAATACAATTGATAATATGACTTTTTGCCCGTGTCCTGCTGACCAATGAAAAAAATGACCATTGGCCAAATTGTGATTCGAATTTTTTTTTCTCGTTTTTGAAATGGTATATTAGGGTAACATTGATAATTACCTATGCCCCCCTACAAGGGCCTATGCCTCTACTGATATGGATCTCTGTGCCCCCCCCCACAAAGCTTATGCCTCTACTGATGTGGGTTCGAATCCCGGAGAGGGCAAATATTTTTTTTTTAAATTAATATATTGTTCTTGTTAATACCATTGATAATATGACTTTTTGGCCGTCCGCTGGCTACTGACCCATGGAAAAAAGGACCATTGGCCAAATTGTGAATCGAAATTTTTTTTCGTCTCTTATGTATTTATATTCTTTTTGACCGTCTCCTGGCTGCTGACCAATGGAAAAAATGACCATTGGCCAAAGTGTATCAAATATTTGGCAGTCTGCTGGTTACTGACCAATGGCAAAAAATGTCCACTAGCCAAAGTGAGATTAAAATCGATTTGTTTTCTACATTATAATTATAGTTTAGTTATTTGGCTGTCTGCTAACCATTAGAAAAAAATGATTACTGGCCAAAGTGATGGAAAAAATGACCAATGGCCAAGGTCTGATTTGAAATTTTTTTCGTTTTTTTAATATCTTGTTTATACTATACATATGCGCATGATTTGAATAAAGTCTATAGTCATAATTCAAATTATGGGTCGCCTACACCAAAGTGTTTAAATTTATACAGTATCAAAAAAACTCTAAATTGAGAGTTGTACGTTTTGGCAGGATGACTATTGGCTTTTCCAAAGTCCTACCCTCTATTTGTCCTTTCTTCATTTTGATTAATTTAGAAGTTGATAAATAAGAATGAATGAAAGAAAACCTATTCCTCAATAAATAAAGTATTAATAAGTGTTTTATAGCAGGTTTTACAAAAATTTAACTTTAATTAACCCATCATTTTGCATTTTATACCTTCCTATAGGCATTCTAGGGGTGTGCACGGATCAAATTTTTTTGATCCGATCCGAACCGAGGGGTTTTTGAAAAATTTTATATCCATCCGATCCTATCCGAGTTTTTTAAAATCTAAATCCGATCCGATTTGAGTTTTTTAAAATCTAAATACGATCCTATCCGATCCGAAATTTTTAAATTAAAATTTTATGAACAGAACTTTTTATTGATGATTAAATAATACATAAAAATAAGGTATAGCAATTTTAATAGACCTGAAATAAATATAAAATTTTATTTGACTAATTCCATATTATCATATAAAAATAATAAAGAATCTAATTTTCTTGTTTAATTCGGGGAAAGGAGCGACGCGTCTGCTTTAAGGAAAGGGGAGATTGTGATTGATAATTTTTGGAGTTGAGTTGAGTTGAGATAGAAAGAGATGCGTGTGCTAAAAAGGAAACGGGAGATGCTGATTTATCATTGACACTAGCTCCTTTCTCGCCAAACAAGAAAGTCTAGCTAGGGAAAAACGCTAGAGAAATACTGATAAATATATTAGGGTAAGTTAGGTGAGAGGTGGTATTGGGCAACAGAAATGGTAATTAAAAAAAGAATGCAAAGATAATTATGAAAAGGTATACTAAAAATTATAAATTTAATTAATTAGAACTTATTATTGTTTATTTTAAATTTGAAAATCCGATCCGATCCGACTAAAATAAAATGTTCATCCGATCCGATCTGATTTCCAAAATTAAAATGTTGATCCGATCCGAGTTCGGACGGGGCGGATCGGATTGATCCGTGCACACCTCTTAGGCATTCTCGCCCCTTCCCACCTTTCTCGCCCATAAATTGCATAGCAAATATGCTACGTTTATACGGAGTTTAGATGAGTTTCGTTCCCCCTTCACTCCTGCACTTCCCTCCCCCCTCCCCTTCCCCCTACCTCTTCCCACCTGGGCCGAAGGCCCTGGTTTACTACCTACACTTTTTATATAGCTTTTACCTACACCGTTGTTTTAGTTATAGGACTTATCTTAATATCGGATTCAGATTCGAATCGCGCGAATTTATATTTGTCTAAATATCCGATTCATTTCAAAGGTCAAACTCGGTTATGTAATATGTTTTTTGATAGTTAAAAACCTTTTTTTATTTCAACTTTTGAGATTAAATCTAAACTTTGCATACAACATCTAAGCTTAGAAAAATTTTGCATCTTACAAATTCGCTGTTATGTTATTCTGAAATGTAAATCTGCTGTGAATTCGAAGTTAGAACACGCGTATGTTATAACCCGTACGACGATTTTCGCTGCGCAGCAAAATTCGATATTTAGACAAGCCTCTAGAAAAAAATAATATAAATATATTCACCTTTAAATTACCAAGCCGTTGATGGTTCGCATAAAGTATAGCAACCACAACAAGTCAACCTTTGTTGGATGATATATATATATGCAATTAATATTTTTACCAATAATTATATAGAATTTTAGAACCCGCAAATCTCGAGAGCAACGTAAATTTTCTTTAGCGTAATACATGTGAATAGCGTACGGAACAAAAATCAGGTTGAAAAAATAAGATGAAACATCTCAGCGTCGCTCGCCACCCCAGTGGGTATTTGCGAGTGAGCGAACGAGATATATGAACTCATCATGCGATAATAATAACTTATGCGCAAGACAAACATAGCGTACATAATTAGTAATGTGTAAACAATCTTAGTAGAGGGAAAATGAAGTATAATCAGTGTTTGCATTTGAAAAATTGGCGAAAGTTATCGTCGAAAAAGAAATAAATATAAACGTTTACAGCGACAAATGTAACTTCACATACATTCGCGGACGCAATCAAAGAATCGACTAAATTAGGTGACTTATATCTATTAGCTTCTATCTTATGTCTTAAGATCATGATGAGGGCGGTTGGAATGCTAAAAACACAATAGGCAAGGAAATGTACCAGAGTGCTCACATTTTTAAGTCGCCCCGTAATTCCACCAGGACTTAGTGGAACGCTTACTAGAGGTTTGGCAGTGGGAGGAGATTTCGAAACTGCAATTGTTATGTCATTGTTTGGTATATTAGCGGGACGCCCTTTTTTGAATCCATTTAAGTCGTCGACGATTCCTTTGATAGGTGTTGGCATTGCAGTCTCATGAAAATCAGTTAAACTTATAGCACTATGCACTGGATATATAATCCGTTTGAAATTGGCATCATTTTTTTCCGGAGATGAATCTAATTGAGGTAAGATGAGGCGTCGCCTCTTAGCTCTAAAGTAGCGTACCAAGGCGTAACTAATGTTGACTCCAAAATATAGGATGAAAATCCCGGGCACTATGTACTGTACTACACTGGCAAAGGTGTCGAATCGTTCTACCCAAACTTTTTCCTCTAGTTTGGCCATGTAATATTTACGGAGACCGGTTTGGCGATCTATGCAAGATTTGACCCCGAACCAAGCGTAACTGCTGCTCGACAAAACCAAATTGAATATAAAAATAATGGGAGGCATGCGTTTTAGGCAGAGACGTTTCCTGAACAGTGCATATTGCAAGGGCTTGCACAGCGCGACGTAACGATCTAACATCACGAAGCACAGGCACATGGTGCCACTATTGAAAAAGGAATTTATCAACATGAGATTAAAACGGGCGGAAAAGGTGATGAAACCGTAATCGGTCGTGGTTGATGAGACCAAATAAACGCGAATATCTTTTGCGGCAAGCAACCAGTATGATGCGCCCGTAAATAGGTTGAAGACACAAATCCATTTGAGGAAAAAGTAATGCACGTCATTCTTATTTAGTGTCAATATCAATAAAAACCCAAAAGCGTTTCCTAGAATTCCGATGACTAAAATGAGAGGCGTTATAATAAGTCTCATCACGAAAACAAATGGTATCAATGGCTTGGTGGCGTTGCAAATGTTCCCGCCGCTTTCTTTTAGGCTAACATTCTCTAACTATATACAAATTTTATATAAAAATGTGAGATCTATGATTAAACTTTATTACAGTTTAGTTTTCCTATTGATTCGCGTACAGATGCACAAATGCTTAAATCACTTGATAAATCTTGTATAAAACAATTTAAAAATGCTTGGGTTTAATGCATTGACATAGAGCAGCTGCCTTAATATAGGATCTTCTCATTCCAAAAGGCTTATGCTTAAATTCATTGAATAAATCAAATTCACCTTTAAATCAAACTGGCAGAGAGCATATTTTAACATTAACCAATAATATTGTGAAATTATACAATCCTAAATAAAAAGGTTTTTTGGCTTAAAATGGACTAATGGACACTTTAGACAGCTGTTTAATTTTTGGGGATGGGATTAAATTTCCGCATATTTAATATTAGTGATTGTTTTGTATATAAGACATTTGTGTAAAATTAGAAAATTTATAAAGTCTCAACGACATTAGCCTATTTAATTTGCAAAAAGTTTGAAGCGTACAAAACATCCGCTTACATAAATTAACTGTTTGATTATGGTTATTCTGTACAATTTGTAATCAATATTTCTTTCTATAATTTTGAAAGTTGTTTATATATATGTAGCATCACGTGCAACTTATTTCGCATAATCTAAGAAGTTGTAAGAAAAGCCAAAAGAGGGATTTATGATGTACATTAGTTCTTACTTGGAGAGTAATGTTGGTGATCAAAGAATTAAAAGCGTGGATCGTACGATTTGTTGCCTGTAAGTAATGCATATACATACATACATATATTAACATTATTCGCGTGTATATATGTATTTCCAAACCCTTTAGTATGTATTAACACAAGTATTTAAGCTCGATATTTTAAAAACTTAAGAGTATACTACATGGAAGCTTTTATATTTTTAAAATATTGTTTTCTTTATTTATACGCTAATTATACTATATCCCTGTTTATAATTATTATAATTTTTGCTATAAATATTAATTAAATAATTAATATTAATTCATTATATATTTGTACATCTCACATTGACTTGGGTGAAGACTAGGTCATGGACGTAATTTAAAAGATTCAAAGCTGTTTCCACATTTTTCTAAGTGTAGTATAAAACCGAATTTTTTATATATTTAACGAAATAAAAATAACAATAAAATAATTTAAATGAGAGAAAATTCAACGATTGCAATTAAATAATGCTCTTAACTCATTTGACAAATTAACTAAACAAGTTCTTAAGTCTTGGGACATCTTAAAGCCGACTTGAGAAAAATGATCCTTTTAATTATTTTAAAGTACTACTGCTATGCCCCCCCCCCCCTAATCCAAAACCTGGTTACGCCCATGTGTGAATATGTCGATTTAATCTCAAATTTACCTTAGCAATAACAGAATATACTGTAATTACTAATAACAAAATATTTAACCATCGTAAACAATTATCTGTATTTGCAAGTGAACGGTACAACAATTTACCGAGAGAGGAATGTAGTCTGGGTAAAAGTTTAAAAATCTAATAAGTAAGTTAAAATTTCTCCATTTTTTGAAGTTAATAGTTTAAATATCCGTATGAATTGAGGAGGGGTAGGAGTGATGGGGGTGGCCAGAATTCTATATGGGGGGGGGGAGTTGTTTCTCATTTAATAAGGGTCAAAATTATTAAATAATAAATCTGCAATTCAAGGGTCCCCTTCACTTTGCCAGCTTTGCCTAAGCCCATAGTAATGGAGGTGGGTAGTCGAGTTGTATATCTTGGTAATTTGAAATTTCACAAAATATACAATATAACAACTATAAGCGCCGTGATTTAAAATTAGTTTTAGGAAGGTGTTTAGCATCGTGCGTGAAGTGACTAGGCGTACAGCATTAACGCTTCAAAGTGCCATAGTGTAAGGCAACGCCAATTATTCGTAATTAATTAGCCTTTCATAGGCACTGAAATCTAGTTTTATTAATACAATGATGAAAGTCATAGTAATAAAAGGTTGAAATCATAAGTTCAAATTCTAACCTTATGTGAAATTAAAAATATGCAATTAAGTTCTGTAGCATTATTGTTAAAGATAGCACGGCGTTGGGTCTAAAGTTCTTATTTAACTTAACTTTAATAATTGAGACCAATATATTAAAGAAAAAAGCTATAAGCTAAGAAAGAAAATATATTTTATTTTGGTTATTAGTAGATGTAATATAAGTTTTAATTGCTATGCAATTTATGGGTATATTTATCATATATATATCATAAATTATATAAAATTATAAACTAACCTCCTCAGTCATAGAATGGAAATTATAATCATGGAATTTTTAATATACGATTCTTGGCACATACAAACATCATATATCGTGAGCAAATTAAACCTAATAAATATATAATTAATTTAAGACCCACAATTTGATACTCAGTTTTGGATAGAGACATTGTTGCTTATCATTGACTTGCCAATTTAAATAATTATTTTATTATGTATGACAAATGCTGAAATAACGGAGAAAAAAATTAAACGATTTTGCTATTATGTTATTGAATTTTGCTGATTTTATAGCTTCATATTAAATCAAATTTAATACTTTCAATGCCGAAGCATTACTATAGGCGGAGGGTACGAAAATAGGGTTATGAATAGTTTCAATTCTTCGTCTCACCTTTAATTACAAGCATCTCTTTTCATTTAAAATTGTAATTTATGTGGCTATATTTTTAGTAATGAATACAAAAGTCTGGTCGAATCCAGCGCAAATTTAAAAGGGTAATTAGCCAACCATTTCAAACTAAATATATTATGTAGGACCTTATATTTATTGACCAAAATCCAACGATTTTCTCGCAGATTACCAATTGTATATTATTTGATGACTAAATCTCTTTATTAATTGATATGCAATTTATGGGCTCACTTTCCATTTTGTTTGTCACGCTATTCGGCGTGCGCACCGAACGTGGATGTCACGCACCGAACGTGGATGTCACGCACCGTTTTGTTTACTTTTAAATTTTGTTAATTTAACCAGTTTTTGGGTTCGAATCCCGGGTTTTTTTGACTTTATGATTGTTCCTGTTACTACCATTGCTATTATGACTTTTTGGCCGTCGGTGCTGACCAATGAAAAAAATGACCATTGGCCAAAATGTGAATCCAAGTTTATTTTTTCGTTTTTTTTCGACTATTATGATTGTTCCTGTTACTACCATGCTATTATGACTTTTTGGCCGTCCGTTGGCTGCTGACCAATGGAAAAAAATGACTATTGGCCAAAATGTGAATCCAAGTTTATTTTTTCGTTTTTTTCGCCTATTATGATTGTTCCTGTAACTACCATTGATAATAAGACTTTTTGGCCGTCCGTTGGCTGCTGACCGATGGAAAAAAATGACCATTGGCCAAAATGTGAATCCAAGTATATTTTTTCGTTTTTTTCGACTATTATGATTGTTCCTGTTACTACCATTGCTATTATGACTTTTTGGCCGTCCGTTGGGTGCTGACCAATGAAAAAAAAGACCATTGGCCAAAATGTGAATCCAAGTTTATTTTTCCCGTTGTTCCTGATTATTATGATTGTTCCTGTTACTACCATTGATAATAAGACGTTTTGGCCGTCCATTGGGTGCTGACCAATGAAAAAAAATGACCATTGGCCAAAATGTGAATCCAAGTTTATTTTTTCGTTTTTTTTCTCGCCTATTATGATTGTTCCTATCTGTTGGTACTGACCAATTAAAAAAAATGATGTTTACTCTTATAAATTTATATCCACTTTTACCGTGTTTTGGTTGCTGACCAATGAAAAAATGACCATTGGCCAAAATGTGATTCGAAAATTATTTTTTCGTATTTTTGACTTCTATGAATTTATAACCACCTCTACCCTGTCCTGGCTGCTGACCAATGAAAAAAATGACTTATACCATTTTTGAATATCTATACTATTTTATTTTTAGATATTATTAATGAATCTAATTATTATTACATCTTATTTTTAAAAGTCATATTTTTTAATATCTAACGCATTTTTATATATTTAAATTTTATTTTCAAAAATTTGATAAAATTAAAAATAACAATTAAAATAAGAAAAAAATTTTCAAGCCGTGATTGAGCGTAGGTCAACCTGGGAGGGGCAAAGTGATTTTTTTAAAATCTTTATTTCCAATTCTGTAATATTATTAAAAAGTTGATCAATTAATTTTATTATTTCTAATTTCCGCCTGTTGTTATTTTAATTTGAAACTATTTTCTAACACTTAAAATTAACCTAATATTTAGGTTTGAAATTGCAGTTGTCATAATTACCTAATATTTAGGTTTGAAATTGCAGTTGTCATAATTGAAAATTACAACTAGATAATCAATATATTAGAATTATTATTATATAGCACTTAAAAGGGGAAAGGGGGAAATTATTCCTTCGTCATTTTATATTGATTTTTTTTTCAATGGCGCTATGCCAAGGTTAAACCCCTACACCTATCTTCCTCGGGGCGGGAGTGGAGGAGTCATAATCTTCTTCTTTCTCGTTGATACACAGACAAATTCCTAGAAGGTGAAAGTGCCTGTCTAAATCTGTTGTTCCAATAAAAGTGGAAAGCCTTGCCATGTGATCTTGTACGTTGCATTAGCATGCACCAATTTTGATAATTGTGAATTTAAGAGCAGCCTACATTAATTTTATTTAATATGACACAATATATATTACCTTTTTGTTGATATAAAAAACTTAAATGTACTGTTCTCATAGGATATTCTGTAAGAAACGATATAAGGTATATCATTGTCATCAGGTAATGGGGATTTCAAAATGAGCCAATGCTCTAATTCTCTCAAGCTTATAGAAGTTGGGCCATATTTTTCTTTTTTTAAACCACTTAGGTAATTCCTTAACTGATTTATAGATGGCACTTGCTCTGATTTTTGAAGATTCTTGAATATAGATTTTGGTTTAAGGCCCATTAAAACCATTTTTTTAATTTCGCTTCTGTCAAATTTTGAACCCTTAATATCAAGTTCATCGTGTGTATGTGATGAAGTTGACCGAAATATTATAACCCTATCAGAAATTGATTCATATAATACTGTGTATGTGTAGTGTAGCTTATAAATTTTAACAAGTGCAGCTATATATAAATGATATGATCCGAGACATATTTTAAGGTCTTGAGGCGGAGTGGATTGTATTTGTGACCGGCGTCAATACATCTCAATACCTCGTAGGTTCGAATCCCCCCACCTATCTGTTTTATTTAAAAACTAAAACCACTTTGCATAAAAAAACTTGGCAAGTGTATTTAATCTCTGAGCAAATTAATAAAAATCTGAACATTTAATAAAAAACTTAACATTTTATTCAAAACTTGGCAAATTGAATAAAAAACTTGAAAAAGGGCAAAAAAAAATAAATTGCATAGCAATTAACTTTGCACTTTGAATAAAAAACTATGCAAAATAATTTGTTGCCTTTATTTATGCCGAGTTTAGTATGTAGTAATAACATTAAACATGCATAATACGTATATAGTCAATAATTTTCAATCCATCCCTACAATCGCTATTGTTAATTTCTCGCTATAACCAGTTTTTGTAATTTTTTTTTTTGTATCTATATCATCGTTGTTATAATCACTTTACTTCATTTTTATTTTTTGAGACTTCATCTTCTCCTTTTTTTTTTTTTTTCTGAAGATGGACCATAAGTGTCCGAAATATTGCGTTCCATTTCCCTCTACCTACGCTATCAATCCAAATCCACCGTATTTATACAATGAAATTTATGCATAATACGTCTTCATATTTACATGGATATTGAAAAGATTTATATATGGAAGAGAATACCAATAGTTTTATATTAATAGTAGTGGCCAGAATTTAATTTAAGGTTCATCAATTGGCCTGGTTATTTTTATAACCCCCTCCTTGCCTTTTATATTTTAGCAAATAAATTAATTTAAAATTAGTAATACACTAAAGAAAGCCTAACCTAGACGAGGATAATTGTTGTTATAACTGGAAACATTCTTTACGACAATATGGATTTTTGAATTAATAATAGAATTTTTAAAGTATATTTGATTATTTTAATGTTAACATTTCATTTTACAAAACAATCCCTTGTTACATAGCCAGCTTCTGCCAAATTAAAAAAATACTATCTTTTTCTTCTTCAAATTTTTATCACATGCAAAACATACGTTATAAAACGGCGAGTAAAATTGAGGTTTTTTTAAATGAATTTTATTTTTTTTACAAAAAAGTAGATTTTTATGTTGTGTAACTAGCATGGGAGTAGTCAAGGGGGAAACCCTAGCAATTATCCTACCCCCTATAGGCATTCTCGCCCCTTCACACCTTTCTCGCCCATAAATTGCATAGCAAATATGCTACATTTATACGTAGAATAGATGAGTCGTCCCCTCTTCCCTTCCCCCCCCCCCCCCTCCTTCCCTTCTCCCCCCTCTCCGGGGGTCTGGAGGCGGAGCCCCCAGGAGATGGGGCCAACGGGGGACTGGGGGCGGAGCCCCCAGCAGGGGGTTTGGGGGCAAGGGGGTCTGGGGGCGAAGCCCCCAGTTACGATTTTTCACTGCGTGTTGTATGACCTGACCAAACCGATAATTTAGCTGTATCGAAATAAATATTTCTATAAATCCAAGAGCTAAAAACACTTTAATATATCCCTAATACACATTAACGATTATTAATGTTAAGGGGGTAGAGTATTATAACACAAACACAAGTTTCACATACTAAAATCAATTAAATTGGTCAGGTGTAAAATTTTTAAATGTTTATAATTAGATTGTTGTACACCAAAAATTAAAAAAATGCCGTGTATAAATTTTTCTAATCGCAACCCGTCAATTGACCATCTTATATCCTGCCGAGATTTCCTGATTATTATTACAAATTAATATAAATTCTAGACCTAAAAGTCAATTATTTTTGTGACTATTTAATTTAAGGGCCACACTTAGGCCCATTGAGTTAGGGTTCAGAAGAAACATTTAATTTTAAAAACCGAAAATATTTCCCAGTGGATTCAAGGCTCTATAAAAACAAGTAAGTTTAGTATAAAAACTATGTGGACAAGGGGGTAGGTTTCAAAAATATTTCAATAACATTTAAGAAGCGGTCTTCAGCCACTATATTGGTTTCAAATTGGGATGAGTGACTTGGGGTCTAAATTTGTTTTAATAATGCTCCTTATCAAACAAATTAGAGTAGCATTTAGAGTTTGCACAAGTATAAGACATTGGGAAACTTAAGAAACAGCGAATCTTTAAGCCGGATAGAAGATTTACTAGCTTCTGTTTATTTTATCAAAATGGACATACCTTTCACTTTTTTGCTCGCTATTTATTTTGACTGTAACTTAAAATCAATCAATTTAGTATAAAAATGATCATAGGATAAAAATGCTACACTTTAAAAAGGTTCAAAGTTATTTTAGTTGTCAATTTTTGCTCTTATTTTAGTCTATTTATTCTTATAATGAAAAGAACAATGGAACCTGACGTTATACTAAACATTAAAATTGAGTTCATTTCAAGCACAGGTAGATAACTTAAAACTTTATTTGGTAGACTTTTTAAAGAAGAGCTTTTAATAGCTTAATTTTAATGATAAAAATACACATCAACTTTAATCTACAAATTTATATAAAAACTCGGGCCTTAGGCCCTCGTGGGAAGGGGAAGAGGGGAATGGGAGTAGGGCAAGGGAAGGGGGCAAGGGAAGGGGGAACTCTTCTATACTCCGTATAAACGTAGCATATTTGTTATGCAATTTATGGGGAAGAAAGGTGGGAAGGGGCGAGAATGCCTATAGGGGGATATTAAATGCAAAATAATAAGTTAATCTTATATATAAAAATGAAACTATGTATATATGTGTGTATATATGTATGCCGCCACCAATTTTGGAAAACTTCTCGACCGATCTGGCTCAAAATTTCACAGTTTATTCCTGCCACTCCGGAGCGTGTTTTAAGATATGTTCCAGCCAAATCGGTGTAGTAGTTTTCGAGATATTGGGTTTTATGCGTTTTGACGTTGTATCGCACGTCAATCAAACGCCCTGCTCTCATCACGTACTGCTGCG